>CM019151.1:101955024-102365589 GCA_009733165.1 Naja naja
TCTTGAACAACCCCCACCCCGTTCGATCCACGGCAGAAGACTGACAGACGTTGCAGATCGTTTCCAAATGTATCTGGAAGGAAACAATCTTGCCGACATTGAGAAGCGGAAGAAGGGCGGTCTTTCTCACGCACTGCAGTCCCGCAGTTTTCAAGATGCGAAGGGCATTGGCAGGAGCTGCAGACATGAAGGTAATGGAATGGCCTGACTTAGAAAAGTTGTTAAGAGCCCATTACGCCCCACAAGTATCGTGCCTCTTAAGAGACACAAGTTTTACCGTCGGGATCAGGGGAAAGCAAAAACGTAAACAACTTCAATGGCAAGTTCAAGAGACATTGTGGGTGCATGTGAATTTAACAATTTAGAAGAGGCCATGCACGATCGATTTGTTCTGGGCCTTAAAGACAAGGTGCTTCAGAGCAAGTTATTACTAAGACCTAAGATCACGCTGAAGGAAGCAATAGAAGAGGCCTCTTCAGCAGAAGCTACCAAGTCCTCAGCAGCAGCCATGAAGAAATTAACAAGGCCACAAGCCATCCTGATGTGGAAAAGTCCACAACAACTCATTGTGAGCAAATAGATTCTGAGTCAGACTGTAGTGAGGTGGAGGAAGGAATTTATAGACTCAGAATGGAGAGGAAAAAGAAAGACCTGGGAAGAAAGAGGCAAGATTTCTACTGCAGAGGTTTGGGGGAAGCCACCCCCACTGAATGCAAGTTCCTAGATACCATCTGCTTCCGTTGTGAAAAAAGAGGACACCTAGCAAGAGTCTGCAAATCATCCAGAACTCCACCCAACAGAAGGAAGTTTCCTGACAAAGAATTCAAGCCCAACAACCTCAGTGAGAAAATGGGGCGCAGCACAGAAGCAAAGGGGAAGAATGAAACTCATCAGACAGTAACTATTGGTCATTCTTCTTCTATCAATAACAGAAAAGTGCATGTCAAGGTACTAATTGAAGGAAGGCCTTGCCAAATGGAAGTGGACTCAGGCTCATATTTATCTATGGTGTCATGGGACACTATTCACAGACTACTCCCAAACATTCAGAAGAAGCATTTCAAGAAGCAAGCACTGACTCTTAAAGACTACCAAGGGAACAAGATTCCAGTAGTTGGAACAAGAGAATTCAACGTGAAGTTCAAAGGCCACACCAAACGCTTGCCCCTGACCATCGTGGACAAGGATCGCCCAAGCTTGCTGGGACTTGAGTGGTTCAATCCACTAGGCATCGAGGTGACTGGCATCAATCACGTGAGCAACACTGAATGGGAGGAGGCCTTGAAGTCTGAGTTTCCAGAGGTCTTCAGCGACGGATTGGGCAAGTATATGGGGACCCCTATCACTTTCAATCTAGATCCCAAGGTGCCCCAATTCGCTTAAAGCCCAGAAGGGTCCCATTTGCCTTAAAGGAAAAATTGATGCACAATTAGATAAACTAATAGCTCAAGGAGTTTTAGAGCCCACTGACCACTCCAGGTGGGAGACACCCATAGTCACACCAGTCAAGACTGATGGGTCAGTGAGAATCTGTGGAGACTATAAGGGGACATTGAACCATGCGCTTCAACAGAGCGCATATCCAGTTCCAGTGGTGCATCATTTACTACATTCACTTGGCAGGGGTACAGTCTTTGCCAAATTGGATCTGGCCCAGGCATATCAACAATTAACAGTTGATGATGCCACTGCAGAGGCCCAAACCATTGTGACTCATAGAGGTGCTTTCAAATGTAAAAGGTTACAGTTTGGAGTAAGTGGGCACCAGGCATCTTCCAAAGCCTTATGGAAAGGATGCTCCAAGGACTGCCAGGGGTAGTACCTTACTTTGATGATGTGTTAATCTCTGCTGAAAATGACACTCAGTTACAAGAGAGACTCAGAGAAGTCCTTACCAGATTCAAAAAGCAGGGTTAAAAGTCAAGGAAGAAAAATGCACTCTTAGAACTGACAAGGTTGAGTTCTTGGGCTATATGATTGACAAGCATGGTATCCACCCCACAGATGCCAAGGTTCAGGCAATCAAAGAAGCCCCTAGACCAAAATGTAAAACAGATTTGCAAGCCTTCCTTGGACTCATTAACTTTTATCACATGTTCCTACCTCAGAAGGCACCATTGCAGAACCACTGCACAGATTATTAGACAAAAAGTCTGCGTGGGTCTGGGGCAGAAAAGAACAATCTGCATTTAACAATATTAAAAGATAATCACATCTGATGCTGTACTGATACAGTTCTCTGAGAATTTGCCTGTTGTACTGACTTGTGATGCATCCCCTTTTGGAGTGGGGGGGGTTTGAGCCACAGGCTTCCCAGCGGGAGGGAAGCTCCTATTGCATTTTACTCTCGCACCTTGACTAAAGCAGAGAGGAACTACAGCCAACTGGACAAGGAAGCCTTGGCAATTGTTGCAGCTGTCAAGAAATTCCATGAGTATTTATATGGGAGAACATTTACCATTGTCACAGATCACAAACCTCTGTTAGGCATTGTGGCAGGAGACAAACCTACACCCACTATCCTGTCACCAAGAATGCTGAGGTGGACTGAATTTCTTGCTGCTTATTCATACAAACTCATCCACAGGCCTGGCAAAGACATTGGGCATGCAGATGCTTTGAGTCGCTGCCCACTTCCTTCTCACACTGAGGACTTTGCTCCTGAGACTTACACCTTTTTCCTGGAAACTGTGCCAAGCTTCCAGTACACGCTGCTGAAATTGCCAGAGAGACTGCCAAAGACACTTTATTGGCTCCTATTATAGGCTGGATTAAGAAAGGTTGGCCTCTTCAAGATCTACCTCAACTTGCCCAACCTTTTAAATCCAGGCAAACTGAATTATCTGTATTAAGAGGATGTATTTTGTGGGGTAACAGGGTGGTTATTCCTGCAAAACTGCAAAGAGAGGTTTTGGAAATGTTACATGAGGGTCATCCGGGTATTGTCAGAATGAAGGGATTGGCCAGGAGTTATGTATGGTGGCCAGGTATTGACAAAATGGTTGAAAACTGGGTTGCATCTTGTCCCAACTGTCAGGTAGTCAGGCCTGCCCCACCTCTCCCCCACACAGGAATGGGAATGTCCTAGGGGCCCATGGTCCAGGAATCACATTGATTTTGCAGGCCCTACCAGAGGGCACACCTTCCTTATTATAGTAGATGCATATTCCAAATGGCTAGAGGTCATCCCTATGGCATCCACCACAACTGATGCTGTCATCAAACAGCTTAAAAAGCTTTTTGTAACTCACGGATTACCTGATGTACTCATTTCTGACAATGGTCCTCAATTTACATCCAACTTTTTGAATCATATCTAGCACAGCAGGGTATCAGACATGCCCTGACAGCCCCTGGGCACCTTTCGGCTAACGGCCGGGCTGAACGCATGGTACATTTTACCAAGGAAAAACTTCAGCAATTGGGTCCTGGGGACATCACTGAGAAAGTTGAAAACTTCTCAGTGTCCAGCATATCACTCCTAACCCATCAACTAACTTATCTCCAGCAGAGTTGTTGATGGGTAGGAAACTCAGGTCTCCCCTTGACCGCCTTCATCCCACTTACGCACCCAACGCACCACTAGATTCCACTAGCAAAGTTCACACGTTCACTGTGGGTGATTCTGTTTATGCTAAGAACCTTATGGGTGAACCTTTATGGATTCCTGCTGAGATAACCCAAATCACAGGCCCTCGATCTTACAGGGTAGAAACAGAGGATGGTGTCCTCTGGAGCAGGTACATTGATCAGCTTAGATCCAGATTACCTCAGGAACATCGCAATTGTTCCTCTCTAGTTCCCATACCTAATACCTCTTCTAGGGGAAGGGAGGATCATGAGTGTAATGAACAAGCAAGAATCAACCCCATGTGTAACGAGCTAACACAACAGGAACCATCCCAAAACCTGTCACAATACCAACAACCATTTTCACAAATGGAAGATTGCACATCATTACCTGATTTAGATGCTGACATTGGGTTGGAGATGGATTGGGAGGAGAGACCAGGTTGTAGTAACCAAACAGGTTCTACCATTACAAGTCCTAGTAAGGAAATGTCAGCAGACACATTTCCTCCCTCACAAGGTGAGAACCTTAAAACATCTGAACCACGTAGGTCTCAACGACACGTAAGAGCCCCACCTATTTAAAAGAATACATTAGATAGGCTGGGGTTTGAGTATGGACTGAACCTAGTGGGGAGGGGTGTTATGTATGCAGGTTTAAAGTCATCGTTTAGTTTGAACTGTTCTTGTAAAATGTAAGAAATGATTGGTTTAAAAAGTGCGGGAAAACCCTGCACTCTGATTGGCTGGCAACTGCGGCTGCTGGCTATAAGTAGCAGCCGCAGCCCAGCCAAAGTGGTTCGTTCTGAGCTGTAGTCACTAATAAACAAAGAGCTTGAAGCACTTCGCATCTGTCTCTTCATGCAAACTTAACAGAAAGGTCAGCCAAGAGATTCAGAAAGGTGAATGGACTCAGCAATAGATGCACTGTTGTAAAACATGAAGGCTCAAGCTCAGGATAAAACATTACATGGTCACTAGCCAATCTCCTGGAATATAATCAATTGGAACCCTGATAAGCAGATACCCAAGTCTTTTGAGTATTGTCCCAGCAGCAGTACCTAATGGTAGACTATAAAGTAATTTCACCTAGCCTCACAGTAATCGTTCCCAAATTTTACAGAGAAGATAAAAAGTTGCAACAGGAACTTAATTTCCCCATCTTTGTGCTTTCCATATTAAACCATGCAGCAAAAGGCAGGAGAAAGACTGAAAACTGGAAAAGAGCACAGCAATTCTGCATACTGAAAGACTGAGTGGAGGAAAGTTAACCTTCCAGGTGTTAAAACTATGGTAAATACAGGCTGCAGGCCTTGAACGAGAGAATCTGCATGTATGTGTTACTTTAATATAAATACACACACAAGCACTCAAACAGTTTACTCTTCACACTGCAGTAGGTTGTGCGTGTCAGTCATTACTTCTGGGTGAAATAACTGACGAGGGGGTCAGTCCACCTGAAAATTGCTCTCTAAAGACTAACTGAAACAGATGGGCATTGATGGTGTTTTCAAGGAAATTAATCAGCTTGGACTAGCAGCAATGCCAGAAGCTCCATAGGTCCAATCTAGCCTAATGAATTCCGAGCTCTCTGTCTTAATAGCTCCTGACAAGACTAATTTACTCATGTAAGTGATTAGAGAGGGAATTATCTCTTTAATTGTTGCTTAACACTCCTCCAGGTATCACATGGAAAAGGGGAGGAAGACAGTTGCACTCAATCGAGGTAAAAGGAAGGATAGGAGATTTATGAGAGACAGAACAGAGAATGGGAAGGAAGAAAATAGATTTATTAATGTACCTGAGTTATAGGAGTTAAATTTTAAAAAAAGCAAGCATAGCTGGGTTGATCATGAGGCGAGAAATCCAAAGTGTGTCAATGCCTCTATTAAATATGTGAAGGTTTGCAAATGTTGAAAGCTCAATAAAGCCAAATAAAACCAATGCAAATTTGTTCTATGGAATCATTAAAACAAAACTTCTCATGTCACTATACTGGTCTTTTGCACCATTTTTAGTTTGAAAAATAACTATTTGTACCAAGAAGTATGACATTTCTGCAAATCTTTTTATAACAAACACATGGTTGGGAGCAAATACAACAAATTCAGGATAAATAGGTTGGCAGGCAGGCAGGCAGGCAGGTAGGTAGGTGGGAAGAAAGAAAGAAAGAAAGAAGAAAGAAGGAGGAGGAGGGAGGGAGGGAAGGAAATGAAGGAAGGAAGGGGAAGGCAGGGAGAGATGGAGGAAGGAAGAAAGAATGAAGAAAGAAGAGTGAGGAAAGGAGGGTGGAAGAAAGGAAAGAAGAAGGAAGAATGAAGGAGGAAGAAAGAAAGGATTAAGAAGAAAGGAAGGAAAGGGAGAAAAAGGGAGGAGGGAAGGGAAGAGAAGAAGAGAAGGAAGGAGGAAGAGCAGGAAAGAAGGATTCTTTTTTCCAAGGATTGAAAGAAGAAAAGAGGAGGAGGAAAGATTGGGAGAGAAAGAGGGGAGGGAGGGAGGGAGAGAGAGAGAGAGAGAGAGAGAGAGAGAGAGAGAGATGGAAAGGACATTGGAGGTCTTTTAATCCAATCCTGCTCAAGCAAGAGAACCTATATAATTCCAGATAAGTGGCTGTCCAGCCTCTTCTTAAAAGCCTCCAGTGATGGAGGACTCACAACTTCTGAAGGCAAGACATTCGACTGGTTAATTGTTCTCACTGTTAATTCTAGGTTGCTTCTCTCTTTAATATATTCCCATCCACTGTTTCTTGTATTGCCTTCTAATGCTTTGAGGAAAAGGTTGACCTCTTCTTATTTTTGGCAATGCCGTAAATATTGGAATACTATACTGCTATTGTGTCATGCCTAATCCTTCTTTTCACTAGATTAGCCATACTCAATTCCTGCAACCGTTCTTCATATGTTTTAGCCTCCAAGGCCCCTAATCATCTTTGTTGCTTTTCTCTGCACTCTTCTCTAAAGTTTCAACATCTTTTTTATAATATGGTGATCCAAACTGGATGCAGTATTCCCAGATGTGGTCTTTCTGAATGACGCCCCTTGTTTGAATGAAACATTGCTTCATTCTGAACTAGCTTCATTGTTCCAGCAGCCTCATTCTCCAATATCTGAATACATGTTAATCTATTAAGTTTAAATTTTCATGCTAAATAAAAGGTATTGAATAGTAAATTAACCAGGAAAGCTGTTGAGTCTACATTACAAGAAATGCATGGATTCATTTTAATGCATGTTGGAATAGGAAAATTTCCACCCAGTCCTACCCTTCTTGAGGAAATAGCAAAAGATAATCTGAAACATCACTAGAGAAGTATAGTCCCTGCTGCCACATTATTTTTTTTTTGCAAGGAGAGAAAACGTAAATATCTATCCTGTCATCTTTATTTATTTATTTGATGCCTTTGAGTTGGGGTGGAATTCAAATTATTTAACAACCAGTTCTGTGGGCGTGGCTTAGATTGTGGGTGTGGCTTGGTGGTCATGTGACTGGGTGGACATGGCTTGGTGGTCATATTATTGGCTGGGCGTGACCAACTCAATATCACTCACATCAAGGCACGCATCTCCTCGCCTGGCCTCTCATGACTGTGGGGATTCTGCAACAGTCATAAGTGTGAAAAATGGTCATAAGTCACTTTTTTCAGTGCCATTTTAACTTTGAATGGTCTCTCCACACAAGCAAAGTACCAGCAAAGGAGGGGGGGAAAACTCCAGAGACATTCCAGAGACAGGAAGTCTAGTCCTTCCAAGAATGTAATAAGGGTTAACGGAGAGGCAGTTTCTGTAAGCAGCACCAGAATATTTCCTTCCTGCCTTCCTTACAGGATTAGGCCAGTAATTTCTTTTAACAACTGGTTCTCCAAACTGCTTAGAATGTTAACAACCGGTTCTAGTGAATTAGAGCCTTGGTGGTGCAGGCTGTTAAATGCCTAGCACTTAAGTTCCAGCTGCCTGCAATTACTGCAGGCTTGAATCCCACCAGGCTCAAGGTTGACTCAGCCTTCCATCCTCTCGGGGTAGGTAAATTGAGGACCCAAGATTGTTGGGAGCAATTAGCTGACCTTGTAAAAAATGCCGCTTAGTAATAAGCAGGCATATACAATGGAATGAAGGCTATTGCTGAGCGCATTGGGTTGTATTCCAAAAATTGTAAGCCGCCTTGAGTCTTCAGAGAAGAACAGCATATAAATGTAATTTTTAAAAAAATAGGTGCAAACTGGTAGAATCACACCCCTGCTTTGAGTCAGTATTAACTCCTGTTAATTCATGAACAAGTCCCCGAAGTTTTCTTGGCAAGATTTTGTAAGTAGTTTGGTATTGCCTCCTTCCTAGGGCTGAAAGAAAGTGACTAGTGGATTTGTGATTGATTTGTGTCTAAGGTGGGACCAACACCCATAGTCTCCAAATTTCTAACCTGGTGTCTTACTTGTTATACCCAACTGACATTTTATCTTATTACTACCACCAATATTCATTGTTGTTGAGAATGTATGAAAAAAAATGTTGGTTAAGGTACTCTTAAGCAAGAATTGCCTGTACTTAATCATACCATTCAGTTTACCCTTAACTAGCTACTATTCAGAATGCAAAGGATTCTTTAATAAATGCCTTAATGAAAATCCAGATAAATTATAACTACAGCATTTCCAGGACAGAGATTATTTAATTGGTATAATTTAGACTGGCAAAATGTATCTGTGACTTATATAAGATCAATCATATAATCTGTTCTTCCTAAGTGTTATTATCAGATTAATCTGACTCTTTCACTTAAATTTTCACTTTTTGAATATGGCTACATATGACATTAACATTCCATTCATTCTCTAAGGTGTTCCAAAAACAACAAAGAGGGATTCAGCTCAACCATCAACAAACTTCTTGGTTGATGCCTGGTTATTTAATAAAAACTGGTTATTTTTTAGTTTTCGCCAGTCCCAAGTCTCAATTTGTCATATATTGTTCTTTGAAATGCCTGATAAAAATATAGTGTCTTGCTGGACAAAGCTGGACTTGAACACTTCTCCCTTTTCTTTGTTGTCTGTTAGTATACTGCCTCCTTAACTGAGCAGTTGCTTTGCAGATTCTTTTCTTTCTATGAAAATATTTAAAGTTCTTTTAATTTTTCTTGCATCCTTCATTAACTGTAGTCTAACATTCTCTCTTCAATTGTGGATGAATTGTATCTATTAATCTTTGGCAATGGGTTCCTCTATTTTTTTTAAATTTATTTTTTATTTTTGAGCTATTAAGACTTTTATTCAGATATTGTATGTTAGTTTTTTCTGCTTCCTTCCATTTTACCCCTTACTGAAATTGTTTGCAACCATCCTCTAATATCTCCTTTTTAAAACCAAGTTCCTTCCATCTGTAGGTCCTTTGCTTATTAGCTTCTCCTGCCATGTGTAGTATGTGAAGACAGAGCCAGGGAGAGGGTATATGAAAAGGAGAATCAGCCTAGAATCAATACATAGCCACAAACAAGGTATCTCCCCCACCCTTGACTGCCATTGTCCCTTATTTAACTCTAATCAACTGTTGACCTAATAGTTGAGAAGATTCCTGTGCATAGGCTTTTAGCAATAAATCAGTTATATTGAGCCTTCACATGTGGATGTGGTCTTTTGTGTCTGACATTATGTCTCATTGCTTAAAATCCATTTGTAGGCAAATGTCTATGGAGATTCTCAGTCATACAGGTCATGGTTGTCCCAAAGATGCTTTTTCAAGAGGCATTGGGCCTGTGTTGTTTTTCTTTGAAGACATTTCACTTCTTATCTGAGAAGTTTCTTCAGAAGCTAAACGCCTTCAAAGAAAAAAAAAGAAAGTGCAGTTGCCTCTTGAAAAAGCACCTTTGGAACATGTTAAGGTAGTATTCAATGATAATTACCTTTACTTTACCTTAAAACTAGGAAATCCAGCATTAGATGGTCACTTTCTCCCAACTACCTACTAGTTTCACTTCTTCAACTAAGTCTTTCCTTGTCCAATCATATTAAATGTAGCCCATCCTCTTACGTGTTGTTCCACCATCAGCTTTTGCAGACCCTGAGAGTTCTGCCAGCTGTAATCCAGAACAGTTAATAGTTAGACCCATTTGCACATTGCAAAGAATGATGCTTTGTACCCTGGAGAAAATATGGGCCATGTGTATTATAATTCTAATAAGATATAAGGCTTGCTTTAAGGATCTGAGAACTGCTGGAATTTTATAAACCTGTTACTGCTTATCAGATTAACTTTAATCTTTTCATAAAAAGATCTGCCAAGTTTTATTTCAGTTTTAATGAAAATGTAGGAACAAGCAGCGATATGAAATCTCCCTGGCATGAACTCAAGAGAGAAAAGGAGAGAAAAGAGGCAGTATATAGAACAATGCTTCTCAACCTTGGCAAGCTGGTTGTGGAATTCTGGGAACTCAAACCAACACATCTGAATGTTGCCATATTACTAGACTAGAAAATGTCCAGGAAGGACATACTGGGGCTTTTATAAATACAAGTTACTCACTTAAACAAAGAGCACAACCTATCGTGTTTAAACTGTGCTGGTGCATATACATAGGTCGTACAATCAATTCAAAGAGTATTACAATCCATCCAAACAAACTGACTGAAGATCAGGCTTAATGGACTGAGAGTCTGGAAACAGGCTGAGAAAAGACTCAATCGATTTCTACATTTACTAAAACTGATTACTGACAAAATAAAGAAATAGAAGCCACATCTGTTGATTAAGCTCTGACATAGTTTGGCCAAAGACACAATTAAAAGCACACCCATCATTCTCTCCTCTCAGTCAGGTCATTGATAACAGAGGCATGATGGATTGGCGGGTTTTATTTCATAATTTTAAACATGCTGCAGATTTCTCAGCCCAAACCTTCTCTTTTGGTATGGTTGTTAAAAAGAACAAGGCTCAAAACATAACAAAGCAAAACAAATGACACAGAATTTTTATCCAGAGGTTTGAGTGAATTTCCCCTCCCCCAAAATTCCTGTCTTTAGACTCCAAAAATCTTTAGACTCCAAAGAGCCTCACTCGGAGCTAGGCAGTGCATAGGTGAGTATACAAAAGATTTCATCTTTATTTGCAGTCTAAGAATACTTTCAATTGCTAATTCTGAGGTTCTCCTTTAAAAAGGATGAAAGTCTTTGCCAATAGTACATGCAATCCTTTGGATTCAAAAATAAAGACGAATAAAAACAAAACACAGAAGTGGCATCATAAACACACATGGCAGAAGAAGAACCATGTTGGTCTATGGTAGAATTGTGTCAAACTAATTACTTTTATTGAAAGGCTTAAGCTTTAATTTTGTACATAGGAGGAGATATAAAACTGCTGCAAAAAGCCACAAATATTGCAATGTTTTCCCTTTTTTTAACTCTGGATAGTCTTGTAGTCAAACTATCAACAACAAAAATGAAAATAGAGCATGAAACAGTAAGAGAATGAGGAAAATCTAAATTACTAATTAGAAGCTTGTTAGCACTTCCTCCCAATCTTTTAAAAATAATTGAATCATTGAGTGTTGATGTACAAGCACATTGGTATACAAGCACATTTTGCATGTAATATTTTTCTATCTGCATTTGGTTTAATTTTTACCTGTTTTAGGAGTTTCAAGTTAATATGCTTGTGAAAATAGCCCCAAATAGAGAAACTGTGATATTTTAGCACGTCTTTTTTTTATTTAGATTTATGTGGGCATGGCTGTAATCAAAGTGATTCTGAAGGGCAAACAAAGTTTTAAAATAAAAATAATATAAATCATTAAGACATACAGCATAACGTCAAGAAAGAAAAAGGGCCATTTAATAGGCATTCCTTCGAAGTGTAAATGCTAAGTTGACTTTCTATTCCTTTCCATTTCTACAATACAATACGCAAATGTACAATTTTATCCGCTAAACACAAATCTTAATATACTTACCCACTGGAGTGTCTTCATTGATCAACAAATAAGTGTCAAAGAAATAATTTATGAAGTATGGCAATCGATTGCTCAGACCTGAAAAAGTTGAGAAATATAAAAATTATATCCATGACATTGAAGCTCTATCTGTGTGTGTGTGTGTGTGTGTGTGTGTGTGTAAATATATATAAATCAATTGCTCAGACCTGAAAAAGTTGAGTAATATAAAACTGTATTCATATCATCCATTCACTCACTCTTTTTATTTTTTTTATTCAGACAATATGAATGAGTTCTATGCCAATAGGAAAGGTGGACAACCTGGGATCTCTGTGGCTTTAAGTCCAAAAAGATAACAAGCCAACTACAATAAGTAAGATGCCCTAGAGGCATTTGTATCCATGGTGAATAAATTTTCTCCATAGAGCTGAACTAGAGTAAGGGAAAAATTAATAAACACTTTTCTCATCTGCGTTATAAAATAGACACATACCTTTCTTCATGATTATACAGATTAACTGCATTTTCCAAGGATTCAAAATGTATATTTGGGAACATATTTTACAGTAAGACGTTCATACTCTTGTGATAGTAGCATTAAATGAAGCTAATTCACAAGCTCTTTATTTCTAGTTATTTCATTTATATCCCACCTTTTTCAGGCAATGATTATCAACACAGCCATCATATAGCTCATTGCTGCTGCTATAATATAAGAGCTGCAGTGGCACAGTGGTTAGAATGCAGTACTACAGGCTACTTCTGCTGACTGCCGGCTGACTGCAATTTGGCACTTTGAATCTCACTAGGCTCAAAGTTGACTCAGCCTTCCATCCTTCTGAGGTCAGTAAAATGAGGTCCAAGATTGTTGGGGGCAATATGCTGACTCTGTAAACTGCTGAGAGAGGGCTGTAAAACACTGTGCAGCACTATATAAGTCTAAGTGCTGTGGCTATTGTTATATACAGATCTTTTCCTGAAGCATTTTTTTAAAACTTATTTTCCTCTTAATGCATGGGAAGGGAATAGAAAATGTGTCATTCTTTCTTAGCTCATGATGAAACTTAAAAGTTGAGCCTTTTGCGCCTAGACAGTCTTGATTCCATCTCAGTCTCTCTTCCTTCTAGTAACAAACTTCATTACTTCGCTAATATGAGTAAATAAACATATGTATGATTGGTTCTTTGCCATTACAGCTTATTTATTCAGAGGGGTTTTACAGCAAGAAATTACAGAAATACAGTCTTGATTCTCTGATATTATTATCTATTTCCATAGCACCTCCACTGTCAAGAAGTTTCTTTACACCATGCAGTCATAGAAAGCACTTCTCCTTTATTACTGTTTTAAACATAAGAAACTCTGGTTGTTTTCAAGAAGCCACACAAATCAACTTATGGGTTGATCAGAAAGAAAAAGTCAAAGCCAAAACATACCAAAGTATAAAGAATGAATGGCCCCTTGGATACAAACTAAAAAAAAAGTTGATTATAATAGTGATGGTAGCTAAAGTAATTTCCTGTACAGGTTTGAATGTACATATGACAGATGGGCTTACTTTGGTTTCCAGCCAGTGTTACAGAAGCCAGCACTGTGTCTTATTAAGAGATCCACTTTAGCTGCCAGACTTTATTGAACAAGAAAAATAGGGCATTTAATTGGCCTGTCAGAAATATTTTGCATCTTAATTCTACAGAATCCAGCCACTCACTTACCCATAAAGCAGGTGCCAGTTCTTAACGCAAACTACCAATAGAATAACTGAAGAATTACTGGCCAGCAGCATAACAAAATGGGTTTTTGACAGGGTATTGTGAAATATATATATTATAAACCTCTACAATCAACTTCAGAAAGATATTCCAGGCAATGTTGGCAATCCATTAATGCCACTCCATGAATGAATCTGTCATTCCTGAAGTGCTTGGAGTAGCATCCTTCACTACTCATGAAATCTTTAGCCTTTCTATTTAAAGGTAAGGAAGTTATTCCTATCAATATCTATTTTGAAGCAAGCTCCCTTTAACAATCGGAATTCTGAATAAATATTCACTAGATTAGGAACACAAATAAATTAGTTATGAGTGCAAACACACTGAAGGTCTATAGACATTGTTATATACAGGGGGGCAACCCACCATTCAGTGACTGTTGAAACTTATCATGGTGCTGAATGGGTAGTACTTTATTAAATTTATATGCTGCCCATCTTGCTATCAAGGGTGGCTCTGGTTCCAGCTATCATGGTTTCTGCCATCACATCATCCCTGCAGTTACATGATCACCATCTGGGTATTTGACAACCTGATCTGATTGTTGCAGCGTCCTGCAGTCATGTGATCATAATTTGTGATTGTCCCTGCCAGCTTCCCATCAGAAAAATTTATGGGGAAACCATCAGTAAGTCATAAATCACAGCAATTTAAGGTCCTCACTTAATGACCAATAGTGATTCTCCTAACAATGGTACTAGGGACTGGCAGAACTGGCATTGCTAAGTTTCATGGTCACGTGCTGTCCACTTTATGACCTCATTTAGTAACAGAAATTCCAGTCCCAATTACCCTCATTAAGCGAGGACTACCAATACTACATAAAGCATTGGAATAGGAAGACAATTATCTAGGTTTAGTTGTCCCCATCTGCCAGAAAAATTATCAGGGTGATTTGGAGACAGTTGCCACCCACAATTTACTTTACAGACCATATTTTGTCCTTTTAAAAAGATAAGGGATGGAAAGTGTTATGTATGTAGGTTTGAAGTCATTGGTTTAATTTGAACTGTTCTTGTAAAATGTTGGAAATGATTGGTTTAAAAAGTGCAGGAAAACCCTGCACTCTGATTGGCTGGCAACTGTGGCTGCTGGCTATAAGTAGCAGCCACAGCCCAGCCAAATTGGGTCCGTTCTGAGCTGTAGTCACTAATAAACTAAGAGCTTGAAGCATTCCGCGTCTGTCTCTTCATGCAAACTTAACACTGGCGCCGAGGATGGGATTCCCCTGAGGAAGACGGCAACGAGGAACAGAAGGAGAGCAAGATGGCTGCACTGAACACCCCCCCAGCCCCGTTCGATCCGACGGCAGAAGACTGGGAGTCGTATGCAGATCGTTTCCAAATGTATCTGGAAGGAAACGATCTTGCCAACATTTCCAAGAAGTGGAAGAGGGCGGTCTTTCTCATGCACTTCGGTCCGGCAGTTTTCAAGATGGCGAAGGCATTGGCGGGAGCTGCAGACGTGAAGGTAATGGACCGCCTGATTTAGAAAAACTGTTAAGAGCCCATTACACCCTACAAGTATCGTGCCTCATTAAGAGACACGAGTTTTACTGTCGTGATCAAGGGGAAAGCGAAAACGTAAACAACTTCGTGGCAAGTTTAAGAGACATTGGGGGTGCATGTGAATTTAACAATTTAGAAGAGGCCATGCGCGATCAATTTGTTCTGGGCCTTAAAGACAAGGTGCTACAGAGCAAGTTATTACTGAAACCTAAGATCACGCTGAAAGAAGCAATAGAAGAGGCCTCTTCAGCAGAAGCTACCAAGTCCTCAGCAGCAGCCATGAAGAAAATCAACAAGGCCACAAGCCATCCTGATGTGGAAAAGTCCACAACAACTCATTGTGAGCAAATAGATTCTGAGTCAGACTGTAGTGAGGTGGAGGAAGGAATTTACAGACTCAGAATGGAGCGGAAAAAGAAAGACCTGGGAAGAAAGAGGCAAGATTTCTACTGCAGAGGTTGTGGGGAAGCCACCCCTGCACTGAATGCAAGTTTTAGACACCATTTGCCTCCGTTGTGATAAAAGAGGACACCTAGCAAGAGTCTGCAAATCATCCAGAACTCCACCCAACAGAAGAAAGTTTGCTACAAGCAAAGACAAAGAATTCAGGCCCAACAATCTCAGTGAGAAAATGGGGCGCAGCACAGAAGCAAATGGGAAGAATGAAACTCATCAAACAGTAACTATTGGTCATTCATCACCTTTAAGAAGCAGAAAAGTGCACGTCAAGGTACTTATTGAAGGAAGGCCTTGCCAAATGGAAGTAGACTCAGGCTAATACCTATCTATGGTGTCATGGGACACTATTCACAGACTACTCCCAAACATTCAGAAGAAGCATTTCAAGAAGCAAGCACTGACTCTTAAAGACTACCAAGGGAACAAGATTCCAGTAGTTGGAACAAGAGAATTCAACATGAAATTCAAGGGCCACACCAAACGCCTACCACTGACCATCGTGGACAAGGACCGCCCAAGTCTGCTGGGACTTGAATGGTTCAACCCGTTGGGCATTGAGGTGACTGGCATCAATCACATGAGCAACACTGAGTGGGAAGAGGCCTTGAAGTCTGAGTTTCCAGAGGTCTTCAGTGACGGATTAGGCAAGTACTTGGGGACCCCCATCACATTTAACCAAGATCCCAAGGTACAACCAATCCGTTTAAAACCCAGAAGGGTCCCATTTGCCTTAAAGGAAAAAATTGATGCACAATTAGATAAACTAATATCCCAAGGGGTTTTAGAGCCCACTGATCACTCCAGGTGGGAGACACCCATATTCACACCAGTCAAGGCTGATGGGTCTGTGAGAATCTGCGGAGACTACAAGGGGACATTGAACCATGCGCTACAACAGAGCATATCCAGTTCCAGTAGTGCATCATTTATTACACTCTCTTGGAGGGGGCACAGTTTTTGCCAAGTTGGACCTGGCACAGGCATATCAACAATTAACAGTTGATGATGCCACTGCTGAAGCCCAACCCATTGTGAGCCATAGAGGTGCCTTCAAATGCAAAAGATTGCAATTTGGAGTAAGCGTGGCACCAGGCATCTTCCAAAGCCTTATGGAAAGAATGTTACAAGGGTTGCCAGGGGTGGTGCCCTATTTTGATGATGTTTTAATTTCTGCTGAAAATGACACTCAATTACACGAGAGACTCAGGGAAGTCTTAACTAGATTCAAAAAAGCAGGGTTAAAAGTCAAAGAAGAAAAATGCACACTTAGAACTGACAAGGTTGAGTTCTTGGGCTATATGATTGACAAGCATGGCAGATCAGGCAATCAAAGAATTCTTGGGTTACATGATTGATAAACATGGCATCCACCCCACAGAGGCAAAGATTCAGGCAATCAAAGAAGCCCCCAGGCCACAATGCAAAACAGATTTGCAAGCATTCTTGGGACTCATTAACTTCTATCATATGTTTCTACCTCAGAAGGCAACCATTGCAGAACCCCTACATAGGTTGCTGGACAAAAAATCTGCTTGGGTCTGGGGGAGGAAGGAACAGGCTGCATTTAACAATGTCAAGAGACTAATCACGTCTGATGCTGTGCTGATACAGTTCTCTGAGAACTTTCCTGTTGTTCTGACTTGTGATGCCTCCCCTTTTGAAGTGGGGGGTTTGAGCCACATGCTTCCCAGCGGGAGGGAAGCTCCTATTGCATTTTACTCTCGCACCTTGACTAAAGCAGAGAGGAACTACAGCCAACTGGACAAGGAAGCCTTGGCGATTGTAGCAGCTGTCAAAAAATTCCATGAGTATTTATATGGGAGAACATTTACTGTTGTCACAGATCACAAACCTCTTTTAGGCATTGTGGCAGGAGACAAACCAACGCCCACGATCGTGTCACCAAAAATGCTGAGGTGGACTGAATTTCTTGCTGCTTATTCATACAAACTCATCCACAGGCCTGGCAAAGACATTGGCCATGCTGATGCTTTGAGTCGCTGCCCACTTCCTTCTCACACTGAGGACTTTGCTCCTGAGACTTATACCTTTTTCCTGGAAACTGTTGCCAAGCTTCCAGTACACGTTGCTGAAATTGCCAGAGAGACTGCCAAAGACATTTTATTGGCTCCTGTTATAGGCTGGATTAAGAAAGGTTGGCCTCTTCTAGATCTACCTCAACTTGCCCAACCTTTTAAATCCAGGCAAACTGAATTATCTGTATTAAGAGGATGTAAAATTCGAACTTTCACTGTGGGTGATTCTGTTTATGCTAAGAACCTTATGGGTGAACCATTATGGATTCCTGCTGAGATAACCCAAATCACAGGCCCCAGGTCTTACAGGGTACAAACGGAGGATGGTGTCCGCTGGAGCAGGCACATTGATCAGTTAAGATCCAGATTGCCTCAGGAGCATCGCTTTTGCTCCTCTCTGGTTCCCATACCTACTGCCTCTTCTAGGGGGGAAGGGGAGGATTATGAGAGTAATCAGCAAGTAAGAGTCAACCCCATGTGTAACGAGCTAACACGACAGGAACCATCCCAAAACCTGTCACAATACCAACAACTATTTTCACAAATGGAAGATTGTACATCACTACCTGATTTAGGTCCTGACATTGGGTTGGAGATGGATTGGGAGGAGAGACCAGGTTGTAGTAACCAAACAGGTTCTACCATTACTACAAGTCCTAGTAAGGAAATGTCAGCAGACACATTTTCTCTCTCACAAGGTGAGAACCTTAAAACATCTGAACCACGTAGGTCTCAACGTACACGTAAGAGCCCCACCTATTTAAAAGAATACATTAGATAGGTTGGGGTTTGAGTATGGACTGAACCTAGTGGGGAGGGGTGTTATGTATGTAGGTTTGAAGTCATTGGTTTAATTTGAACTGTTCTTGTAAAATGTTGGAAATGATTGGTTTAAAAAGTGCGGGAAAACCCTGCACTCTGATTGGCTGGCAACTGCGGCTGCTGGCTATAAGTAGCCGCCGCAGCCCAGCCAAATTGGGTCTGTTCTGAGCTGTAGTCACTAATAAACTAAGAGCTTGAAGCACTCTGTGTCTGTCTCTTCATGCAAACTTAACAGAAAGAGTGTTCAGCTCACATTTAATTCCAATTCTACTAAATGAACTATAACTCACATAACTTACCTGGTATAGATGTCATAGGAAGCAACTATTGTTACTAACTCTACTTTTTCTAATTATGTACCAAACAGCAAATACAGAACATGAAAATACTTCTTCTTTAATTCATCCCTATAGCATCTACTCTACTTTATAACCTCTGAAAAAAATTAAAATTTGCATTCTCTTCCTAAAGGCCTAACATTTTATACAAATAAAGAACAGTCAAAAGGATGGTTTTAGGACTGAATAATTAAGAATTAAATATATTTTTCCTCCCAACTTTTTTAGAAGGTATATTACTAATTTGTAAAAATCTTCCCTGTTATGTCTTGCTTTTAGAATAGGGAAAAAAGTGGCAAACTTAAAAAAAAACATTGACATGTCATTCAATAAACAAAGCTCATTGAAAGATGGTGTTTTTGAAATGCACATGTTGTGTGAAAAGTTATGCCAGTGTACAACAGAGGAAGGAAAACAGATGGAGGCTTCTCTCATGGGTGGTATAGATTTAGCAGCATTTGGGTTCTTTCCACAATATGTGTGTTCCTTTGTTTCTCATAAGTTAAAATGTTTCAAGATGTAGAACCATATTTATTATCATTCAAAAGCACAATTAGGTTTTAATGCATTTTTCAGAAGTGTTGGAAATTCCAAAAAAGGATTAAGATTATTTAAATCTAAGAGCCAAGAGCTTTGAGTCAGAAACTGCTGTTCCATGTAACCTTCTTGGCAGTATGTTCAGTGTCTGATGGTTAGTCTATGCAGCTGTTTCTTCCTTCTTCTTCTTCTTCCTTCCTTCATGATCTTGTAACCAAGCACTGAAGCAATGTTTATGTTTAACTCCCTTCTGATGTAGCAGAAATATCCACTGAGTGAAGACTTCGTAGTCCTGAATAAATTTTTCTAATGTTTATACCCACTAGAAATATATCAAGAGTTCCACAGATATAGAAGGAATATTTCTCCCAGATTTTATTGAAATATACAGAAATTGAAAACAAAGCAGTCTACTAACCAACAGCCAACCATCCACAGACATTATTTGATAAGAAATGAAATACATTAATAGTTGGACCTGCCTTGGGAATGAGAAGGAATGGAAAATAAAAAATAACTCTTTCTGCATGGAAGTTCCATTTTCTTGGTCATAAAAAATATCTTCTTTTAAACTTAAATCCCTGAAGTTCCACTGAATATCAATACAATCTTTTAAACACCTCTTTTCCCATTATTCCTGGTTGTAGAATAACTATAGAAGATTCCTTTAAAAATAGTATGTAAACAAACAGTGATGCAACAGAGCTTAAAAAAAAAAGAAAGTTCCTAGCTCAAGAAATCTCACAGAAAATCCAAAGAACCCCCATGGTATATATGCTTAGGGGAAGGTAGTTTGTGACAAAAGATACTTTCAGATTTTTTAAATAGTGGTATTTTGAGAATAAAAATATTTTTAAATAGTGGTATTTTGAGAATAAAACTGCACACTTGATCCTTGAATGCAAGGTAAATATGCACTTTTAAGAACAAATCATCTTCATTCCTGCATCCAGCTCTCAGTACTCAGATTTCTAAAGTGGCTCCATTTCCTAAAAAGCGCTTGGCTGTTCATGACAAATTGATCTATTCTAGTATTGATCACCAACAGCTGAGATATCAATTATTGATGTGTTGTAACACTAAAAAAGTGTGGCCAAACACAAATGATTATTATAGCTTTACTGTAGTGTGCTGTTAATCGAATAGAACTATAAGGGTCTATAGCCTTTAAGATGGCAGCCTGACATGTTTGCTTGTTGATAAAGCACAGCAAAAACAGTAGAATTTATCTTCCAAATAAAAATCTGGCTACATAGCAAATTTAATTCAAAGGAGGAGGAGGAGGAGGAGGAGTAGCAGTAGTAGTAGTAGTAGTAGTAGTAGAGAAAGAACTATAGTGCTATTACTATTACTATTCCTATGTACTAGTACTATTACTATTCCTACGAATTACAATCAACACAACTTATCTTGGATGAAGTGTTCCAGTCACCAACAAATGTCCTCTTTTTATTTTAATTTAGAAACTTGCACCATTTTCAGTCAGTGGGGAAAAAAAATCTAAATGCCTTTGTTATGTCAACTGGAGCTATACAAAATTGTTTCAAGATTTGTGTAAATAATAATAGGAGAAACCAAGGGATGAGGCAGGAAAAATACAAGGGATGGATTTCAGACTTTTATATGTATAAGATGCACCACCATATGGAATGTGATTAAAATTGGGATTTATCAGGTGTAAGATAATATTTGGTTGCAGTAAGAGTAAAAGCTGCCAGGATATCTGTGAATTCTCCAGTTTGGAAATATGAGTCTCTACTTCAAATAAAATCACAACTGCTTCCATTTTTATCTGAAATACAGAGCAGCTGACCTAAATGTGAACTGAATTATGCAGTTGCTTGAATAAGACACTAGAGGGAAACAATACAATATTATTCAGTGGAACCAGAGCTCCAGGTAATTTTAGAAGAGTATTTACTTAGGAAGACTTGCATTTGAGCTTCACTTTCTTCTTGTAGCCTCATCACCTCATCTGTGTTTTGTGCAATGCTTTCCAGAAAATCTCCCCACAACTGGAGTTCCAAGCATACCTATGAAAATTGTCACAAAGGCTCAAATATGGCACCACTAATGGTGCAATTGTATAATCGTTGGATTTAATTGTGATCTTGATTCACTCAAGTGACTTGCACAACTGATGCAACATTGGTAACTATCCAAATAAGGCAATTTCTAAAACCAGCACTATTAAGATATTTCTCATGATTGCCAAATTATAATACCAATTATCATAGTTGCGGTAAAACAAAACAAGATACCAAATGCATTATTAAAACTGTTTAGAACTGGAAAAGTTAAAAAAAATAAGCTAGTCTTGTCAAAATTCTTTTAGTCTCTGTCTCTCTCCTTCCTCATAGACACAGAATTATACTTCTTTTAAGTGGAAAAAATATTTCTGCACGTTATCACTGAAAAAATGGTTAATTTCCATTTCATAACAGGTAGACCAATTAAGGATGAGGAATCAGTGATTAATTTGTTAGAAGCACAGCCACTGTGCCTTAGCCTGTTACATTATGTTGGCATTTAAGGCCATGATATTTATATGGCTTACTTTATTTTTCCCAATAAACATGGCAGCTGACTATATGAACTTGTGAACTTATTATTCATATACTATATGAACTTGTGAATTTATCATGTGAACTTGTGAACTTATTATTGTGAAATTATTGTGAACATATATGACTATATGAACTTGTGGTTCAACTCATTGATATAAAAATACTGATTCAGAGATTCAGCCAATGTCCACTGTTTTCATTCTGTATGCCATTTTCATGAGTACTTTATAGTAAAGATATCTGAGACTCAAGTAAACTCAATTCCATATGGAATAATGTCTGTTTGACTCAGGTTTTTCTCCAGTGAGAGGTGAAGTGAGTCAATTTTTCAAGCTATATGAATATAGAACTTTGGATATTTTTTGCCTGAAATGGGAATGTTTTCCAGTATGTGTTACAGGAGAAGAATGCTTGACTTGAACCTCTTCCAGATAAATGGTCAGAGGCTTCAAAAATATTGATGCTGAATGATTGACTGATTAATTGGAAAGCTGGCCATGAAGATGCTTACCGTAAATATCTCTCTACTCAAATATTTGATCAAGCTATATTGAAACCCCTGGAGAAAACGTAACAAAACATTCCAAGCATCTTCCCATGGCTGCTTTGAGTCATATCAGTTATTTTTACAGAAGTTCAAATTTTTCACACAAACTTGGTTCAAAAACAAACAATATTAAAATGCAGATTAAAGTCAGGGAAAGTTAATACACTATAGGGGATTATTTATAAGCTAAAGTACAGAACATTTCTGTGACATGTTCAGTTTTAAAATCTTACCTTAAAGCATCTGCCAATTATAATTACCGGTTGCCTGGACATTTTAGCTGCCTGCTGGGCACTGAATTTCTGTATTCCCTCAACCCTCAAAAACCAGAAAACTTTGAATAACAATTTTTTTTTACTTTGAATAACAAGGATGTAGCGGGCAGCCAGTTTTAAATCAAATCCTGGTTACGTACCAGAAAGTTGGTGAATAAATATAACATTTGTGTTCAGATAATAATAATCTGCATAAATTGCAAAAATTACAACATGCGCAACTCATCGGCAACTACCAAAGCAAAGTGGCTGGGCTTAGAGGTCACTGGTCTCCCATCCTGTCAGGTACCCAAAAAAAGTGTGAAAAGGATAAGGAAGCTGTAGCTGACTTGCACCGCAGATGTTCTGCCACCAAAATGTGAATCCACAGAATTTGCTATGTGAAATCCTGAAAAGCTGCTGAAGGTAATAAAAGCAGTGTGGAGCTCCATGCCCCAATCAAACTCAGCTACTTTCCTATCTAAGCCATGTTTCGTTCTTTATTCTCTTCTGCTGGTAATTCAAGCACCTTGAATTAAAAGTTTCGAACACCTTTTAAAGAAGTTTGTAAAATCTTTTTAACAACTACCCAACTGAGGTGTTAAGGCTTGAAAGAGACAGACACCTGGGAGTTGACTAGTAGTAAATGTTAACACCACCATGTGAAAGTCTTGCCAGGTTGCTTTTAGGCAGCTGCTGCTGATCTTTTCAACACATTGTTACTAACTTTAATTAATTGTTTTCTGTCCCTGCTCAGCAAATGAGTACATCAGAGAGATCAACACAAGAATAAGAAGGAGAAAAGTCCTTTTTTCTGGCTGCCAAAATGGCATGAATTTTTAAGCATCCCAACTGAAGAAAGACACTTTATAGCTGAGATAGGGGTGCTATATATTACAGGGCATATATTAAAACCTACTGGGCTGATAACATGAAATATGTTTAAAGAACATGGTAAAAAAACTTAACATCTTACTTATGTTGAGCTTATATGAGGCATTAAAAGAAAAATTTGACAAGAGTTTACATTTTTCAACTTGTGTTTTCTTCCTATTGACTTCATAGACACTTACTTCCATGTTTATGGTTAATGTCAACAGTTCAGAAGAATGTTCGTTGCTTTTAGTCCTGAGAGAGCTAATCTAGTACAGCCTTTTCAAGATCATCTCAGGTTGGCCAGTGATGTCACTTCCAAAACTGAGAGACTGAGAGTTATGGCATAAACCAGGGGTGTCAAACTCACATTGTCATGGCGACGTCACGTGACATGTTGGGACTTTTTTCCCCTTCGCTAAACCAGGTGTGGGCGTGGCCAGTACATGACGCATCTGGCCCATGGGCTGGAAGCCTGACAGACCTGGCATAAACAAACAATAGCTGCTATTCTACTGGGCTGCTATTCTCCTTATTATCAATTATATTTTCATTGAATAGAGAATCTAACCAAGTTCAAATTCTAAGTATAAGCTAAAAAAATATAATTATATTTGGGACATGTTGGGCCCACAGTTTTAAACCAAATACATATTTAGGGGTGCCAAATTAGAAGACAAGCATGGCTTTAAAACTGGAGGAAGAAACAATAATAATCTGAAATATGCTGATGACACTCCTCTGAAAACACAAATGATCTGGAAGCTGAAGCTATGAAAGTCAAAGAGTCCACATGAAAAAAATGGGACTAAGATTAAATATAAGACTGAGCTAATGACGTGGGTACAGCAACCAGCCTTATAATGGATAATGATATTCTCAAAATGGTGGATACTAGGTTCTGCTTTTGAGGATGAACCATCAACAGTGAGGAGGCAAGAAACAGGCCATCAACTAGCACTTTGTAGAACAATAATAACCGTGTAACTATGTTGGTTGTATCTTTACAATTTATATTGTTTTGTTTCCTAGTATGATTTGATTGCTTATTAGTAATCTATGACTATCACTAAATGTTGTATCTTATGATTCTTGAGGAATTTAATTTTTTTCTTTGTGTATGCTGAGAGCATATTCACCAAAGACAAATTCCTTGTGTGTCCAATCACACTTGGCTAATAAAGAATTCTATTCTATATTATTCTGTTCTGTTCTGTTCTAATAAAGGATTTGGAAAGGGTATTCAGATATTGAGGTTATCTCTATACCTAAAAAGATCAGGATCATGCAGACAGTGGATTTTCTTGAGATACTCTATGGAAATGAAAGCCAGACGTTGGGGGAAAAAAACAGGATTGAAAAAATACTAATGCTTTTGAATTTTAGTGTTGAAGAATATGAAGAACTGGATCATATTGGAGTTCTTGAATCAAAGGTCTTGCTCAAGGTACAAATGACCAGACTCAAATTATCATATTTTGGACACATTGTGCAAAGATCTAAGCTGCCTTGAGAAGCCTATCATGGTAGGAAAGATGGAAAGAAACAGAAACAGGTTGACCAACATCAAGGATTGCCTCAATTACAGCAGTGATAAAGAGCTGCAGAATTCTATTGGGGACAGATACATGATTGAAAGCACAGAATTAAATCAACATGCAGATTCAAAAATAGCTATTCTTAACTTTGAATCACTCAACTTTGCTGTATTATATGCTACACTATTAATGTCTCTGTGTATGCATGTATCTAAGTCCTAATTTTCCTATGAATAGTTCTGCTCTTTATTAGCTTATAACAAAGCCATCACCCCTATTTAGTCACCTTCCACTTAGTTGGATTTTGTTACTATCTGCTGTTCTGAACTGTTACCTAAGCATTGGCTTTGCAATTTCTCAACCTGAGATGGGATGAAAAAAATGAAAGTGCTTGCCAGTTGTTGGCTGGCTAGCTATACTGTCAGCCTCTCTACTGAGGTTGTAGGGGTGCTAAGCTCCACTTCTGGCTACTCAAATCCCTCAGTTGCAAATTCCTCCTCTCCTACACCATAAAATTCTTCCTCTAACACCCATCCACACTCTGATGCTTTCAGCATTTTCCTTGTATAATTGGAAACTGGTTGTTGTCCAGTGCTCTTCGCATTTCCTTCAAGTCCCAGAGGAGAAAACAAAGGGTACGAACTCCAGCTGGTCACAAAAAAAGTATTTCCTTCCCTCTACCTATATTCTAAATTATTTTACACAGGAAATAATATGGAAAAAGCAGGACCACCACTGATTTGCATGGAGTATTTTTTATTTTCCTTTCCTTTTTTTTACTTTATGGGCTGATCTGTATGCCATCTCAATTACAGAGTGACTCTAGGCAGCTTATACAATAGACATAACTGTTGGCCCTTTGAGGTAGGCCAGTTCAACAAACAGATTCTGGGAATGTTCTTTATTCTTATTAAAAGGGAATTTTGGAAGTCTCTCAAAGTTTGTCTCTGCCTCAATATATATAAAATGTTTTACCGCTGGCATCTTGCGCCAGCCAGAATAGCCAAAATGTTTCCAAATTTGATACCCAAATGTTGGAGATGCAATCATAACCAAGGAACATACTTCCATATGTGGTGGACGTGTCCTCATGCATGGAGATACTGGCAAAAAATTAGATCATGGTTAGAGGAAATTACGAAACAGAGAGTGAAATTTAAACCAGAAATCTTTTTATTAGGAGTGTTAGAACCCAACATGTACAGAAAATACCAATATTTGATGCTCCACATCATAACGGCGGCCAGAATTTCTTTCGCCCAAAATTGGAAACAGGCTATGACACTCCCAGAAGCCACAATTATTAATAAGATATATCAATGCACACAGATGGATAGATTAACAAAGTTATTGAAGGATAAAGAAGAAGCAGAATATTATAAAATATGGGATGTTTGGTACGAATGGATAAGAATAAGGTGCAAAGGTGTCAAATGATCTATGTAATACTATAATACTATAAAACAATAAGGTTTTTGTGTAAATAAATGTACATAAAAATGTATATATGTATAAAATGCCTAGAATGACGAAGAATCAAATACAAAGATGTATAACACGTTAATAGAAGATATTTACAATGTAAACACTGCTATAGTAACGTTGTAAAGTGCAGAAATTTGTTTTTAAATGTTAAAACGTTGAATAAATAAATTTATATAAAAAAGTTTCTCTCTGTCTCATCTTAAAAATTCATAAATTCCTTCCCCATTCCCAAGACCGCATTTTTTTTTCACAAGAGATAACACCTTGAATTACACCCAGAGACCACTGATAGCAGCTTGCAGAACAATGTTGTAATGGACAAAGTGAGAAGCACCAATAACTATTTTGGAGCCCATTTTTAAAGGGGATAAAGCATGATCCTTGCATTTTAAAAAAATCTTGCAAAACAGATCGTATCATAAAACATTTTATTGTATAATGAAAAAGGAACATTTTCTAAGATATGGTAGTCATTAATCTTTCCATATGTGGACAATTATACCAAGAATTTATCTCCATGACAAATATTTTCCATCTGTGGCAATTGTATGAAAAGACGGCTTCAATGTTAATCACTGCTAGAGTGTATTGATAGAGTAAACAAAGGCACTCAAAATTTAGTCACATTTCCAAGCTGGACAACTGCACTCTCAAACTTAATCAAAAGATTTTTTTTCAACTTTTCCAAATTACCCTTATGAAGAAGATAATTGTACATTTTGTCTATTCTTCCACCCAATGCTTCTACACATATTTCTAGTGTTTAGAATAAGTACCATATGTGATCTCCACTCTGTAATCTTATGACCATGTCAGCAGCTTTAAGACACTCATAGAAATGCTGCATCTAGCTGTGGTGAAATACATTTTCTTAGATTCAACCAGGAGGTGCAAGAGTTTTTTTTCCTGTGGCTTCACTGAATCTTTACAACTTTCTGCCAAAGGTTTCATGATTTTAAATCAGATTTAATTGCATTGCACTTTATATTTTATTTTTTATATTTATATTTTAGTCATCTCTTTGTTTAATTGTAATTTGTTATATGTTTTAAAATTATTATTAACCACTTTTGATGACAATGTATGAAGCTACAATATGATCATCATCACAAAACAACCCTTCATCTAAACATCTGTCCTGCCCTGCCCTTCTTTCTTTCATTACCAATGTATTTTAGTGAAAAGTTATGTTGAATCTTGAAAGTCTTAAAAATTATGGCATCAGGGTTTTTTTTCCCCAATTCAACACTCTCCTGTCCCCTAGGAACTTCAATCCCCAGAAAACCTTTCACAAAGTTGGAGTAAAAGAAATGAGCTTACTTTAATTATAACCCACATTAAAATATTATCTGTAGAAGTGGACAAAGTTTACTAAAATCTATGACTTAATAATTTCTTGGTTTTCAAATACACTTATAGATTAATATGGTTACCTCTGAAAATTAATTAATGACCTAAGTCCATCAAACATTGGGCAGCACAAAAAAAAAGTTAAAAAGAAACAAAGAATATAAATTGGTCAAAATTCAATGAACTCTTATGCAAGAACACAAATTACTCAGGTTTCTGACCACTTGTAAGGCCGTTCTTTAAAAACATTTAAAATTAAAATAAAATATTGGAGCTAAAGTGAGGATTATTTTAAGAATAAAACATGCAATGACACAGCAGTGTCGAATTCCTGATATAAGCTATAGCCCATCGTTAATTTAGCAAAGGATTTGTAAAGAAGTTTTGGGTTTGATTTTTTAAAAAGTCACAAATCCTTTGTGAATTAGTTGATTTGAGGCAAATTCATACAGTGTTTTTCTCACATATCATCTGTAATAATTACTGAGCTTCCTGCACTTGGCAAATTACTTACTCTAACAGCTGCTTTGCCATTCTCTCTTACACAATCCATCACATTTTTTATTCCTTCAGTGGATTGTGTGAATTCACCTCTTGTAAGGAAAAGGTTGGAGTATAAGAGAAGGAGCTGACACAGTATAAATTATTATAAACCTTTATTTGGGCAAAAGGCAGAGTTAGCCAGAGATCATTCTCTAGAGTCCCATCAGCACTCAGTTAAGGAAGAGAGGAAAGATAGAATAATATTTTAGCTTTGAACCCCAAATCGTTTGTACTTACCCAAACACACAGACTGCAAGAACAAAAGAGCAAGGAAAATACTCTTGGCCAAATAAGGAGACTTCATGTTTCCTGAAAGAGAACAGAAATCTTCATCATTACAGCTCTACTGTAGGTAATATGCCTGCCTTCTTAAGGGGCATTCATGCCATCAAATGAAATAAGATCACACCCCCAAATATATAATAGCCCCAAAACATATCTAAGTGCAAAAATAAAATAAAGCCTTGAATTGAAGGAAACAGTATGTCGTTATTTCTTAAAGGGACGACATAAGTAGAAAAAAATTATTCTTTTCGCCCTATTGCCTGACTTACAGAATAATAAGTGTATGTACATGATCTCAACTTTGCAACACTAGAATATTGTGTTTTTTTCTGATATATAATATTGTTGGCTTATTTGCCTCTTGTTGCACACCAGACACATGACATGTATTACTCTTCCTTCTCTCCCCTACTTGTGACTTACACACCCATACCACATTCTGTACTGGTCTATTGCTAAAGAAAACAACCCTGTCTCACTCTTTACCCGTTTTGATTGGGTGATTCACCACATTGCTCTGCCAACTGGCCCTAACCCTGCCTGGTCATTGTTACAAGATTCCAGTAGAATGTAAGATAAACTAATTGTTTGTTGAAGACTATAATAGTTCCAGAATTTTATAATGAGTTAGGAACAGCCACAAAACAGGAAAGGCATAGAATGAGCACCACTATCAGCAAATATTAAGATATCTGAACTAACGCAGTTGTGAATAATGAATACTATAATTAAAATTGCAGTTGTGGAACAGATCAGATTAGCCTGTCTTTCAGCCTAGGTACTGAGTTGAAGCTGTGCTTCTTGTATGTACTTAGTGATCAAAGATTGGTAGCAGAAATTCCACCATATAAATCTTGCTGGATAGCCCAAGGCCCGGAGTATATGGCTTATGTTGACTGTGCATCCTAACAAGGACTTACTCATCTGTTTTGTTTTTGACAGAGCTATCTCCCCTCAAATTGGAGAACATTGTGTTCTTCTGCCCTAGATGCTAAGTAAAATTATACTGAGGTGCTTCATTAGATCCAATCAGTATTCCAATATAAGCAGGTTTGCCACTTTTTCATCTATCTCCAGTCATGCAAAAATTTGTGCTTGGCAAGCTCTAAATGTATATAACCTTTCAAAGCAGAATTAGGACAGAGTGCCATGGTGACTTCGTCTGTGTAGAGGAGAACCACGTTCATGGTGGCAAAAGCATTGCATGAAGTAAGATGCACCTCACAAAAGTTTATGTCTGACTGATTCCATGATTTAGGAAGGATTACTGGCCTGATCATCAGCTGCCCTCAAATCACTGATTCTGAATGACTCAGGGACACAGATGCCTTTAGCAGACCAAGTTCATGCAACAACAGAAGCTATTTTCCACAGTATCCCACCATCTGTTCGTAATATTGTCTCTTTTCTATAAAATAATAATTATGGTTCACATGCTACTATCTCTTTCACCTTAAAACTAGATTATTGAAATGTTCCCTATAATGCATTCCCTAAAAACAAAATGGAACATCCAATTTAAGCAAAAGTGACGCTATGTCTAATTAATATATTGTTTAGCATTTGTTCCCTACTATATTGTTCGAGCTGTGAATCACTGACAAAACAGTTTATTTTTAATACACCTGTTTTTGCCTCATCTTCCATGCTGTATCAGGTTCCCTGTGGCCAATCAAGGATGCTGCCTCATCATAATCATTTGTCCCATGAGGTTCTTGAACAAAATGTACAGGCTTATTTTCAGCATATACAGAATACTTTTTCTGTAGATTCTTGATACAGAGGTTCAAGGTCAAAAAGCTTTGAAAGTACCAAAGGCATTCTTTTAGTGGACTGATTCTCAGAAGCTTAAGGTAAGATGGAAGAGTTTTCATAGTACTGAAGAAATTTAATTTCCAAATCAACATTTTTTATCATGCTAATTTGGTTATCAATTTTTTTGTTTTAGATGTTTCTTGAATATTACTATATGGCTGCATTTTTGGTAGGATGAATTAGGATTCTAAATAAAAGAGACATAGATTTTCAAATTCAAGATATCACAGGAATGTCAAAGTATAAAGAAGGGACAATAGCACTTTAAATGGAATTAAAACTGCCTAAAGGAAAATAGTCTCTTTTTTCAGTGGAGCTTCTACCAAAAAAGAGGGGGGAAATCCCAGTGGACTATTTCTAGTAGAAGATACTTTATTCTAACGTGTTCTTACACCCTGAGCACAGCTGTGATCTGCTAGGAACTATATTAACATGCAAGCCAACACAAGCATTTTACTATGCCTCCAGGAAAATTGCAGACATGGATTATTTGAGCATACATTTATAGATACTGGAGGAGGGAAGGGAGAACAGAATGAAATATAGCTTCAGAGTGATTTCACTTGTGTCCATGTTGCTTCCTCAGAACCAGCTGAATTAAGAGCAAGAAAACTTGAGTTCTCATCCTGCCTTCAGCACAAAAGCCAACAAAACCACTATATTCTATTGTGGCTGACACCCATTGTTTCTTCCTATGATCAATTGACCATACTTCATGCTGTCAAATGAGAGTAAAGTTACAGTACTATACTGGACAGGTACTGTAGCTATTTCAGATCATGTTCCAATAACATTACCAGTTACTACAAGCAACATGAAGATTATCCTTGCACTGTGTGATCTACTGCCAGTGAAAATTTCATGTTCTCCAAATACACTGCAAATATAAGGTTCCATCTACCATATGAAACTCTGAATGGTGAAAAAGCAGAGAGATCATAACTTATTTATTCAAAATACCAAAATGTTGTATACTATGCTTTTCGCCTATTCTTCCAATCTTAGAGTCTATCCACATCAAGTTTTAAAAGAACAAAAGACTGGAAAAAAATATCTCGCTAGAATTTAGCATGGCATGTAGTCCAGGAAATAACCAGGCAGCATTCAATGAATGAAAAGAGTTTCAGCCAAAAGTTAGGTCAAAGACAACCATAGATAATCATAGGATCAATCAATTCAGAGGAATTTATTTACTGGCAAAATATTCATTCCCATTACAAAAATGCCTGTACCCAAAATCTAGACTTTTGCACAGCACTTCAGATGAGCTGCACATGCCAAACAATGAAAATATCCTTAAAATCACAGAGCTTATGGCTGAGTTTGATGTTGTATTCTAGAAACATCTGGGATGTTTCACCAACCAAGTTATTTACTTTGGAAAACAAGTCAGAATGAGATCATACAGTTACTGGCAACAAAAGTCAAAGAGAAGATTGCTGCATTTCTGAACTCAACAAGACATTACGCTGTTATTCAGGACCATATCTGTCGCAAGCCAAATGGAAAAAATGACTTTAATGGTTCATTTTCTAACAGCAAATGAAGTGGAAATATCAGAGCAATGGAGATCTCCAGAGAGCATTTTCTCAAATGCCTTTATGCTGACAATATTCCAGAACATGGTATGATGAATGTGTTTTTTAAAATGCTAGAAGATAAAGAAATTACAACAAATAATACAAGTGTTGACACTACTACAGCACTGTCCATCTGAAAGAAAAGGACAGATAAGTTTATATATATATATATATATATATATATATATATATATATATATATATTCATGTTCTTATTCCTTTAACTTGGTGGAGGCAGCACTGCTGAGCTTTTAAAATGTAATTCAATGTGTCCATCTGCATTGATGCATTAATAGAAAACATTGAAACAACTTCTGAGGCATGATGGGAAAATTGAGTGGGCACAATTAAGCTACCAGGCACCAATTCAGAAGCCAGATGATGCCCAATTGCCATGTTAGATAATGCTTTCACTGTTGATGGAGAGAAAAAAATGACCAGAAATACTTAACTTCACATTTCTAAATAGTTTAGCTCAAGAACACACAGGTTATAATAATATTTTAAAATTCTTCCTTCAACCTGAGGAAGATCTTCACCAACAATGCAGGGCACTGGGTTCAGTTTTGACATGATAAATGCATGCCAGTGAGTCAGATGATAAACTGAAAGATATAATTCAGTCAGATCAACTCCAAATACTATTCTATATAGAAGTAGGATGAACACCTTCTTTTGAACTATGTTTGTTGCTCTGTGAGTTCCTTTAGCATTCCTGTAATAACTGCCAGTAGAGAAGACAGACACTCCAAACTGAAATTAATAAAAACAGATAAATACACAAAAAATCTAGTTAGCCTTCCTGCCATTTCAGGGGCCTATGGACCTTCAAATCTTTACAAAAAGAAGACACAGAAAGCACCTACCTGGACTATTCACACACATTAAAATGCTAGTCTTTACTGTGCAGGTAAGAAAAATGACATTTGCTGTTTATTTAAAATAAAGCAATGAAAATAAAATGTTGTGGACATAGTACAAACAATAAGATCTTTCTTTTCAGCTGCCCTTGCAAAGCTAGTACATGACAGCTTGGGCTATGACTACTTTTAGGATTTCAGCTGGGATGCGATAACTGAGCATACATCAATTTCCTTTTAAAAATGTTGTCAACCTCTTTAATTATGAACATTTACCTACTTATCTAAGAAGTCCTGTGCTACAGTGGTGCAGACTTCAGTCCATCATACTATTTTTATTTTCATTCTACCTCTGCATTCATACTTTTCAATGTTCTAAAATTCTACTTTAAGTCTTCTTTTTAATATTTTAGTTTCCTAGGCAAAGACCTAGGTCTATGGAAAAGGTTATGATGCTGGGGAAAAAATGGAAGAAAAGAGAAGCAGGTGGACAGACACAGTTATAGTGGTGATGAATGCATTGTTACATCTGAAAGACCAGAACAGATCGTCAGGGGCGGGAAATGTATGTGGTCACTAACAATTGACATTGACTTGATAAACATAGTCAAAATGTAAAAGAAAATTCAGAAGCCCAAGCAACTGTAGTTTAAAATAGAACAATGCAGGGAGGGCTGAGCCTCAGGAACCCATTTAATCAATTTATCTCCTTGTTACTTCTGGGAATACTCATTCTGCCTAAACACTTGTGTCTGTTTGGGGGGTTGTTGTTGTTGTTTTAATCCTTTTAAAAAATGCCAACCCAGCAGTGCATTTTCTAACATTCTAAATACTAACAAGACAAGTGTCTCTTCCACGTAACAGGAGCTTCTTAAAGGAGAGGTCAACTCACTAAAGAGTTGACTAGGCAAGTTGAGCAAAAGCATTTTTTTTGTATAAGAGCATTTTTAAAATACTACTGTTTAAAAAAACACAAATGTATGGACTCATTCAAAGAGACTGTTGACTTTATCTTTGAAACAAAAATATCTGAGACACACGCAAACCTGAAGCCATGGTTACGAACTGCAAGGAAATACTCTGTTATCATGGTTGTGTGTATAGGGAGTGGGGGTTACTTCTCAGCTGAATACTAAAACACCAGCAGGATCAGATATAATAGAGATCTGTTTACTAGGGTGTTCAATTACATCTGTCTGAAGCACTTACTGTATTCTCTTTCTACATTCAACGGCCTGTTACCAACTGCCAGTCTCTCCATCACATATAATAAATACCTTCTCTTAAAATTATAGATGCCTTGTTATATAGAATGATTTTGTTTTTACATAGATTGGGTTTAGTTGTAACTGGCAATTTGATAACCAACTGATTATATTCTTAATTTATTTGGCTGAACTCTACCAAGTCCTAAAATATTGACAAACAATAGCCAAGGAGTGGCTGACTAAATTTGGAGGAGGGGAGCTGGAGAAATGCCTAAATAATAATACAATTGCTCACTATTACATTAGATTTAATTAGACTTAATAAAGGCCTTATTGCACTATTAATAACTAATGCAGCTTTAAGACATTAGATATTGAAATTATGAATGAGATGAACAAGAAGAAAATTTGTAAACAGGTACATGTTGGAGAACTTTAAAACATGAAACAGAATATTCAAAGAACTCACCAGTGCTGCCTTTTTAAAATAATAATATCACAGTGTTGATTAAAATATTAAGCAATTTTTAGTTGTGTTATTGGAATTGTGTATCTTTTGATAACTATAGAGCCTGTTGCTCAGTTATTTTTCACCATTCTTAAAACTGGATAATAAGAAATTTCAATAAGAAATGGAAAAATAAGGTTTGGGGTAAATACTTTCATTTCAGCATGAATGATGCTCAAATCATAATTCTTAAAAATAACAGATAAATATATAGGATAAGCAGAAGCAAAATTGATATTGACAAATGTGTTTTTCTTCCTCGCAGTAGGTGGTTTATTTTAATTTAATGAGTTTTGTATTTTCTGAGCTTTCAGGTTCCATGATGAAGAGCTGCCTGCACTGGAATTACAAAGTACTTTGGAATATTGTAATTTTATGGCTCATTTTGTAAAGACTGTTGAAAATGAGATTTGTTCCATGAAGAATCTCCCCATCCTACCCCCACTGCTCAGGGTGATTAAAAATTGTTCCTTAATAAATAGGGTTTATTGGCATTTTATTTAGAGAATAAACATGATATTAAAGCATATGGCTATTGTGGGATGGTAATAATAGGACAGATAGGGAACAGTCAATCAAAATCTTTAAAGTTGTTTTCAGAGTAAAACCAGAGCAACTAAGATGATAAGGTGTCTGGAGGCTAAAATGTATGATGAATGATTGGGGTAACTAGGTATGTCCAGATGCTTGCTGCTGGTGCTCATATGCAATCCAGGACTCAGACAAAAAGAAAGACTGGGGTGACATGATAGCAGTTTCCAATACCTGGGGGCTGCCACAAAGAAGAGATTCTCCAAAGCACCTGAAGGCAGGACAAAAAACAATAGATGGAAACTAATTAAGGAGAGAAACAATCTAGAACTAAGAAGAAATTTCCTGTCAGTTAGAACAATCAATCAGTGGACCAGCTGGCCTCCAGAAGTTGCAGGAGCTCCGTCACTGAAGGTTTTTAAAGAAGAAATTGGACAGCCATTTGCCTAGAATGGTATAGGGTCTCCTGCTTGAACAGGGGGTTCGACTAGAAGACCTCCAAAGTCCCTTCTAACTCTGTTATTCTATGTTATACTTAGGAAGGCAACACAAGCCATTATTACTACATCTTTTTACATGCAGGAGATCCTTACAATTGATATGCAACATCAGAGCTGGAAGTATGGATATATCCTTCCAGTTGAAGTAATTAATAGTAGGAGAACAGAAGGAACAAACAAAATGTACAATACTCTCAATTTCAGGCTACCTCATATATTCAGTTAAATGGGCTTAATGGCTCAGGTGGTATTTCTGTTGTCACATGTACACACTCCCATTTAGATAGTTCTTAGATCAATGCATGAAATATATATTGTGCAAATAATCAAGTTTGGAGATTCAGTCAAAGTTAATTCAATGGAACTTTGTACTAAATTGAAAAGTTAATGCCTCCAAATCACTTTATTTAATTCTGGACATTTCAACCCTGAGGCTTTTTTTTTCCTGAATCTTCTCTCAAAACATATTTATCACTCTTGATTACCCTGAAGTTGATCATAAATTTAAAACATTTAAAAATTTGATAGTTAGATGGGCAGTATATAAATTTAACAAAAAAATTTAAATAAATAAATATTTTTCCCAACTAGATTTGGGAGATACTTGGTAACAATTCCCCCATGTGTATATGGTCATTCAGGCACTGTAGGAAGCTCCATCAGCAAATGTACATCTCACTGGGAACTCAGTTTCCAATTTGAAATTTTGAAGAGATCAACTCTAAGCCAGAAACTTCTTGTCTGATTCCAAATACAGGAAGAAATAGTATTTAGTCATTTCTCAGGCTCTCAAAGAAATGTGCAAGCAAGTTAAGGAATCAAGGATTGTATATGAGTACCAGCAGCACGCAATGCAAATATAAGAGATAGGAAGAATATTAACTTTTAAGTACAATTGTGGAAATCTTCCAAAAGAGATCCTTCTAATGGCATGGCAGTACTTACGAAGCATCTGTTTCCTATTTGTTAAAGTCAAAATATCATTTTTTCAGACTTCTAAGGTTGCTATGTGAGTTGCTACTGACTGTTTCCAAACTCCTGAGTATATTCACCATTTTGCTTCTGATATAAACATTTTTACTTCCTCACACAAAGTTTCAGCAATTATTACTATCTCTAAAGATAACTGCACTATTGTACACCATGGTAGTATCTTTAGCTTGGAGATCAGCCGAACACTTCCTAAATACTAGTGCCAAATCATTTGAGTGCTAAAGGTAACAAGAGAGGCTGGCTTATGAGGCCAAGATAAGTTAATTGTACATATTTGCAATGCATTGATTACATCAGGCTGCACTTTACCTTCTAATGACTTTTGTATATCAGAGGCACAAAATAACTGGATTCTTGCAGTTTATTTCTTACACGTTATCACTATGCAGTCAGAGTTAAAAACCTGTGAATTCTTTCCTCAGGAGAGTTCATCATTACATTTTAATTGAGACCATGAAGCCATTCCGGTCAAACAAGCTTATAATTATGGCACTGTTGTACTGGATTTAATATGTGTATGATTAAAATGCTCTTCATGAATTCAAAGTCAAGAAAGTTATTAACAGACAGTCACAACTTAAGAATGATTCCGATATTGTATTAAGGTAGAAAACAGACATAGACAGGCATAGAAATTGAATGAATAAATAAAAGACAGTAAAAATTGCATGACAAAAGTACTGAGAGCAGCCAAACATTTACTGATTAAATTCTATTTTCCCACTAATACCTAAAAAAAAAATCACACTAATTAAAATTTACTAATTTCACTGACTTTCTACTTTTTTTGCTTTCCCAGTATCACTTGATTGTAGAAACTCACACTTGAGTTGACACATTAAGACAATGGTGATCTTCTGATAAGAACAAATACACTTCCCGATATATTTGCTATTATTACATTTAAAAGTGACTACTCTTTAAACACAGTCTAAAATGTTTTTAAAAGAATGATAATATTACTATTGACTCTTTATGCATGACATAATATTCTTTCTACCATCTAAACTATTTTCAATCACACAGATCTTTGTATGATTTTGGAATTAAAGAATAAAAGATGGAGGAGCTGTGGTGGTGCAGTGGTTAGACTGCAGTATTGTAGGGTAACTCTGCCCACTGCCAGGAGTTCAATCCTGACCGGCTGAAGGTTGACTCAGCCTTCCAACCTTCTGAGGTCAGTAAAATGAAAATCCAGATTGTTGGGGCAATATGCTGACATTGTAAATCATTTAGACAGTGCTGCAAAGACTATGGAGCAGTATATAAGTCTAAGTGCTATTGCTATTGCTAAATCTTTGAGCAACAAATGTTTAAAAAAATGTGGATATGCAACACCTCATGTTGGTTAGTTTGAGCTATAAAAACATTTGACATTTCCTAAACATTACAGAGTACTTGACTCTGCTCACAGAGTAGTTGAGATCTCAATTCTTACACAGCATTTCATAGATTATGCTAACATATAACTGGTGTTCTGGATAGAAATATTGAATATGAATGCAATGTTTGTACTTTTCCTGAAGATTATATGTGAAATTATATAGCTATAATACCATATATTTATTTAGGTGTATTACTCAAATTTTAGAATACCTCTTAATAATTATACATTAACAAATCTTTTAATAACCAAATATGCATATTGATGAATTCACCCATCATCATACATGCCCCAAACAAATGAGACACATAGAGCACACAGGAGATTCCAAATAGCATACAAAAATTAAGATATGGAACCATAACAAGCAATTGTATTAATAGCAGCAGAGCACACCTAGCCTCCTGTTCCAATTGCTGATTGAAACACCCATGTCTTCAGATCTAACAAGGTCAGGATCATCTAAACATCCAGTGAGAAGTTGTTCCACAGGGCAAGTGTTGTCACTGTGAAGGTACAATGCCAGAAAAGGGACAGAGAATATGCCCTCTCTGCTATATTTGGTGAGTTACGAGAAAGAGAGTCCCACAAATTTTAGCTGGGGGAACCAGTAACCAACTCAAATTTCAAAATAAAAGTAAAATGCTATTTAAATGAAGCCCCAAAATACTAACTGTGGTGCAGACATTTGCTAAAGTTAGGAGATTGCCTTACAATTTAAACATTACTTTGTTTAGAGTTTTGTTGCTTTACTCTGCCTGCACTATTAAGAATAGGAGAAGGATTCAACTGAGAAACATTGGCTTTAAGCAAAATAATAAAGAAGCAAAAGATCTAAGAATTAGGACAACATAGCAAAGCAAGTGTTTACATGGATATTGGAAAGGGGCTTTGGAAATACAATGTTTTCTGCTGGTGGACAGTTCTCAAGCCAAAATGAAGACTCAAGAACAGACTTTACTATTAAGGGGATTGTGTAACAGTGTGGGAAATGCCTAATTCAGAGAAAGAATTATCCCTTAAAATAATCAGTGGAGTTCAAACATTACCTTTCCTAATGATCCATTCAACCCAATTAAGGAATAGCTGGAGAACAGTGGTGGCCTGAGCCTATGCCTCAAAAGAACAGCAAAAAGATCCAACTGGATGAATACATCAATGCAGAGCTCTGGACCTGAGATTGCACAACCACAATCCTTTTCACTTTTCTATAAGCTTTAGGAATTTCCCCTTTTTCATCCTAGAAGTCTTCTTGTGATAGTTTGACATAATTTCAAATGTTTGGATTCCACATTAAATTCCATAACTGCAATGTCTCCTCTGCTTACTTTTAATTTTGAAAGTAGAGTCATGGGATTTGGGCAGCATATAAATTTAATAAACTATGATTGGTTGCACAGTCAGCCAGATAATCATCTTTTCATTACCCCTTATAGATAAAGTATCATTCCTGACACCTTGCTAAATTCCAAATATGGATATCTAGCCAAAGACAACAACATATGCACCTTTGACAAATAATCATTCTAAATTAATATGGACAACCCTACGAATTTCTGTCTAAAATCTGGCAATAGTAGATCAGAGCCAAATCAAATGAGACTGAATTCCAGCTCAAAAATGCATTTCTCAGAGCAAGTCAACTATAACTCAACTTTATTGAAAATCCCCAATTGTCCATTACATACAAAACAAAATGTTATGTTGTATTAATCCCATTTTATATCAAAAGAGGCTAGCTTACTGTTTAAAACAACATGAAATTGATCCTTAAAAACAAATCATTATTTGGTTATTGCCATCTATCAACTTTGAGATAAGGTATTAGTTTACGAATAACTGCTCTGAGGCTGTATTTCCAATAACTTCAATAATTCACCTTTTCAGAGACAGCAATGGAATTGGAAAGGAGTTGTGTAAGTTGAATAAATTGCCAAGAAGCATTTGACAAAAATTAAATTCAATTTTAAGTTGTGAAGAAGTTTTAAAAAGTGCTTCAGCAAAATTAAACTGGATTGTGATTATATAACCCCCCCAAAAAGAACTGATGTAAAATCATATTAAAGATACTTTCCTTTCAAGAAAATTGCCTGCAAGATGTTAACAGTAATAATTTCAGCACTTCAAGGAAGGACAGCTCCTAGTGCTTTCCACTTTAACATCAAGACTACCCTATTTTACTAATTGTTGAAAAGCTTGCAATCCAGTAATAATTTAAGTCCCAGAAAGATAAGCAAACAACTTTTAATTAGCTTGTTTATTGAGTTAATCAAATTTACATGGCTGCCCATCTCACAAAAACCTTTACTGTTACTCTTAATAATATTTATTACTTTAGCATATTACAATGTATTAGAACTAGGGCCTTGGTATTTCACACAATTTGTAGGGAGAGAGAGACAGACAGACAGACAGACAGACAGACAGACAGACAGACAGACAGACAGAACATTGTTTATCATTCCAGGATACAATAATGTAATAAATTATAGCTTTTATATGGAACAGCACTTCCTTAAAGATTTAACTACATCTAAGCAGCATATGCAAAGATGTCATGGGAATTAACATCAATGTTCATCATACTCTAACTGCTTTTGAGAAAAATGAATATAGCACAGCATGACTTCCAATTTAAAGAAGCAAAAATTAAAAGGACAATGTCCTTTTCTTCAAAGATTAATCTTTTTGCTACTGAAGTGAATAATTCTTTTGCTGAATACCTGAGTTTTACAGACTGGTGTGACAATTTAATTTCAGTACTTAATTGTGAAAGGTAAGATTTTCAGGTTTTTTTTAAATTTAAAAAAAGATAGAATTGCTTATTGATTTAAGGACAGTAAACCAGGAAGTGTTAATTATTAATTAATCAGGATTAAAAATATATACTTTATATATTTATTTTAGCTAATTTATATAGCCATTCAAATTAAACATGTTACTCTGGGTGATAACATAGTACACAATACATTTTATAAAGCCAAAACAGAAAAAAGTAAAACACAGTTAAAAATAGTCATAATAGCATTATCAATGAACCTCATAATCAACTCATTACACCTAACCACATACATCCTGGTTTCAAAAATTTCCTGGCCCTAATGCCTGAAAGAAAACCTGCTCATATTCTTTGGGAGGGCTAACAGAATTAGGGCCATTCAGAAACTGTCAGGGCCATTGGTGGAAACTTTCTATGCCATTCTTCTTAAGTTATCTACTAATTAATAGTAACAACTTGACCCTAACTCTTCATAAGACTATGGAGGCACATCCTGGCTAAATGCTGCCAATATTTCCACTCTTGAGACCTACTTGTCTGCATTATTTTTAATCTGCTTTAGTTTCCTCTTTGAGTGTTCAGGAAACTTTAATGGGGCTTTTTCTTCCACTAGCATACCAGTTAATCTAACACAGGCAGTAAATCACAGTAATTCTTAATCTTTATTATTTTAGTAAGCCCCGGCATTCAGTTTGGCTGCTCTCTCTTATTTCTAACCTGTCACTCTCTTTAGCTACAATCAAGTTTTCTACTATGAACAACAGCCAGAGCACCTGAGGTCTAAATCACATCTTTATTCCCGTGACAACATATGCTTTTAAAGGGAAAGTGACTCTTTCTCACTCTAGCTTAGAGAAAAATTCCATGACATGAGGTGTTTTTTTTTTACTGGATCATAGATCACTGGCCAGAGGCACATAAAGATAGGGTTCTCACATTTTTAACAGGAATATCAAAAGACATTGTTCTGTTGAAATTCCCTCTTTCACACAGCTCTTAATTAAATAGCTCTGTCCCTTTCTCCCTTTGACTAATGATAGATTTTGGTCTTCCTAAAATTGTAACCCTCAATAAACAACAGTATTTTTCTAAGCAGAAAAACGAAATGAACAATCCCGAGAAGTTAGGCCAGGGGTGTCAAACTCACATCGTCATGGCAGCATCATATGATGTATTGGAACTTTTTTCCCCTTTACTAAACCAGGCATGGGCGTGGCCAGCGCATGAAGCATCCTGCCTGCTGGCCAGGAGATTGACAGCCCTGCTCTAGGCTAATCTGAGGGAAGAAATTCCAGAAAAGAGTAACAACCTATTTTTGTTTTACTTCCATGAAAACTACCTTCACAAGGAGTCAAATATAACTTGTCGACTTTATTTTGATCTGATGCAATTATTTAAATAAATGATCATCTTGAATTATATGCTGTCCAGATAAGAAACAACCATGCTTAATCTCACTAAAGGCTATCCTTCCCTTCCCACAGACACTAATCAAAACCTTACAGGGAACTCAAAATGGATCACAAAGATAACTCATGTCCCTTGGCTGTTAATATTGAGGTGCTTCATCTCACCTCTACTGTAGGAAATATGTAACTATTATGACTAGCAGCCAATCTGCTGGTCTGCATATTTATTAAAAATTACTCAAGTGGGTAGTTGTGAACTATATTTTGTACAAAATATCCCAAGTTAACTAAATGCTATATGAAAAAGTGTATGTTTTAACACTTTGGATGACCCCAGCATTAAGAGATAAATTAATCCTTATCCTCTTTCTCCATTCCATTCACTGATTCACTGTCTTCCCTACACACAGAAAGTTGTGTGTGTGTGTGTGTGTGTGTGTGTGTACGTGTGTGTTAGGGGGAGCTATGAAGTTTGGTTTTAATGGTTGTTGTTAGTCCAGACTGTCTTATTTCAATGTTTTTAATTGTTTATTATATTTTGTAAACTGCCCAGTGTACCAGATTGGGTGGCTATACTAAATCTAAATAATAATAAAACAGACAAGCACCTGCCACATTATATCCCAGACTTAATAATTATCAATACGACAAAAAAGTCTGGAGAATGGACATGGTGCTACATGGAGAGAGCAGAACAGAAGAGAAAGAACTGCAGATAATTACATTATACAAAGACTTGCAAATAGAAGTAGAATGACTGTGGCAAAAGAAAGTGAAGATAGCACCAATAGTGAATAGACACCTTTGGTACAATCCCAAAACACCTGGGGCACCCCTTGAACACAATCTGTACTGAAAAAATCATCACCAATCACCATCAATTGAAAAAGGTTTGGAACAGCCTACATCCTGTGGCAATACCTTTAACACTATCAAACAACAATACCATGTCCCATGTCCTTGGGAAGTTCTTGATAGGTGGATAAAAGTGCCAAATCCAGTCAAAACATCTATGCTATTGACAGTATGAAAACAACCATCAATGCTGTCATAGTTAGCCATTAGTTGTCTAGGCCAATCTGCATGTCACCTAACAATGGTCTGCTGTTACAGGCAACCTGGCCAACTGATATATAGGCTTTTGCCCAAGTAGCATTTGCCCAAGTAGGGTCATATTGTATGTAGACATTTTTTAATTATTACTTTAAAAAAGGACTTATGAGGCTTACACCTATGAAGGTTAAGCAGTCAAATAAATTGCTTTTTGTTAATTGCAACCAAAAGATGATCCTCTTAACTATTTCCAGTTATATATAATTAGATGTTATACAAGAAGAAATATGGAAAGTTCTAGCAGATAAATTAATGTGCAGTCATATTCTGAATACTACACTCATGCTACAGATAGTCAAACTGTTTCTAGCACCACTACCTTCCATCAAAAGCAGTGTGAAGCAGGTATATTACAATGTGTCTGTTTTACAAAGAAGAAAAGATAAGATCATTGTTGAATCCTCTTGACATAGTATTTGTTTTATTGTTATATCAAATTACTTATTGTGCTTTTGATACTCAAGTATTCTTCCTGAGTTAAGAAGTGCTAGTCACAGTGAAATCCCATTCTGTTTTTCTGAATCAACACTCCAAGTGTCCATAACAGTGATCATCATCATCATCATCATCATCATCATCATCATCACAATAACACTGATTGTTCCATTATTGCTGGAATTTACAAGATCTTTTACATTTTCTACTATACAGTGGGAAAGTTTCAACCATTCAAGGATCCTGAAAAAATTATCTCAATAGATTATGGTAATCTTAAACAGATAGTTAAGCTTTGATCATTTAGTTTTCCTTGGAGGTTGTACTACTGAACTGGCCTCCACTGTTGCTTGTATGTCATCTTGCAATTCTTAGCATGATGAGTGAATGCAATGTGGTTCTTTCTACAAATCATTTCAAAATTCTGGCTTAGCAAAATATTTGAAACAGCCAAATATGATTTCAGTATGCACAGCTGATGCTAATGAAAAATGCATTGCAGCATAATCTTTTATGTCATCCCAATGTAAGTTAAATTTAACAGGACTTACTTTCATAGTACATTATACTATTCACTTAATTAGGCAATACAAGCTGACTAAGTATATTGTCAAAATTTGCACATTTAGAGGAAAATTATTAATTAATGTTAGGTAAATAACAAGAAGAGAATGTGTATCTCTTTATAAGGGGCAACTTGCTTAATTGGATTGGAGAATGTTACAGTGTTGTGCAAACATGAAAACTCAAGTCAACTAGTTCTTAAACTAACCCACAATGAATTGATTAATAGCTTGAAATAGCCCTGAGGCTGTTTCATGTTAAATTATCTATTAATCATTTTATCAAAACAATGCATTTGGTATGCTTCACTCCCCAAACACAGGATATTTTGAGATTTTAATAGAGTCATACAGTTTAATTCTTCCATTTTGGAGATTCAAAATGATTCAAGTTTTTTATTCATTTTAGAAATTCAGATATAGCAATACACATCATAACAGAGGAGCATGCTAAATCTGACCAGAACTCATGATCTAGTATTGTTTTTCCATAGCATCCAATCAGATGCCTATGAGAGGACCACTAACAGATTCTAAAGTATCTGGCCCATTCCTAGTATTCCTAGCAACTACTGTGCAAATATGATTCTTCTCACCCTGGAGCAGTGGTGGGATTCACATTATTTTATTACCAGTTCTGTGGGTGTGGCTTGGTGGGCATGGCAGGGGAAGGATACTATAAAATCTACATTCCCACCCCACTCCAGGGGAAGGATACTGCAAAATCTCCATTCCCTCCCCACCCCACTAACCTGCTTTCCAGTTCCGTTCTCCTGTGCAGGGCAACCAAAGAAGACCCAGCTGATCAGCTGGGACTCGGGAGGCAGTGAATAGATGGGGGTGGGGCCAGTCAGAGGTGCTATTTGCCAGTTCTCTGAACCACTCAAAATTTCTGCTGCCGGTTCTCCAGAACTGGTCAGAACCTGCTGAATATCACCTCTGCTCTGGAGCTCACATATTGCCATGTTATATGACAGAATGAGTAAAATGTATGAAGGGAAGAGACTTACTAATACTCACTTTGAGTTGACCTAGGAGTATCACAGATCAAATTTGGGTGAAGGACTTACAGTATTATCCACCTTCCCTCTCTGTTAGAACCATCATTCTTATGGCACCTCTAATGCCCCTACTGAAGATTCTACAGACATCAGTATGGGTCATTATTGAAGAAAAATGTCACTTAATTGGGTGTCTTAACTGCATGGATTTCTTCTGCAGCTCTCTTCCAAGGCAATCAACACATAGTGTAGAAATGCTGTACACATTACTGTTGTGCATTTCCATATTATTTATTTATATTTTAAAACTAATTTTTCATTTTAATCAGAATAATCCCTAGCAGGGAACAGTACATAATAAATCACAATAAGAAGCTCGTGCTAGCAGTGGTCGGCAGAAGGTAATATAGGTGCAGATTTCCTAGGAGAAAATGACATACAAAGTTTGCCCTGATGAGACCATGATTCAACCTAAAAGTAAATGCAGCATTTTAGTAAAAATATAGTGAAAGCAAATTGGACATTTTAGATTTTTTTTTTCCAGTAAGGAAAACAAAAGGCAGAGCAAAGCAAATTATAAAACCTTTTAACAATATTTAGATATTTAGTTTAAAGCAATAGCACTCAGGATTATATACCGCCCTTTCTAGCACTCTCTTAGCGGTTTACGATGTGAGCTTATTGCCACGAACAATTCTGATCTCCGAAGGATGGAAGGGCGAGTCAACTTTGACCACCGTCAGGATTGAACTCCAGTCCGTGGGCAGAGTTTGCCTGCAATACTGCATTCAAACCACTGTGCCACCAGGGCTCCTTTATGTGTGGTTTAGTGAAAGTAGTAAACTATCCAGATTGGTTGATTATGCACCATCAAGTATTTCTGACTCCTAAAAACATAGATTTCCCCCCCCATAAAACTACAGACATTTTAGAAACTATCCTCTTTCCTATTTAACTATCAGTTAAACTTTACTTATGAAAAAAGTTATTTCCACGTATCGTTAGATATTTAAGATCATCCACCAAAAATAATAAGAGACAGGAAAATAGGCAAAATTGTGTAAAGTCCACCGTATAATGTATTCCATTTATAAAGTAAATTGATTCCCCTTTAATCTGCAGTGGTCTTGTTGTGGTTTTCATCTGTTAGGGATATTTGATGAGTGCCAGAAGGTGGGCCTTCTATGCCATGGTACACACACGCACACACACACACCATACACAAAGTCAGATTAGCTCCATCCTGTTAATGTTCCAGTCCAGAAGTCCCTCAAGATCTGGTTATGGAAAAGGAGAACTGGAAACATCCTTACATTGCTCCACTATTGTAGTCCCTCTCTCTGTGCCTTGTAGCTTGTGTTTTTTTAATTTTTAATAATATTTTAATTTTAATAATTATTTAAAGTATGTTATGATTTTTCATATATTATCGTATGCTTTTTTTAGATATTTGTTATTTTATTTGAATGCCACCCAGAGTTATTTCTTGTGAGATTGGTGTCCCTACAAATTTGATCAATTAATCAATCAGCCCACAGCAAGACATTCTCTCCCAGAGACATAAAATCACCCTCACATGCACATACACACCACTACTTATCTGCCTCTTTCCTTTCATAGCAAAAATGTCAAACAAGCACAACAAATCACAGAATAGAGATAGCTGTCCTGCAAACAGAAGACAACAACATCAGGGAATAAAACAGGGTGGAGATGCAGCTTGAAGAAGAGTAACTAAAGTGAATTGAAAATGAAGTGCAACAGGGAATCGACCCAATGTCAATTGATTGCTCAAACTTTAATATTCTATCAAAAGGGAGAAAAACTCTTTTCATGCATTATGAAAAAAGTAAAACACCACTAAACAGCCAGCTTTTCCCAAACACAGCCTTCCCACAGCACTGTCTTATGTCTAAAGATATTTACCCATGTAGTAGGGCTGTATTACTATTATCCTTCTCATCTTTCCTTTTACCTTCTACTACAGGTATCTTACGATTATATGACTTCGTTACTTGTATGTACACAGAAAGGTTATGCACTAGAGACAAATTCCTTGTGTGTCCAATTGTACTTGACCAATAAATAATATTCTATTCTATTCTATTCTATTCTACCCTACCCTACTCTATTCTACTCTATATTATTCTCAGCTTGCTTCTTCAACAGTCATATCAGTTATCATTTTCAACTCCCACCCATTTGTTTCTTTCAACTGATCTTCTCAGCAAATGCAAGTCAACTTTTTCTCCAGACCCCAATTCACCAGTCACATTTGAGGAGGGAAGCAACTTGTCTTCCTATCAGGTAAATATCTAGATCTATTAGCAATAGATCTAATGCTGCATATATTTATGTGGAAGACCAAAAGCTTAATTGGATCATCTTCTTCTTCATCAACATCATCTCTCTATATGTGTAGGAGTCGGACACACAGCAATTCAAGAAATTGTATTATTTACATGCCAGCTATAAGAATGGGAATCTAAAGGAAAATAGACCAACAAGCAAGGAAACCCTTTTTGATTCCATTTCTAAAAAATGCATGCAAAACAGTTCTAGCATTTGTTTCCAGTCAGCAATTCAGCAAAATTACATGAAGTAGAAATTATAATGCAAGCCTATATTCCTGGTACAAGCAACCATTTTTTTTGATGAGGGTTGCATTTCTGTAGGTATAATGTACTGGAGGCATCATGGCAATCGTAGCCGGGCTTAAGAAAGAGGGTGGTACCATTCTTTATCTTTATGTCAGCACTTTTTACTTTTTTCCTTTATTTTTCCCTCTTTTTGTGCTGAAAACTGCTAGAGAAGAGACAGGTTGCTTTTGCTGGGAAACAATATGAAATTAAGGGGCAATATATAGTCCCAAGGTCAGTTGTCTCAATTGCCAGATATATATATATATATATATTTGGGGCAATATATAGTCCCAAGGTCAGTTGTCTCAATTGTTTATATATATATATATATATATATATATATATATATATATATATATATATATATATATTGAGTTCCATTGGCTTATTTCAAAGTCTATAAAAATGTAGTCTCAGGCTTATTGTTGAATAGATATGCATAAGACTGCAATTTTTTCCTCTCACTCTCACATACATTTGTTCATCTAGCCCAGGGTTGTCAAACTAGATTTCCTTGAGGGCCAGATCAGCATTGGAGTTGTCCTCCATGGGCCAGCCGGGGGGGGAGATGGGATGGACAGCAGACTGCACATGGCCCATGCGCTCCATTTTGGCTGGCAGGGTCGTGTAGGAGGCCATCAAGGTTGAAAATGGGGTGTGGGGGCCACACATGGCTCCCCCACACCCCATTTTCACTAGCAGAGGTACTGCAGGCCAGTCCTTTGTAATTTGACATCCCTGATCTAGCCAAACAGTAAATGTGTGGGATATTTTTATCCCTATCGTCTGTCTGTCTATCCATCCACCATCTATCCATCTATCATCTATCTACTCTATCTATCTATCTATCTATCTATCTACTATCTTATCTATCATGTATCTATCTATCTATCATCTATCTATCATCTATCTACCTACCTACCTACCTACCTATCATCTATCTAATCTATCTATATTGTGTATGTCCATATATAAATATACAATTTAAAACATCAATCTTATTTATTTTGAGATAAATAAAAATGAAAATTGAGATAAGTAGATAGGATGAACATTAAAGACTCAACTAAAATATAACACTTTTTAAAAATTCTGCAACATACCAGATGGGGGAAAGCCATTCCAGGGCAATTTCAATTTTTACAACAACAAAACAGAAACATTCATTTCCTTTTCTATATGCTCTAAAGACCAGGTGGTTATTAGTAGCTTCTCCTCAAAAAAAAAAACCCACACCTTTTGTACATAAAATATATTATCAAAAATGATGAGATGGGTTTGGGTCTTCAGTGCTCCAAAACATCAAAATGATTCTTAAAGGATTCTTTGTCAAACTCTACTTCTCTTTTTTTAACTCTACTCCATCCAGCATACCAAACAACAACAACCACCTTCATGCCCTTGGGAAGAATTCTTTTATCATCATCCATAAAATACAGCATAACTTTCAGAAAGCATAATGAGATAACATTCTTCTACTTTAGGCAATCCGAACACTTTAATCTGACTCAGCAAATCAGTTCCTATAATCTTAATATGCAAACAACTTTCCAAAGGTTAATTCATTTCCACCTTTGCTCTCACATTCACTTCTAGTTCTGAAATCACCAGTTTGCCTGCCTGTGGTGGTATCTTTTTAGCAGTGCAAAATAAGGTTACTGTTATTCACACATGATCCAAAGGAGATTTAACTGAACATTTAGGCCTCCGGGAGATGAATGCAGAGTTCATATGCTAGCAATCCAAGTATTCCTTTTCTTTAGCATAACTATTACCATTTTTAAATGGGAAGATGAAAAGGTCTGGAAGTTATTGTATAAGTGAGCATGCTCAGGAAGCAACATTTTCTTAACAAGTATACACTCTGGTGCCATTTCGTTGGTCCCAGTTTGCTTCAAAGGCCCAAATGCAAACTGATAAGTAGTTCACATTTCAACAGTATATTTCATTTCCCCTAAGCCATCTTGCAAGAAGGTAATTCCAAAAGCAGCAGAGGGCATTAACCGGTCAAACCATGGCTTCCTATACTGACTATTCCTGGAATTATTCTAATTGGGCACCAAACACAATTGCATGCTGCCAAAAATGCTGGTCTCGTCCCAATCTTTTTCATACAAAATTGAAATTTATATTCCTCTTCATGCAAAATGATGCCACTGCAATCTCCATTTGATTTTCTTATACACAAAAGAACAACAGCTGACCAGAGCATCAATTGACAAAGCTGCAAAGGACAAATTTGCATTTTATTTGCCACATCTGGCAGAAATCAGGCTTTAAAGTCTTTTTCTCTTCTCCTAACACAGAGGGTCCCAAACTTGGCAACTTTAAGACTTGTGGACTTCAACTCCCAGAATTCCTCAGCCAGAGGAATTCTGGGAGTTGAAGTCCACAAGTCTTAAAGCTGCCAAGTTTGGAGACCTCTGTACACTATAACAACTACTTGAGGGAAGTACAAGTTACAGTATTTTTATGTTTTAAAAAGTGTGCACCATTGTTCCATACTTGGTAAACACTTGGTGTTATTACAAAGAGGGATCAGCCACTATCTAATGTTGCTGCTTGAAAGGCTATATCTTTCACACTCTTTGCTACCTATCTTGGAAAAGATGCTGGACTTAGGAGCTGCTACAGTAAACTCATTACAAATGAAATTTAAAAGCAATATATCATCCATTATTGCATATTCTCAGTTTTGGGGAAGGAGTCCATGATATAAGCAGTATTATAAAACATACAAAAGCTCCAGACAGCAAGGTAATTGGAGCTCTGGATGCGCGCTTATGTAAAGCTTTTCACAACCAGTAATATAATATTTTTAATAATTAAGAATAACTCTGATGAGAGTTATTAACTCTACTGAGCCTCTCTTATCACCCTTTCTCTCTCAAAAAAAATAAAAATAAGATAAATGATGTCTCTGGAAAAACGATAGTGCCATCTACTACAGTAATCTCTTAATTTTATTTTCATTCCCCTTGTTCTTTTCTTAACATTCACCAAATCTATTCTTTTTTTGCCCTTTTCTCATCAGCATTATCATGAGACTAATGAATTACTCATCAATTGTAGAAGGATTTTGATATTACAAGTCAGATATGTGGCAGCACTATCAGTTCCAATGAACGTGGTTAATGCTTGGATCATTACTGAATTCCATATACCGGTATCACTAGCAAATCCCAGTAATATAGGCTAAACCAGGAATTGATTTTTTTTAAAAAGGAAGAAGGCTTGTCAAACCACCTCTATATTCTTGCCAATAAAATTACTAAGGTGCATGTTTAGAGTGTTGAGACTTTGCATTGGAGAAAGTATTCTCAGATCTCTCAGAATACCATTGATAACCAAGAAAACAAATAAGTAGATCATTTGCACACATTAATAATATCTCATCTCTTGAGAAATCTATAGTGCTGGGAAGGGTAGAATGAAAGAGAAAAATATGACCAGCAACAAGGTGGATGAACTCAAATAAAACAGAAAGAGAACTAATTTGACAATAGATAATGCTGAAGATGGTATATCTATGTAATCATTATGAGGTGAGAGCAACTTGATGTCATATTCAATCAAGAACAATAAACATCTGTGTTGTAATTAAGACTCCATCCCAACTTGAAAGAGATTTATTTAAAAAATATTTATTTTAAAAATAAATATATAAAAATATATATTTAAAAATGAGGGCCGCATAAATAAATCTTCGATTTGCAAAAAGCATTACTTCTTACATTTGTATCCTGCTGTTTCTCCAGCAGCAAAAGTATAAATAGTTTCCACAACATTTTATCCTCACAACAATATTATGAGGCAGGTCACCGTTAGGAGCAATCTCTGCATTCAATAAAGTATAATCTGTGGCTCAGCGTATAATGCAAACGCAAGCAGCATAGCCATTTTATGATTCAGTGTGTTGTGTGAATCCTGGCAGTTAGGTTAATTTGGTGAACTATGGTACAGATGGATCTCAATTTGAGTCCAAGACAGGCCAATCAGTGGTATCATGATCCATCAAAATATTCCAGATGGAGAAGCAAAAGAAGGTAAACAGTTCTATGATGATTTGCAACATCTTGTCAACCCAACACACACACACACACATACACACACACACAACTTATGCTAATTATAGGAAACTGGGATGCCAATGCTACAAATAAAGTATCATCTACAATAAAGGGAAAATCAATAAAGTTCTACCAAGCAAATTCAATGTTTACAACAACTATTTATATCTTGTAATCTAAGAAGTGGGTAAGTTCATAGGCAATTGAACTTACCGAACAGAAAACACCAAATTCAAACTGATTATATGTATTTGCATGCAAAGATGGAAAAGTTCTGATTAAATTATAGGAACAAATGCAATAACCAAGCCAATAAGATATAGCCTCATATTTTATATGATCACTTGGTGAAAGTAAGGAACAAATTTAATGGATTAAATTTGCTATCTGAAAGACTCAGGATTTAAATGTGTATTATTATTGCGCATGGAACAAGTAAAAATATTCCAAAATGCTAAAAGAAGGAAAATAGTTGTCTGAGATGTTGAAAAGCAAAAAAAAACTAGGAAGAGCAGAAGGCAGTAATGAAAAATTTACCAAGATCAAGAAGCGACAAGAAGTTATAGCTAAAAAAGCAATGGAAAGAGACTGAAGATAACATAAAATGGAAAGGACAAGAGAGTTATTTAATAAAGTTGCAAAAATCAGGGGATTTATTCAAAAGTGGGTATCATAAAAGTGAAAGAACAAAACGATCTACAGGAGAAGGAAGATGGAAAGAGGAGACAGCACAAATGTATAGATCACAAAACCAACTATACTTACACGTTTGGTCAGTGAACAAACTCCAGACATTTTAAAAAGTGAAAATTAATAAGACCTAATGTTCACAACAAAACTGCAGGAGTTGATGAGCCTATTAAACTATTTAAAATTTTGCAAAATATGGCAGTTTATGTGCTGCTTTCTCTCTCTCTCTCTCTCTCTCTCTCTCACACACACACACACACACACACAAATAATAATGGTGGCCAAAGGACTAGAAAACATCAAGTTATATCTAGCAACAAAAATGGAACTACTGAAGATTGTCCAAATTATTTTTTAAAATGCTAAATTTTAAAGTTTGGATTTCAACAATACATAGAAGGAGAACTGCCAGATATCCAAGTTAGATTCAGAAGATGCACCTGAGAGCACATTACTATACCTGATAGATAATGGAAAAGGCAAGGGGATTTCAAAAGAGACCTGTATTTGTTTTATGGATATTTTGATTGAGTATTGACACCAGCAAATTAAAACATGGGTGCTAAGGATCACTTCATCTGCCTATTGAAGGATATCTATGATGATTCAGAACAGTAAAGACAATTATAGAACAACTAACTGATTTGCAACAGGGAATGTTCTGAATTTGTAAACTGTCACCTTATTTATGAAACTTAATACAGAGCATGAACTTGGAAATGGTATTACAATACAGAGACATAATACTAATGATAAACATACATATTTCAAAACAATGGTTTTCCAAACTATAACATATGGTATTGAAAGCTGAATCATCAGAAAGCAGAATGGAGTAAAACTTACACCTCTGAATTGTGGTGCTTTCAATCACTGAAAATAACTTAAATTACAAGAGGAAAACAATTATACTCTGGGTGAAGGAAAACCAGACTGGCCACTAGAAGCCACAATAAAGAAGTTTAAATATTTCTGACACATAAGAGTTGTTGGAGAAAGTTGTCTTTAAAAATGAAAGACAAATAAAGAGTAGGCTAGTAGAGGATAAGGTGGTTGATACTCTCACTGATGATAAGAAGTCAAAAAAGCAGCAACTAAAAGATCCAATAAAATGATATCTATTAAAATATGGAGAATCATACATGACTGAAGGACCACTTCATGTAGAGCTACCATTCCTAGCTGCAAAAACTCATGGTTACATGGAATTAAAGTTTTTCTGCATCTCTGTTGCCATCCAATGGTTATCTTGATTTCTGCAGCCAGATACTTATTTCAAATAATGAAACAATCAATGACAGCCAGCTACTCTCCCAAAGTCACCCAAGGAACTTAACAGCTAACTGGAAATTTAAACCTGGTTTTCTAGAATCCTAGTGTAACACATAAGATATTACTCCCATGATGAGTTTAGGTTTATAACTGTGGCTAGTGTTTAAGGAAAGCCTTTTTGTGTGACTCTCCTCTGATACATTTTCTGAGGCCATCATCACAAGTCAAAATGACACTCTTCCCAAAGAGAAACTGGGCTATAACTCACTGTTACAAAGAAATGAAGTGTGCTTGTTCTCTGTTGCTTTTGGCCTCAACCTGCTTTTCCATCCCATGACAAGCAGTGGCTTAATCAATCTGTCACCCAGCCCTATCAATATTTACTGGACTTATTTAGTCTTTCAGAAACAGAGAACTCTCACTTTTAAAAGTCTTGTGTTATTATACAATCCTCTATGCATCCCAATGCTAAGAACACAGGACGATTCTGAATGATGGGCTCTAGCAACCTTGGATGGGGAATAGCAACTAAGGTAGCTGTGAACTTCATAGTCTGGGGAAAAAGCAGACATCTCCCTTCAGCGTGAAAGAAGCAGGAAGAGTGAGAAATGTCAGTTCTCAGGGATCTTCACCCAGCCTGAGAAAAAAACACACCTGATCCAAGAAGCATTACTGTTCAGGATTTGGTCCAGTGAAAATAGCTGTAAGGCTCAAGTGGGTGTGGCAAGTCACAGAAACCTTATCCATTATGGCTTTGGAATATGACTCTAGAAGGTGGCATAAAAGCCACCCTTCCCCCTGGACTTCAGATCCATCGAGACCTGTTGTGGTGCTTCCTATTTCAAGACCTCTTTCCCATAAATAACTTTTCCTGGAGGCGTAATTTCAAATAGATGTGCCTAAGAGCCTCGTGGTCCCAAAGATGTCTCCTGGGAATAAAAATAAAATCTACAAGCAAGGGACCTGGGCCACCCCAGTGAAAGGGCAAAGTCACCTGGCCAGAATGCCAATTAGTTTTAGTTGTGATAAACTAATTTAGACAGAGAAATTATGCTCCCAGCTGCCACCACCAGTTTAACGAGTGCCACCAAGTAAAATTAGAAGGGTGTTATAATCTTTCCATGACTGAAGGTCTATCCAGAGCACAGAGTTTCACTTGTTTTGAAGAGGATCCTCTTAAGCATATCACATTGTTAAGGGCATTGAAGCTGCAGCATTCAGAGGGGTTCTTCTAACCTTCTTTAATAGCTCAGGAACTCTTTTGCATCAGATCATCTTATCTGCCAATCTTCAACTTCTTTGCTAAACAATTGTACCAGCTCTTTGGATGCTGCATTTCATGCTTTTAGTCTGCAGCCCCTGGGCCTTTTACAGCTGCATCACTTTCTAATATAGAACTGTTGCCGTGGTGGGGAAAAAAAGGTACATTTTATTCAGGAAATGTTTAAAACCCAGCCTGAATGAAAGGGGAAGAAGAGGATTTGCCAACCCTGTGCATTTCTTAAATATTTCCAATGTAATTAATTTAACTGCATCCAAATTCCAACTTTTGCAGTTCTCTTCCTTGCCTCCAAACAATTTCCCAGCAGCTAAGTCAAAGAACTGAAAGAAAAGAAACTAACCCCAAGCATGTTTAATCCAAACTTAAATTCCAGTAGCACCCTTGCCGCAAAGAAGAGAAGCCTGAATTAAATCTATTCCCTAGGCACAGAGGAAGAAGAAACGAATTTTTTTAAAAGTTCATTTTCTTTTCTTTTGCTGGGCAAATCCTTTATTTTTGTTGTGCTTGGCGCCGCGCACCTCCCCTCTCCCCAATTTTACGCCGCCAGGCACAGCCTTTATAAAACATTTAATCTGCGTTTGGTATTAGTGATTTAATGTAACCCGACGGCTTTGATTCATTATTTTGGTTTTCGGGTTGAGTTCGCTTATGCTGCCCGGGAGCAATTCATAAGCACCACCAGCAATAATCTTGAAATCTCCATGTTTACTTGGAAACAAGTCCCTTGTGGAACCCAGCTTTACTCCCTCGTGGGTTTAGGACTGCGCACGAGGAAGGATAACAGAAGAAGGTACCTTCTTTGGAAAGGTAGTAAAATCCGCCCACCTTGTGCAGACTTACTCGGAAGGAGTAAACCTTACTTGCGCGTCCACCCCACCGACCCCTTTCGGAAATATCTCCAGCAAAGCGGATCGGGTTAGCTATCCAGTCCGAAGAAGCCCTCACCAAATGGCAACTTCAACCATCACTGTAGTTATTCATCGCTGGAGGTCCGTTATTAACCGCCACCCCGCCCCCGAAGCCATTGAGGTCTATTGCCGAGGAACGAACGCCCCAAAGCAGCAGCAGGTTTAAGCCTTGAGCCGGACGCGTCCCGAAAGACGCCCACTAAAACTCTTCCCGCGAAGTGCGAGCGAAGAGAAGCGAGAGGAAAGAGCCGGGAGGCGCCCGGCACTTCACCTTACCTGACGGGCCACCGGGGCTGCGCGCTTCCCGAGTCTGGCGGCCGGGAGAGAGAGAAGGGGACTCGCGGGGCGAGGGCTCGGGAATCCTCGCCGGAGAAGAGGATCGAGGGAGCGGAGCAAAAGAGGTGCCGTCAAAACGGCCGCCGCCGCCTCCGCCGCCAGCGCGGAGCGCCTTCGCCGACCCCGCGTCACCTGCCTCGGCTCGCCCGCCGTCCGCTCTCCAGCTGCCTTCGCCTGAGGAGCCTGCCGCAGAGCGCCGCCCCCCTGCCCTGCCCTGCCCTCCTCCTTCTCGCTCCCCTCCTCCCCGCCGCTGCCGCCGCCGCCACCACCTCGCCCGCGTCCTGCCGCGAGACTCCCCACTCGGGCGCCAAGAGGAGCGGACCAACTTTGGGCGCGCGCGGGAGGCGAGAGGGCGAGGCGGCGGCGGCTCCCGCGGCTCGACGAAAGGTGCGCTCCGCTCTCCCTACTCCTGAGGGAAACAGCCAGGCGTCACAGCCCGGGTGGAAGCCGGCCGCGCGGCTTCTGAGGCGGCTCACGGCGGGCGCACGCGGGAAGCCGCGGCGGCGACCGCCTCATTGTTCAGGAGGGTGGCGGAATGAACATTCAGCGCGACGTTTGACTGACGCCGCGGGACTTGCTGCTCGGGCGACTCCAGCCATCCCCCTAAAAAGAGGGAGCGGCGAAGACGCCAAGCGAGCCCGCGCGCTCCTGGAGCGGCGACACGAACAGCTCGGAACGGAGCCCGCCCGTCAGCCCGGAATTTGCTGCCGGCCCCGGAGGACGAAGAAAATGGGAAGGCTCCGCCGTGGGGACTTTGCCAGGGAACTCTTCGGGGCGAGGGGCTGTTCTTCTCCCCTCACCCACCCACCCCAAAGCCTTAAGCCTCCTCTTCCTTTTAAGGGTTTTGGAAATTGTGGGGGATACACACCATTCCAAAGTAATTCAGCAGACGTCTACAATATAAATACAAGCTGAATAGTCAAGACCTTGTTGATGATCCGAACTGTCAAGGACCTTGGAGTACTCATCTCTAATGATCTAAGTGCTAGAGCCCACTGTAACTACATAGCCAAAAAGGCATGAAGAGTTGTTAACCTAATCCTACCTAGCTTTTTCTCCGGTAACATCACTCTGCTAACTAGGGCATACAAAACATTTGCTAGAGACCAATACTTGAATACAGCTCATCAGTCTGGAATACACATCACGTATCTGATATTAACACAGTTGAGAAAGTCCAGAAATATTTCACAAGAAGAGTTCTCCACTCCTCTACTCGTTGCAGAACACCTTATGCCACCAGACTTGAAATTCTAGACCTAGAAAACCTAGAACTACACCGCCTTCGGTCCGATCTAAGTATAGTACATAAAATCATACATTGCAATGTCCTACCTGTCAATGAATACTTCAGCTTCAACCATAACAATACAAGAGCATGCAATAGATACAAACTCAAGGTTAACCGCACCAAACTTGATTGCAGGAAATACGACTTCAGCAACAGAGTGGTCAATGTCTGGAATACTCTACCTGACTCTGTGGTTTCTTCCCCAAACCCCAAAAACTTTAACCTTAGACTGTCTACTATTGACCTCACCCCTTTCCTAAGGGGTCTGTAGGGGCGTATAAGCACCAACGTGCCTACCATCCCTGTCCTATTGTTTCTTTTTCTTATATGTATCCATTTCATGTATTCATAACTATGTTATACTTACACCTATTGTAAGTGATTGACAAATAAATAAATAAATAAATAAATAAATGAATGAATGAATGAATGAATGAATGTCCTCTTGGAGAAAAGCCATGGGCTGAATCAGCTAAAAACTAATAGTGGGACCAGCTCTCACCCTCAGTTTCCTTGCGCAGCAGCACTGTAGAGCAGGGGTTTCCAACCTCGGCAACTTTAAGCCTGGTGGACTTCAACTCCCAGAATTCCCCAGCCAGCATGTCCACACAGCTTAAACACTGACGAAGTTGAGAAAGGCCTGCTCTTTAAATGTAAGGATCACAATTTAACAGATACAGAGAGATTACAGATAATGGAAGGGATTTTGTAGGTCATCTAGTCCAATCCTCTGCCCAAGCGGGAGACCCTACACCATTTCTGACAAATGGCAGTCCAATCTCTTCTTGAAAGTCTCAAGTGATGACGCTCCCACAACTTCCGAAGGCAACTTCTGTTCCATGGGTTGATTGTTCTCACTGTCAGAAAGTTTCTCCTTATTTCCAGATTAAATCTCTCCTTGTTCAGTTTCCATCCATTATTCCTTGTCTGGCCTTCAGGTGCCTTGGAAAATAGCTTGACCCCTTCCTCTCTGTGGCAGCCCCTCAAATATTGGAAGACTGCTATCATGTCTCCCCTGGTCCTTCTCTTCACTAGACTAGCCATGCCCAGTTCCTGTAACTGTTCTTCATATGTTTTAGTCTCCAGTCCCCTAAGCATCCTGGTTGCTCTTCTCTGTACTTTTTCTAGAGTCTCAACATCTTTTTTATAGTGTGGTAACCAAAACTGGATGCAATTAACAATTGTTCAGTCAACACAGCTCTTGGTTGGAGAACCTGCTGTATGCTATAACTAGTCTTGTAAGATCCTGATTTTTGTAACTTCAGAGTTATGTGAAGAAAACAGAGCTCCTCTTCACTAAACTCATCTCAGATTAGCAGACTGCAAGTACATCTAAACATGTCCATTTAAAAAAAACATTGCTAGATTCTTTTCCTTTGACATTTTCCAAAATGATTTCACCTGCAAAATAAATAAATATTGAGTGACCCCCTCATCTTCTTAATAATTCCTGTTGAAAAGGACATTCAAAATGGTGGAACTTTTCTATAGGGTTTCTCTAAAGAGGTTCTTTCCCTTGGAATGCTTGGGAAATGACCCTATAGATTTCCATTCTTCTTCTGTTCCCTGGTTTTACAAAAATGATATATAAAATATAATGATTTAATAATATTGGGTGGCCTGTAAATACAGTTGATAAAGAAATACAAAATAATATTTGAATTAAAGTACTAACAGTATTTAAACTATTGAACAATTAATTAAGAATCTGGAGATTGACTTAAAACTTGCTAAAATAAGGGTTTCCACCCCCCATTAGTGACAATCGTACTGGAATGAAATATGCTGTCTGAATTACTGACCTCAATTCTGCCTTTGTTTCCAGTTACATGATTTCCCTTCAAGAAAGTCCTGAGGTGTCTCCACACCCTTGGATGCTCAGATAAAAAACTCAGATAAAATACTATTTTAACACTTGTACAACAGGACAATATCAGCATGCCTTGTATGTGGGCTGGGAAAGACAAAGGGGTAGGGGGGGAAATTTGTGAAGGTGCATGTAGGTGCCATACCAAGAGTCAAGTGGGGGAAAAGGCCACTGTCATGCCAAATAGTGTTGTCATAATGTCATAGTGGCCTGCTCCTTATAGGCCATTTGCCTGGTTTTCTCCTCTGTTTTACTGATGTCCTCAGCCACCGTGGAAAACATCGTCATTTAGCAGGAATAGGGGACTTTCATTTCAGGACTCTACCTATTTTCCTATGTTCCTCCTCTCAATTCACATTGGCAAGGAATTAGAGAAGCATGGAAAGACTTTAGACCAGAAATTATTCCACTGGCAGGACAATGTATCTAACTTAGTTTTACAGAAAAGTAAAGCTAGCTAATGATTACCACCAGTGGTGGGATTTGAAATTTTTTACTACCGGTTCTGTGGGCGTGGCAGGGGAAGGATACTGTATTTGCTGGTTCTCCATACTACTCAAAATTTCCGCTACCGGTTCTCCAGAACTGGTCAGAACCTGCTGAATACCACCTCTGATTACCAACCTCCTCTGTCCAAGCAGAGAAGGAAAGGGATTGAAATTGACAAATATAGCAGAAAGTGGCAAATATAGGAACCCAATGAGATGGTATAGATCTTCTTCCACCTTTTCTGAAACCCAAGGAGAAGCTGATTAGAATAGAATAGAATGGAATGGAATGGAATGGAATGGAATAGAATAGAATAGAATAGAATAGAATAGAATAGAATAGAATAGAATAGAATTCTTTATTGGCCAAGTATGATTGGACACACAAGGAATTTGTCTTGGTGCAAATGCTCTCAGTGTAATAAAAGAAAAGATACATTCGTCAAGAATCATAAGGTACAACACTTAATAATAGTCATAGGGTACAATAAGCAATCAAATCATACTAGGAAACAGTCAATATAAATCGTTAGGAACAAGCAACAAAATTACATACAGTCCCAGGTGGGAGGGGATGGGTGATAAGGAGTGACAGGAGGATTAATAGTAATAGTAGTGCAGACTTTGTAAATAGTTGGTCAATGTTGAGAGAATTATTTGTTTAGCAGAGTGATGGTGTTCAGGGAAAAAACTGTCCTTGTGTCTCGTTCTGGTGTGCAGTGCTCTATAGCATCCTTTTGAGGGAAGGAGTTGAAACAGTTTATGTCCGGGATGTGAGGGGTTGATGTCAAAAACAAGTGAGGAGGGGAAGAGTTTGAAAGAAACTCAGAAAATCAAGAGCTGATGGGAGAAGATAAACCTTCTTCTTCCTAGCGTATTCCTGCAGATGAAGGTTCTGCTTATAGGGAAGAGAAATGATGGGAAAGAAACAACTTCAGTGGAAGCTGGCTAAGCAGGGCTGTCCACAAAATTGGCTTAAGACGGTAATGGCCATCTTAAGGTGAGCTTTGAAAATGGTCCACTACTCACTTGACCCAGAGAACCCCACAAAATCATGCAAGTCCAGGGGTTCCAACCTTCAGGTCCATTTCAAGAACACACGTGAGACTGCCCAAGCTATCAAGGGGATGCACATTCGGAAGGCCACCAAATATTTAAAGGACGTGATTCTGAAGAAGCAGCGCGTTCCATTCAATGGGCATTACAACGGGGGTGTTGGCAGATGTGCACAGCCCAAGCAGTGGAGTTGGACCCAGGACTGTTGGCCAAAACAGAATGCGGAGTTCCTCCTGCACAGGCTCAAAAACGCAGAGAGAATCCTGAGCTGAAGGGTCTGGATGTTGATTCACTAGTAATTGAGCACATCCAGGTTAACAAAGCCCCCACAGGCGCACTTGCTGAGCTCATGGGCGCATCAATCTATATATGAGTTGTCTCCACCACATTGAAATGATCCACATAGAAAAGGAGCAGATTGTTCCTAAACCAGAAGAAGAAGTTGCTCAAGAGAAGAAGATATCCTAAAAGAAATTGAAGAAGCAGAAACTAATGGCTGGGGAATAAATATTGATGCAAAATAAAACTTCAGTTTGATTTAAAAATAAAAATAAAAATGTTGAGATGGTGGCTGGTCTACTCTCCAAATTCAATGGATGTATGTTGATTTGGTAGAAGTTTTGGAATCTTCAAATGGGCTATAATAGTTCAACTATAATTTGCTACCATATCTCTCTTTCTCTCTCACACTCACTCACACAAATGCACAGATACACAGATACACACACTGTCCATCTCTTGAAATTGCTACATCTGATAAAGGGTTATTTTGGATACTTGATGCTACCTAAAAATCTAGGAACAATGTTCTTTCGTACAGTATCTACCAAGGCTTCATGTTTGATCTTTCAGGAATAGTTGAATCCTGTTCATTAGAGGGATCCAACAAAGCCAGGTTACATCTTTAGTGAATTTAAGTTTAAGTCACTCTCTGGGCTGACAGAAAGAACCATCATCAGCTACCACAAGTCTCCAAGCCACCACTCCAAGGCCATACAAACGTATTACAAACAGGGACATGATAAAATCTCAAGAGAAGGCAGCATTTTCAAAGATGTAATGAAGAGGTAGGTAGAGTTTTCCCTTGACTAATGTTATTTAACTCTACCAAAAAGAAAAATCAAGAAGGTACATTTCTCTGAGGTAACCAGATTTACATGCCAAAACTCAACCTTTTCACAGACATTTCCAGGAAGTTAATGGTCAAATGTTGATGAGAGATAAGAGCTACTATTGCTCTGTCTATGCACACAATGAATTCATGTCTCCAGTAGTTTAACAAATGACACATATAATCAGCCTTGGCATAACAAATGACAAATACATAGTTCTATAAATACAATTTCAAATCGATCCTTTTACAGTGCCTTAACTGTTTCACTCTGTTTGTCCTCCTTTTCCATAGCTTCTTTTTTGACTTTCATTTCTGGGTTTACTTCTGTCCTAGGGAAGAGAATGGGAAAAGGAAGAAATAACATTTTCCTGGGCTTCTTGTCAAGCTGTCTTCACTGCCTTCTGGTTTTGTTCTCCAAAAATGCAGTTCTTTCCACCATCCAGTTTACTCAGCTGATCTTTTTTTAGATCTTGCTTGCTCCTGCTGGATCTCCAACCACGGATTCCTCCTCCTTGAAACAACCAATTTCCTCAGTACCCACCATACCAAAGAATGCCCATCAATCTCTTCTTCAGTTACTTAATGTCTCTTTTACATATTTACAGCTATGCAGACAGGAGAGTGTGCAATTAAACACAGAGCTATCTCAGTACAACATAACATTGTATGGAACAGCTCCTCAAATATTGGAACATAGCAGTGTCCCAATATTTGAGGGGCTGCCACAGAGAAGAGGGGGCCAACCTATTCTCCAAAGCACCTGAAGGCAGGACAAGAAGCAATGGGTGGAAACTAATCAAGGAGAGAAGTGACCTAGAACTAAGGAGAAACTTCCTAACAATAAGAACAATCAACCAGTGGAACAGCTTGTGGTCAAAAATTGTGGGTACTCCAGCATTGGAAGCTTTTAAAAAGAGACTGGACAGCCACTAATCTGGAATGGTATAGGGCAGGGGTGTCAAATTCAATTTCATTGAGGGCGGCATCAGGGTTGTTTGACCTCAGAGGGCCAGGGGGGCATGGCCATGGTGGGGGTGGCCAGCTTGACATCAGTCACTTGTGTCAGGGGCACCTGTGGTGGCCAAGTGCTAAGGCAGGACTTCCCTGAGACCCTCCATCCCTCTCATTATAATCTTCCTTCCTTCCCTTCTTTCCTTCTCTTCCTTTTCCTTCCCCCTTCATTCTTTCTTCTTCCTTCCCCTCTTTCCTTATTTTTCCTTCCTTGATCTCTTCCCATCCTTCCTTCTTTTTCTTTGTCTTTCCTTTTCTCCTTTCCTGCCCCTTCTTGGATGCTCAAATGCAAAACAAAACGAAAAATTGCATCCTTCTTGGATGCTTAAATACAAAACAAAGTGATTTTTTTTTCATTTTGTTTTGTTTTGAGTTTGTTTTGCTAGCCCTCTGCCAGTGAAAACGAAGTTCAGGAGGCCCACACACGGTCACCCCACGCCCCATTTTTGGTGGTGATGGCCTCCTGCAGCCCTCTGCCAGTGGTCCTTTGCTGCCAGGTGGTCCTTTGCTCTTTTCAGGCCAGCCCCATGGGCTACATCTAACCACCCCCATGGGCCACACAGGCCTTGAGTTTGACACCCCTGGTACAGAGTCACGTGCTTGAGCAGGACTTTGGATTAGAAGACCTCCAAGATCCAGCATTGTTATTCTGCCTGTTCTGTTATAACACCAGAACCTGATTTTGACCTACAGAGAAAACCAACCAACCAACCAATAAACTTGAGGTCACTGTGGTACTCAAGTCCATAGGCTACCAATCCTGTAAGTTTCTGAGTCCAATTCAAAGGCCTGGTTTTAACCAATAAACCCCACATGCTTTGACTCTGGGTTATTTTAAGGTCTGTCTCCTTCAAGCCTGCATGAATATGTGAGCAAAAAGTCCTTACGGTCTCCTCCCTATAAAATTCAGAGGATTGTAGATTCCAAGGCTATTTTTCCTGCAAAATGATTCTTGCAGCTTGAGGATGGTTTTCTTTGGAGTTTGATTTTTGGTACTGTTTGTGAGATTTTTATGATCAGCCACCTGTTTTTGTTTATCTTATTTTATTTTCAGTTTGCTAAGGTCTGGTTGCTCGTTTGCTTGCTTGATCATTTAGGATTCTTTTTAATCTTATTATTGCACACTGTCTGGAGCCTTAGGTGCTGGGCAGCATATAAATGCATAGATAATGTCTACAGGAATGTATACATGCATGTAAAGAAATAAGCAAATAATCTGTTTCGTCCAACACTTGCTGCAATTTTCAAGCCACCACTCTGTCATTATGAATCAAACTGGGTCAGGTCTTCTGCATCTTATGAAAACTCAGCATGGTATGAAGCATGCTGTTACTCCCCTTTTAAGTAATTTTTTTTCACACTCCCAACTACAAGTAGCTCAGAATAGTGTCGAATTCACCTGTTATTAAACTGGAAATAGACTGGAAATTAGGCTGCCACAAGTTATCATCTTTCCCTATAGAGGCAATTCTTCAGTCCTTTAATTATGTTAGTCCTCTGTAACACTTCCTCTTCCTCTTCTAAAACATTTGTTAAAGCTCATCAATGTACACCATAAAGTTTCTTTCAAGCTGCAAGCCGATGGGCAGCTTCCTTTTTACTTCTTTTCCTCCCATACATGGAATTTGGTTTCTTGGTTTCTTTCCTCCACAATTATAACCTGAATCAACCATTCATCAAGTTATCTCTCACCCAAGGCCAGGAATTCTTTTTGAGTCAATTTTATGGATGATTTTTCAAGTGGCAACTGAGTTTAATAAATGAAAGGATTGATATTTCTTGCAGTCATTTGGTCATTAGGAATATACAGTAAATAAATCCAAGAAATGTAAATGCTAGGTATATAAAATCCTTCCACTTTCCACCATTCAGTCAGAACTGAAGAAGTTTCTTGGATGAGAAGCAAAACATCTTCAAGGAAAAACAAAGAAAGTCCAGTTGCCTCTTGAAAAAGCATCTTTCGGGAAATCATGACCTGGATGACAGAGAATGTCCATAGATTTATGGCAGGGGTCCCCAAACTTGGTAACTTTAAGACTTGTGGACTTCAACTCCCAGCTTTGCTGACTGAGGAATTCTGAGAGTTGAAGTCCACAAGTCTTAAAGTTGCCAAGTTTGGAGACCTCTGACTTATGGTCATGAAGTTGTCTTCCTTAACTGGCTCTCTCTCGTTATGTTGGGAATGAAGAGAGGGAGCAATGTTCAAGAGCTTTGAAAGAACTTCAACTGGTAGAAATCTTGATAGAACTCTTTTACATTTCCCCTACTCTGTTCCTCAACAGTTCTGGCAGTTCAACTCTTCATCAATGCTTCCTCAAAGCAGAGATCTTCACTGTACTGAGACAAAGCTCTATATGAAAGTATAATTGGTTGTTACATGTCTTCTAGATGGTTATTCTAGAAGTTCCAGATCTAATCTACATCAACTGAAATCACATCAAGTCCAGTTCTTTTGGACAGAAACATCTTAGTTCAAAACTAAGGTGACCAACTTTTTTACAATGAGAAGGTGGACACAAATGAATTGAAGAAAAAAAAACAAAGCCACTTGTGCATGGCACACTCTTGCATGCGGTGCACTCTTGCACGCGGCGCACTCTCTCAAAACAATTTTCCTGTGCAGAGCACATGCATCTCATAATCGTGTCTCGCCGCACTGTACCGAGCCTTGATGAATCGTCATGTCAAATACAAATATGTCACTTCACACACAATGGATTGGATCGGCATTGGTCAAATACGAAGATGTACAGATTAGTCTTCAAATATCAAAAAGGAGGACATGTAGGAGGACACTTTTTGAGGGAGGACAGAACTTACAAAAGGAGGACTGTCCTCCCTAAAGGAGGACGGTTGGTCACCTTATTCAAAACATCAAGATGGCAATTAGGACAATGCGACCAAAGCTCCACCTCTTTTTTTCCCTGGGTCATGTATGTGACACACATAAAAATAAGTGGGACTTCAATCACATCTTGATTTTTTTCACCTCTCTGCCCTTCCACGTCCCCATACCCATCCCTGCTATCCAGTATGAATGAGTCATGGCTTAATTTTTCAAGATTCTTTATGAAATTCACATTGATACTGTGAAAAAAAAATGACATACAAGCATAATCTTAAAATGTTCCTAAGAGCCATGGTGGTGAGTGGTTAGAATGCAGTATTGCAGGCTAATTCTACTGTCTGCCACCAGTTTGATCCTGACTGGTTCAAGGTTGACTCAGCCTTCCATTCTTCCAAGATCTGTAAATGAGGACTCAGATTGTTGGGGGCAATAGGCTGACTCTGTAAACCACTTAGAGATGGCTGTAAAGCATTATGAAGCAGTATATAAGTTCAAGTGCTATTGCTATTACTATTGCTGATGGTTATCTTTGTTTAATAATTATAACTACTTCATAAACATTCTACAGAAGAGTTTTTTTTTAATTCATATTTATATGCCACTCTTCTCTGGAGACTCAGGGTGGCTTACAATTTTTGAAGCACAGTCCAATGTGCTCAGCAATAGCCTTCATTCCATTGTATATGCCTGCTTATTACTAAGCGGCATTTTTACAAAGTCAGCTTATTGCCCCCAACACTCTTGGGTCCTCAGTTTACTTACCCCAAGAGGATGGAAGGCTGAGTCAACCTTGAGCCTGGTAGGATTCGAGCCTGCACTAATTGCAGGCAGCTGGAACCAAGTGCTAGGCGTTTAACAGCCTGCACCACTAAGGCCCTAGTTCCGGTTACATGCATTCTATTTTTTTATATATTTAATGTAAGGCTTAAGGACCCTTTCTCTGAAGCACACATATTCTAAACCTTTTGTTTTGATTTTTTGTTTTAAAAAGTTTGTTGAAACTTCTTGAAGAGCCATCTCATATTTCCCTGGCATTTTCCCTTGAGGTTGTGTCTGTCTCCATAAAATTAGCGTGTTTGTTTATAAACTGGGTTCCTCTCTTGTGGAACCTGGCATCCAAAATACTCTTTTAAAACTAATCAGGGTTGTTCATTCTTTGGCTGATCATTCCATCCATAAAGAGCTTTAGAAAAGAAGCACATCTTATTTTGGCAGCATCATCAGCTGCTGTGGAAAACAATGGCCTGTTGGAACAAAATTACCCCTACAGTAGTAATGTACCAATTGTGCTGGGACATAAAGTTCCCTTTGGTTTTTATAGCATCATCCTTTTATAGAACCAATGATATTAAAGACAAATGAAAATATTGGCAAAGCGACATAGGAAACGTGAATCATACATGAAGGGGGAGTTTGCAACTGACCCATTAAGTTTGCAGTAAGGAAGGAAGAAGAGGGAAAGTTCAGTTTCCAACCTCTTTGTTCCCATTCTCACACCTAATCCGCAGCTTCCACAGACAGTGATTTTCTCCTCTCCTGCTACCTGTTTGTTTTGAAAAGTCTTGCTTATTGCTAGCTGTTAAGAATTTGGCACCTGGCTTCTAGTAAGGAATGCAACTATTAAATCCAGCCTGCACCTGTTTTGCTCCATGAAGGCCACACAATAAAAGTTATTTTCTGTAAGGGGCATCAAATGATCTCTTCAGTAGGTTTAGAGGCCCACGTTTTTGTTTTCTTTGCTTAATGGACAATTGGAGCTTACAACCAAAGAAGGGCATTCTTAAAAACAGAAGTTTATTATATGTAACAGAATAACAGAGTTAGAAGGGACCTTTGGAGGTCTTCTAGTCCAACTTCTTCCCTATATCTTTCCAGTTCAGTAGTTGTCCAGGCTCTTCTTAAAAGCCTCCAGTGATGGGGCACCTATAACTTCTGAAGGCAAGCTGTTCCACTGGTTAATTGTTCTCACTATTAGGAAATGTGCCCTTAGTTCTAGGTTGCTTCCTTCCTTGATTAGTTTCCATCCACTGTTTCTTTTGTTGCCTTCTGGTGCTTTGGAAAATAGGTTGACCCCCTTCTTTTGTGGCAGCCCCTCCAATATCGAAATACTACTATCAAGTCACCCTAGTCCTTTTTTTCACTAGACTAGACATACCTAATTTCTGCAACAATTCTTCATTTATTTTAACCTCCAAGCCCTAATCATCTTTGTTGCTCTTCTCTGAACTCTTTCTAGTGTCTTAACTTCAACAGGCCTTATAAAATGTACTAACATTTCACATGATCTTGATTCTGTCTGTCCGTTAATGCAACCTAGGATTGCATTTGCTTTTGTTGTTTCACCTGGCCGATGTTTTTGGATCCAAACATGATGGGAGTCCCAAGGTAAGGGGGATCATGTCCTCATGATCAGCTGAATCCACCCATTTTTCATAACCAGAACACCCAAATCTTGTTCCTATCCCCAGGTCCTTTGAAAAATACACAGAGATGGGCTAATCTTATTGGGTTTGAGATACTCAAAAGCAATAACCCATCTGTTCCTTCACATGAAATCATTTGGGGAGACTACGGGATCCAGGGTCTAAGTGAGATGGTTCTGCTTAGCATACATATTTCATAGGAGAGGAAAGACTTCCTTGTTTCAACTGGGCAATCAGAAGAAGGCGGTTTTCAAAAAGAGGGTGTGTTTTTTTTCTTGCCATTGTCAATCTGGCAGCTTTTACGGCACCTCACTTATCCTTTCATATGATGTTATCCAAGAAAAAGCCACTATCCTCAGTAAACATTTTTTTTTCTCAGCAATTAAATGCAGATGCTGGAAAATAGCAGGTTCTACCCTATTGAGTGCATTATAGCCCTGGAGTTTCTGGAGGGACAGATGGTGGCAACAATATTGTGGTTGCCATATTTGCATTCATATGAAAATATAGAATCAGTTTTCAATACAGAGCCAGTTTGATATAATACTTAAGGCATCAGGCTAGAAATCGGAAAACCTTGGGACATCTTAGACACAAAGCCAGCTGGGTGATCTTGGGCCAGTCTCTCTTTTTCAGTCCTAGAAAGGAGGTAATGGCAAACCCCTTCCGAAAAACCTTGCCAAGAAAACTGCAGGGGCTAGTCCGGGTAGATGACAAGAGTCAAAACTGACTTAAATGAACCTATTTTCTTTCTTTCTTTCTTTCTTTCTTTCTTTCTTTCTTTCTTTCTTTCTTTCTTTCTTTCTTTCTTTCTTACCCATTGCATTCAACACTGGGTATGGTGGATTAAATTCTGAGTCCATAAGTGCATCTATGTGTGTGCATTTGACATTTCTGCAATCTGATCCTGCACAAAAATATTTTAATGTTATCTATCTATCTATCTATCTATCTATCTATCATCTATCTATCTATCTCTCCATCCATCCACCCATCCATCCATCCTTTCTTTCTTCCAGGAGGTCAAAGCAATACATATAGTTTTCCTTCTTCTAACTTTTCTCCAGAATGACATCTCTGAGGAGTAGGTTGGGCTGATAGATGTGGCCAAAGACATCCAGTGAGCTTTCATGGCTGAGTATGGACTTAAACAGGAGTATCCCAAATTGTAAGCATCATCTTAACCACGATACTTTCACTAACGTCAGGCTAGAAATGTGCAAACTCCACTACAGTTATCTTCTCCAACACACTGGAAGAACATTGAATATAAATGGAGAATTCTGGGATTCAAAGACTTATGGGCCCTTTGAAAAGGAGTGTTTAAATAAAAGATGGCCACCTACTGCTATTTGTAAACAAATATACCGGCCCCCTTGGGATGAGGACAAGGAATGAAAGAAGATGCCTGAGATGCCATGTGACTTTGCATAGATCCCAAATCCTAGCATCACCCTTGATGGGCACTGAATGGGTACAGATGGTGGTATTTCCAAGTGAATCAAAAGCTTCTCCCTTTAATGACACAAGTTGACCGTATCATAGTCCTTCTCCCTGCCCCCAATCTTATTACTAGAATAAGTGTGCCAGAATCTCCAGTGTGAGAGCACATTTCCTGCAATTTAGAAAAACAGCAGGAACATCTACTTCTAATTATTCCTTGCGGTAAGCTTAACATAAACCATCACTTCCATTTTATGAAAATGTAGGTATTGCTTTTGGTGATTTGTAAGAATAGCTAGCCCTTGACTAGATTATCCTATGCCAAAACACTTACATTGGTGGACTGTGGAATTAAAAAAAGCATGAAATAATTTAATTTAATTTAATTTAATTTAATATTAGGATTTCTATGCCGCCCTATCTCCCAAAGGACTCAGGGCAGCTCACAACAATAAAAAACATACAATACAAACATTAAAAAACTATTAAACAAACTAATAATCAGGGAAGAAATGAATGCATGGAGAGACATGGAATGCTACAAGCCTTAATTAAGAAGATCGAGGAAAGATCTCTCCGCAAGATCTTTACATAGTCTTTATGTGACCAAGCGGCATATGATTCCAACTACAACAGAGGTCTCCAAACTTGGCGATTTTAAGACTTGTGGACTTCGACTCCCAGAATTCTGGGAGTTGAAGTCCACAAGTCTTAAAGTCACCAAGTTTGGGGATCCCTGAACTACAATATCAATAACTCGATGTCTGATATTAAACTAGCAATCTGTCCATTAAGATCCAGACCGAGATCCCTGGCTTCCCTTATCCAATTCAAATCCCACTCCATTAATACTTGTTAAATGAATGCTAAGATGCACCATCACGTGCCAGACAGTATAAAGATTCTCCACGCCCAAGGATTATCTTCACAAGAGCAGTTTGCCTTCTGCTTGCTGCTGCAGAACAGCTGGTAAAGGCTGTGACATCTCACATACACCATCAGGATTAAGAAGAGGAGCAAAATCCACCTTCCCTTCAAGGCTCTCAGCAAAGGAAGAATCTCATCAATGGATTCCATTAATGCTTCTGGGGGGGGGGGCACATTTCTCTCCCATGATAAAGTTGTCAGTTATTTTCACACATTTATATTTAAAAGAGGCACTGCTGGCTGACAGATCCTTAATTCCCTCCCATTAACATTGAGTGAATTTCAATATTTATGCAATGAAAGACTAATATGCCCAGCCTAAAGCAAGTATAATGTGAATAGGAAGTGGCCAAATTCCCTGGTGTGATACTAGCAATGTACCACTATTTTAATCCAGGGTAACCTCTTGTTTAAGCAATGTGGCCTTTCCCATAGCTCTGCTCATTTCTCCATATATGGTTTAAATTGTGTGCAAATATCTCTTGCAGTGTTTATGAGCATATATGATTGTTAGTCCGCAACAAAACAGAGATGGGCAGGAGCCATTGTATAGGGGCAAAGACTTGGCTTGCATTCACAAATGCCCAGATATAACCATTAGCACTGCAATCTGTAGAGTATCAGAAATGCAGATTTCAAATATTATGCCCCATAACTATAAATGTCTCCATAGATGCTTATGCCCCATAACTATGGTTGGAAACAGTGGTGCGATTCAAAATTGTTTACTGCCGGTTCTGTGGGCGTGGCTTGGTGGGCCTGGCAGGGGAAGGTTACTGCAAAATCCGCATTCCCTCCCCACCCCACTAACCTGCTTTCCAGCTCCGTTCTCCTGTGCAGGGCAACCAAAGAAGACCCAGCCAATCAGTTGGGACTCGGGAGGCAGAGAATAGATGGGGGTGTGGCCAGAGAGGAGGGATTTGCCAGTTCTCCGAATTACTCCAAATTTCTCCAGAACTGGTCAGAACCAGCTGACTAGCACCTCTGGTTGGAAACAGTAGCACTGGTAGCAAGAAAGGGGAATATTTGTAGCTCAGCATTGAAATGAGGGATCCTTGGTGCTGTCTGAGCTTGGTTGTTTTCCACTGCCCAAACATCATCAGGACTAGCAGTGATTTTGGGTACCACTGGCCAAGGGCTACGTTTCCTGGCTTTCTTATGATATCCATTTGTACACTTGATACTTTTATGATACTCTTCTAAGGAGGATATGTCAGGGTAATAGGCACAACCTTCATTTTAACATTATTGTGATGATTTCAAATTCCAGTTTGAGCTAAATAGAAATGGCAGCTCCTCTAGGTTTAAGTGACAGATGTTGCCATAAGGACCATAAATAAAGGGAGGCAAAACATGGTCAGAAATTCTTTCTGCCACCTGTAGATAGAGACGCTTAATGTATCATGCGAACTTTATCAGAGAGAGAAAGATTGGTTCAAGATCACCAAAAAGTTTGTATGACATATTTTACTGGGTTAAACAAAGCTTACCTTGTTTAAGTGAACATCATGATCTAGTCAGTACTGGGGCCAGAGATGATTATTTAACCCTATAATTTAGCCTCAGATTTGGCACAGTCAGTTTGATAATGCTAGTCCTGGATACTTGCCATGGCCAACTTGATGTCTTCCTTATAGCTTTAAGCAACCTCATAAAATGCACTCACCGGCCCAACATCTGGAAGGCAATAAGGAAAAGGCTAATTTAGTTGAATGTAATAAAACAAAGGCTGCTTAAATAAGAAGAAATAAAAGCCTATTGTTGTCCTTCATCCTATATAGACAGTCACCTGAATTTTTTTTATCAATATGACACTTTAAAAAGCCTCCAGTAAATAAAGTCAACAAAGCAAAATAGAATGAATCAATCTTTTTATGAGGTATAATTAATCAGTTATTTGTAGTAATCCATCTACCTCAACCAAAGATCTATGACTGCTAGCAGAATCCATTGATCTGAAGTCTCTGCATAATAACTTACTGATCAGAAATATCACTGATGGAGAGTCTTTCTATCATCTGTCTGTCTATATCTATCTATCTATCTATCTATCTATCTATCTATCTATCTATCTATCCATCCATCCATCCTGCAGTTTGCAATTCTGTGAAGCTTACAATAATTCAAATAAAGTCAGAAACCAATAATAACAAAACAGTGTAAGATATAAAAACCTAGGGCCTATTTTGAGATCTTGTCAGATGGCTTTGATAGGACCAGGACTGGGCCTAGTGGTTAAGGCATCAAGCTAGAAACTAGATACTATGAGCTCTAGTTCCACCTTAGGCAGGAAAGCTGCCTGGGTGACTTTGGGCCAGGCCTAACTCTCTTCACAGCCCAACTCACTTCACAGGATTGTTGTGTTGTGGGGAAAATAGGAAGAGGAATATGCATGTTTTCAGCTTTGGGTTATTTAATGGTAAGAGTTTCCCTTGTCCAGTTGTGCACAACTCTAGGGGACGGTGCTTATCTTTGTTTCTTAGGAAGGGAACTAGCATTGTCCCAAGATATTTCTGTGGTCATGTGGTCAGCATGACTTTATATCAAGGCACACAGAACACTGTTACCTTCCCACCAAAGTGATACTTACGTATCTACTCACATTTGCATGCTTTCAATCTGCTAGGTGGGCGGGAGCAGGGGCAAGCTATGGGAGCTCACCTCATTGCACAGCACTCGGGTCTCGAACCCTGGATGTCAGCTTTCTAGGTCTTTAACCACTAAGCCATCTCAACCCATTGGGTTATTTATAAAAAATAAATAAAGGTGGAGTATAGGTAAGTAAGGAATAAATAGGAAGGAACAACTGAATAAAGGTGATTTCATAGCCATTCAGGTTCTATTATCACCAGGAACCATAGTGGTGTAGTAGTTAGAATGCAGTATTGCAGGCTAATTCTGCCCACTGTCAGGAGCTTGATCCTAACAGCCTCATTGTTGACTCAGAGTTCCATCCTTCCAAAGATGGTAAAATGAGGACCCAGAATGTTAGGGGCAATACACTGATATTGTAAAGCATCCAGAAAGTGTTCTAAAACACTATGCGGTGATATACATGAGTCTAAGTGCTATTGCTATTCCTATTACTGCTATATGTGACAATCATTGAATTGCATGCAGTTCATAAAACAGTGGAAGTACACAGCTCAACTAAGATACCTGCTTTGCTGTAGTTCAGAATGGCCTTCAAAGGCAGCCCTATGCAGAGAACATTGCAATAACCTCAGCATGAAGTGTTTAGGTGACTCAACATGGCCCAAAACTCCTGTGGCAACATTTTATATCTGCCATGCCCCATTACCATCTCCCATCTTCAGCCAATGAATGAGACAGACTTAAACCCATGCTTAGCTGTTCCAGTGTTAAAATAGTATTTTTCCCAATCTCTTGACATCATCCAAGGACAGCCTCAAAGTGTATAAAATCTGTCAACTTTGTCATTCATTACCTTGGAGGAAAATCAGGTGACTGGCAGTGACCAGGAATAGAGCAGGGATCAGCCATGGGGATAGCAATTTTCAAGGCAGTAAAATTTTATACTGGTTCAAGGATGGGTGGGCAGCACTTCAGCTTGGGAGTGGGGGAAAGGCCCATTAAAACAATTCTAAATCAGCCTTCCTGGTGCTTTCCAGCTATATTGGACTACAGGTCCTGTAATTCCTTCCTGGTGCTTTCCAGCTATATTGGACTACAGGTCCTGTAATTCCTTCCTGGTGCTTTCCAGCTATATTGGACTACGGGTCCTGTAATTCCTTCCTGGTGCTTTCTAGCTATATTGGACTACGGGTCCTGTAATTCCTTCCTGGTGCTTTCCAGCTATATTGGACTACAGGTCCTGTAATTCCTGCCCAGTTGAACTGGGAAACATCACCTGGGAAAGAGCATTCTGGGTTGAGGGTTTCCCAAAAGTCAAATGGCAATGTGCTTGTATAACTTCCATAAAAATGAACAAAAACTCCACTATGAGCCACGGTGGCACAGTGGTTAGAGTGCAGTACTGCAGGCTACTGCTGACTGCCAGCTGACTGCAATTTGGTAATTCAAATCTCACCAGGCTCAAGGTTGACTCCATCCTTCTGCCTTCCATCCTTCTGAGGTGGGTAAAATGAGGACCCAGATTGTTGGGGGCATTATGCTGACTCTGTAAACCACTTAGAGAGGGCTATATAAAGCACTGTAAAGCAGTATATGTCTAAGTGCTGCTGCTATTGCTATATTGATTCTTGCCAATCCAAGTGCTTGCTGAGACTAGGCCAATCAGAACAGGCACCCTGTCTAACAGAAGAACTGCTATATAAAAACGTCACCTTGATTAATATTGTAATAATCCAGTTCAAGGTTCATATTTGTTAAACCCTACATTACTAAATCAGGCCAGAAAAGGATGGCATCATTGCCTTGACAGTTTTTTTTAAAAGGTCCCCTTATTTTGTGATTGTCCTGGTGGCAGAATTAATGGTTTGCGCTATAGCAGATAAGGCATCATTTGACAATGGTGCCAGTTTCATGTTGTGCTTTACTTGCACCCTGTCCTAGATCAAAAGGCTCTTCTCACAGCCACTCATGCCCTAGTCACCTCCAGATTGGACTACTGGACCCTTGAATTATATCTGGAAAGTTCAGCTGGTGCAGGATGCAGCTGTGTGAGCAGTGATGTGTGCTCCCAGGATGGTACCTGTCACACCTCTGCTTATCAAAGCTGCGTTGGCTGCCATTTTGCTCCTGGGTTCAATTCAGTGTGCCGATTTAGCTTTTAAACTCTTTCATGGCATGGGCAGGTTATCTGAGGGACCATCTCTCCCCGATTACATCAGCTCAACCCATTAGATCTGGCAGAGAAGCCTATTGCATTTACTAAGGACTTACTTTTGATGGGTCTAGAGAAGTGGGCCTTTCCTGTTCCAATGCCTGCCTGAAGGAACATTCTTTTCACCAAAGCCAGGTGAACACCATCTCTGTAAATGTTCTAGAAGTCCTTCAAGATCTGGTTAGGACACTAGGGTTGGTCCAAGGAATCAGTGACATCCTAAGTGTTTCTACCTGTGATGACCCAGGGCGTGACACAAAAATAACAGTCAAATTCCCTTTAATGCCTCCAACTTGGGCCCCAATGTCCAATAATTCTCAACTTGATATCAAACTCTTCCAAAAATCAGTAGAGAAGAGAGTAAATGCAGTCCAAACCAAAAGTAAAAATAATTAGCAATTTAAAAAAACCCAACAGAAACCACACTGGAGTCATTAACATGGCAGGCCAGGATGATAAATTGCAAACTTCCACAAGATAACGCAGCAAACACAGTTGGGAAGACGCCAAAAGCCAGATAAGCCTCGACCAAGATAAAGCACGCTTTGCTTCCAGCAAAGAGCTATTTAAAATGCCCCACTTATATCCTGTTCTCCCAACTGCAACTAATGAAAGGGATCAGGGCCTTTTCCTCTCCCATAAGCCACATTGCTCCCTTCTCTGTTCCACCCTGCGTGCCCCTAGGATGAAGAGGGGATGGCCCTGGGTCTTCCTCTGAATGCCCAGCCAGACTGTGCTCTTCCCCCATTTCTTCCGAAGCCGCACTTCCACTCCCTGTCAGCTCCTCAATCTCCCCCTCAGAGTCAGACTCCAACAAGGGCATGACTGAAATAGATAGATAGATAGATAGATAGATAGATAGATAGATAGATAGATAGATAGATAGGTTCATTCTCTGTGCTTATGGTTTGTATGTTTTTAATTTTACTTTTAATATTTTTAATAGTTTACTTTTCAATAATTGTTTAATATTATGAGAATGATCGATTTTATATATTTGTTTTACTTGCCCCCAGAGTAACTTCTTGTGAGATAGGTGGTCATATAAATTTGATAAATAAATCAATAAATCATTGTATATAGCTAGCCATGGAAAAGCTTACTCCATTCACCATTACAGTACCCCTTCAGCAAAGAGAAATAGCACAGGGTTTTCCTGGATCCCTGGAGGGCACACAATCATTTTCCTTACACGGTGTCATTATCAGGACAATCTCAGCACCTTGAGTCTTCTCCTGGTATTAGGATCCCACTCATTAATCAACTGGAAAATTGCCTATTGCAATTGTGCATGTGTTGTGGTTCACCGGCAGCAGGTGCGGATGGCTGAGGTCTCGGAGAGCGAGGACTCAGATTAGGGGCCAGGACCATCAGGGAGTGGAATGCTGCCTTCAGAGATTATGGAGGCTGGCAGCAGCGATGAAGAGGTTCCCAAGGAGCCTGTGCCCAGTGCATGTGGGTGCAGGGCTGCTCAAAGGAAAGAGCAGCTGCAGCAGCACAGGTAACTTGGGAGTAAGGCTGCAAGATAATGGCCCCACCCAGCTGAGAAACCAGAGTTCTTTGCAGGAAGCAAAGAAGTTTTTGTACTCAAGCCTGGTGGACATCCGGGATATCTTGGTTGGTGTTTGGAGACTCTTTGTGTTTGAAATATTTCTTAGTAACTCTACCTAGTGTTCTTGGTACCCATGCACAACCTTGACAAGGCTCGTTCTTATCAGAGACAATTAGTTTGAAACAGCCTTTTAACCATGAAGGAACGGAATTCATAAACAATCATTAAAAGGTTTTGTTGTTACCTCTGTTTTGTGTTTGTTTCCTTGGAACAAGGTTTGGGTCAGAACAGCATGATAGCTCAATAGTGCATTCCGTGCAAAAGTTGCAGTCCTTAGCATCATAAAATCAAGATGGAAATCCCACTCTTGTGTGGGATTTGGGACTTGCCAGTTAGTGGCTGATTACTTGGTAGTTTTTAGTTGGACAATTACTTGCCAGTTAGTGGCTTGTGTAAGCCTTGGGGTGTTTTTTTTTTTTGAGCTACAATTTGTTCAGTTAGACACAAAACAAGGAGACGGTCAGCATTCCAGGAAAACAAACTCCAACAGCAAAACTCCGAGACAGGCATTTTCTCAAAGTTCCATTGTATTAGAGCTGCCATGCTGGCACATCTGGGAAAACCCGAATCTGAAAGTTCCGGGTTTTCCTCCAATAATTAAAATATTACAAATCCAACCCCTGCTCCCACCATTCCATCACATGCCCCAATCACCATCCATTCCAACTTGAGACATTCCTTCAACCACTCCTCATCCAGGTGCAGAAATAACATGACCTTGACTTTAAAGAAGAATGCTATTATGTGTAACTACATACGCCCCATAACATACATACATTTATTTATTTATTTATTTATTTATTCATTCATTCATTTATTTATTTATTTTGTCAAGCAAGTATTAAATAACAGGTATAAGTATAAACATGATTATGAATACATGAAATGGATACAAATAAAAAGGAACATTAGGATAGGGACAATAGGCATGCTGGTGCGCTTATGAACGCCCCTTACAGACCTCTTAGGAATGGGGTGAGGTCAACAGTAGACAGTCTGAGGTTAAAGTTTTTGGGATTTGGGGAAGAAACCACAGAGTCAAATAGTGTATTCCAGACATTGACCAGTCTGTTGCTGAAGTCGTCTGTTGCTGAAGTTGTATTTCCTGGAATCTCCCCTCCCAAATTCCCAAGCTCAAGAATGTAGTAGCAGCATGGAAGCTTCTAGTGCTAATACTGACAGAGACCTTTTAAAAAGCTTGTCAGGGCAATGATGCCATCCTTTTCTGCGACTGATTTAGTAACATGGGGTTTAACATATATGAACCTTGAACTAGATTATTACAACATAAATCAAGTTGATGTTTTATACAGACTTATTACAGTATGCTAAGTAATAAAACATGGCTTACTGATTACAGTAGCTAACCAAAACCAACTAAACCACCAGCCAATGAAGAGTGAACAGTTTGGAGCTAGATAACCCAAATCTCTCACTCTCTATTAGGCAATTTATTACATTCCTTCATCAAAGATAGAAAACCTCATTCACAGAGAACTAAGACTCTTAGGCCAAACTATAGGATTTGGGAAGTTAGGGAAAGAAAAAAAATTGGCCATGCTGATCTTCCCAAGCAGGGAAGTTGCTTCATTCATTAAACAATAATGTTGAAATAAGGTTTTAATAAATTAAAAACTTAAGCAGTTTCACAAAACCACCCTTAATATACCCACAGTTGATGATTTAGAAAAAACTGTCTAATCTAAAGGCATTTGGAAGTTTGAAAATGTTTTTTTTTTCACATTGCTTTCTTAAGGTCAAACTGGAAAGGCATTTAATTGCATGAATGCAATTAATGAACACTTTTTTTGTTACGTTAGTAGTTGTAGGAAAGCCACTGAATTATGGTGGATGGGGACAGGTTTCTTGCTGGAGAAGGCTGATTATCTTTCCTGAACTAAAAAGTTTGCTCTCTCCTCCTGAATCACTCAAGACCATCTGTGGTCCATTTCTCTCTTTATGTATTAAAAGATGTAGCATCTCTGAAGTATCAAAACTTTGTCCCAGAGTTGTGCCACTATTAAACTGAGACAATCCCCATTCCTGATCCCTTAGAGATGAAAAAAGGGGGTTATTTTATGTTAAAATACTGCTATCATTAGTACTTCTTGAAATTAAGCTTGCAACTAATTTACTGTATTAACTGTAAGGCTGTGTAAATTAGATTGCTGAGATTTGTCCCCTGGATGTTTAGGCATGGTGATGGTAAAAGCGATGTCCACCACTTGTGTAATAAAAATTCCATGGTGGGATACTACTAGATTTTTACGTCTGCTAGGTTTTTATTTTTATTTTCTTTTTTTTCAAATTTAGTGGGGATAAATTGTTATGCCAGCTTCATAACTTGAAACCATTATGGAAAGTATGTCCCATTTGAGGAACTCCTGCCAGTAGATACAACATCCATAGTAGATTTATGACCTTAGAACTGCCTGGTGATGCAACTGGGATTTTGGGGATCAGAGCTTACCATTAATGATCTTTCGAAGTGCTTCACCCAGTTTCTGGATAGAGAAATTAGATGGATATTTCTTTAAATTTGTCTATGGAAAAAGATTTGCTCCAATATCCCAAGTGCAGGACTTCTTCTTAGTAAGGTTTCATGCCACAGAGGATTCTGCAGGAAATTAATTATCCAGAAGCTTTCCAGTCAGGTTCCAGGTTTGGATTTAGGATGGCAATCACATTAGTTACTTTTGGGATTGATCTGGAATTTGAAAGAGGCTGGTGTGTCCCTTCTGGTCTTGCTAGATCTTTTAGCACCATTCAGTGACCCTGAGAGTCTGTTCTTGGGCTGCCTGCAAAGATTGGAGTTTGGGACACTGTTTTGCAATGCTTCCACACCTTCCTGAGGAGGTGGTCCCACACAGTGTGGCTGAAATTGAGGGCTGAGACCTCTTCCACTTTATTTAACTTCTGCATGGAAACACTGGAAGAGGTCATCTATCAATTTGGAAGGAGGGTGTATATACCAACAGAATAATAATTCGACTAAGTAGAAGTTAGGTAGAACTGATTCAGGACCTGGAGGCTCTGAGGGACTGGATGAAGCTGAAGAACTGGTACATAATCTGGGGGCTCACTGGTCCAGTAGGAACATAAGGTATGAGATGTTGCCAGGATAGTATTTGGTCAATTGCTAACTGATAAAAGATAATATTTGTGGCTCAGGGTTGAATTATGGGGTCCTTGACACTCTCGGGGCTTGGTAGTTCTCTTGCAGATGTTTCATGACTCAACTAGGTAACATAATCAACACTGATGATGTCAATCTAGTTGGATCATGAAACGTTTGCAAGAAAACCACCAAGTTCAGAAAGCAGCAAGGATCCCACAATAGCTAATTCTTTTCTGAACCAGGAAGCACCAAGGACAGCGACTTATGTTCTTATTCCTTTGCTGAAATTCTCTTCAAGGCTATCTTGAAAGATCACCTTGAAATCTCAATGGTTGATTGCCAGTAGACCCTTAGTGCTAGTGATTATCTAGAAACCAACAACAGCAATAGCGCTTTGACGTATATGCCGCTCCATAGTGCTTTACAGCACTGTCTGAGCAGTTTATAAATGTCGCCATATTGCCCCAACAATCTGGGTCCTTATTTTACCAACTTTGGAAGGATGGAAGGCTGAGTCAATCTTGAGCCGGTCAGGATTAATACTGCATTCTAAGCACTGCACTACCATGGTTCCTTATAGTTTACACCAGGGGTCTTCAAACTTGACAGCTTTAAGACTTGTGGACTTCCAGCTCCCAGAATTCCTCCTCCAGTCATGTTAGCTCAGGAATTCTGGGAGTTGAAATCCACAAGTCTTAAAGTTGCCAATTTGAAGCCCCCTGGTTTACACTCTTATTATCTTTGGGGCCATCTCCTTCTGCCTGCCTTATATCCTCTTATAAGGAGAATATATTCCTGTTACCCACCATGAAAGAGACTGACATTCTTAGCGGCAGCCCTCTTCCACTTCTCCTGGAGCAGCTTGTCCACCCAAAGTCAAATGTGAACTTATTACTGATATCTTTTTGTAGAATGGCAAAACAACCCTATTCAGGAGAGGCTTCACAGAGGAAGATTTGCTGAAGGGTAGCAACCATTTTATTGATGTGATTTATTGGTTTCAGACAGCTTTGCTTTAATGAGTATTTTATGGATGCTTCATAGTATTTATTGTAAGCTGCCTATTGTGATGACAATAGGCCACCTACAACTGATTAATAAGTACAAATAAGTACGAATAAAATCAAAAGTCCAGCTATTATAATTGCTTTTTATTACTAATCACTTCCTTCCTGCTGTCTTTCTCTAGGATTTAACTGAATCATGAAATATTCCAATAGATGTTAAGGCTTGTAAGTTAATCAGGGTCGGAGTCAGGGGTGGGATGCAAATATTTTTACTACTGGTTCTGTGTGCGTGGCTAGGTGGGCATGGCTAGGTGGGTGTGGCCATGTGACTGGATGGGCGTGGCTTCTTTTTTGTGTGTACAGCACCCACACACACACTCCATTCTTTTTGGCCTCCTGGGCCTCAGGGAAGCCTCCTGTGTGAAGCAGTAAGACAGCAAGGGGGATCCCAGCACAGCTGATCAAGGAAAAAAAATTACCGGCTTGACCAAACCGGTAGATGTTTTTTACTACCGGTTCGGCTGAACTGGGCCGAACTGGTAGAATCCCACCACTGGTTGGAACCCAGTTAGTACTTGGATGCATATATAAGTCATCCTCATTTACTGACCACAATTGAATTAGCAACTTAAGTGAAGTGGCCACAAAGTGAAACCATGACCTATGCTTATAATCGTTCCTTTGCTTTATAGACCTGTGAAGGTTGCAATTGTGAGCATTGATTGCAATACTTTTCCACCACTTGTAACTGTGAACAGTCACTAGCCAAGGCAGTTGCTAAATGAGGACTACCTGTATTATACTATGGAAAGGCAAATTTCTCCTTTAAAATAGGATGCGCACCTATAAACGAATTTCAACAATCCTGGATGTTCCACCTTATATTAATAGAGAGAATGAGCTTCAGTGCCAAGGTATCAGGCTAATGTGGCTGATTAAATTCATCAAGATGAGATTCTAGCACTTCTCAAAGTCTTAGCTATACATTCTTAGTTGGCATTAAATTGATTTCAGATACCTAATCCTTAATACTGTAGGTTAAGCTATGAAGATTACTGACTCCACCAATTACCCTTCCCACTATTTTTCTTTCAAGCAGAAACAGAACAGTGGTCAACTTGCTTACTCTCTCTCTCTCTCCCTTCTCCATTAAATAAAAACCTACGTGATGGTTTTGCATCGTTTGCTGAAATGAGAGGTCTGGAATTAAACACTAGCAATAACAGATTTCTCGTAAACAGCACTTCCAATGACAACTGGATTATCAAAGAAATATACTGATTTTCACTAGCTAAATATTTCCAGACTCTCACACTGTGGTCAGTTTGGAATTGCACTGACCTCTACATTAAAAATCTACGGCTCTGATTTATTATTTTTAACAGACCATCCTTTAATAATTATAGCTAATCTTGTCTATCACATCTTAATCTACAGCCCAGACAGACACTATAAAACTATCCATGTGGAACATTTGCATAGGTGCAGCATCCTAAAAATAGTACCATTTGTCCAAGCGTGATCAAACTCGCAGATCCTGCCTTTTCCTATAGTTATTCTTTATTTTTATTTATTATATTTTCAAATCACTCCCTATGTCCACTTCTCATGTCAAATGCTATAAAAAGTGAACCAAGGAGAAATTTCACAACAGGAATGTTGCTATCAAAAAGTTCCTGTCTCAATCTACAGAGGATTGGTTGTTTAACGCTTATTAAAAAAAAAAAGACAAGCATAAAAAAGTGTATATGTGGCAATAGGTTTATCTGTCTTTTAATTTTGCTAAATAAAGAAACAAATTTTAAAAATGCCCAACCTTAGCTGACCATGGGCACTTTATGTAATAAAAAAAGTCAGAATAAAAAAAGAAAAACATGAAAAAAACATGAAAAAAAAACATACAAATAACTGAAGCTTAAATGGACACACTCCTTACTCCATCATAAGGCCTGGGTACACAGCCAGCTTTTCAGCATCTTCAGAATGAATGCCAACCTTGATGTGATCATACAATGACTTCTGAGAAGTTCTCCTTTCAGTCATTTTCTGTCAAATGCAGGAATTTCACTCATTTCTGTCAGAATTTGGGGGAGAGAAAGAAAGACTTTTGCTGCTTTCCTTGCGTGCAGCCAAAAGCAGAAGAAGAAAGAAGAGGAAAGAAGCATCCCGGTGGCCAGGCGAGGCATATGGGGTGAGTGGGGCAAGTCCACCCCACCCTTTCTCCCCTCCCCTCCCTACCTTGTGTTGTTCACAATGCAAGCGACGCCAGCCTTGTGTTCCCGCGCAGCCAGGATTAATTGCTTTGGGGGGTGCTTTGGGGATGACATTTCTCTGCAGACCTCCAAAATTTTCTCATGGACCACCAGTGGTCCCTGGACCACTGGTTAGCAGCCACTGCTTTAAAGCACTACCCGAACTAGCTCTGTGTGTTCTTAGCTAACATTAAAAGCACAAATGTCCTAGCTCACCCTCTCAGAAATTAACAACTTTAAAAAAAAATTCCCTGGGGGAGAAGAACAATGGGTTGGAATTTTAACCCAGCTTTTATAAATAGGACTCCACTGGAACTAGACCCAGCAGAAATACCCCTAATCACATCTCTTGATTAATGGATGGCAGGAACTCCTGCAGCCCTTAGATTGTTCCACTGCTAAAGGCTAAGTTGGTTCTTTCCAAAAGTGACTATTAGGAAAAATCAGCTTCCTTCTCCACTGATTGCTTGTCTGCTCTATCCTTGTAGCGCCTCATTGAAGAGTTTGTGAGAGAGACACTACAGAGTGACCCAAATACCAGCTCAGTGCTAAGACAGGAAGAAGCATGCCGAAGGAAATTCTTTGGAGGTAAATATCTGGTGCAGTTGTTATTATGGAAGAGGACAGGGTAGCCCTAATGCTTCACATTAAGCACTAGCTGAGATCTCAGCAATGTTTGCTAGCTGCTGGATGCATTTATGTTTTCTACAGGATCAAGAGAGGGTTCAAAGTGTGTCATATATTTAGATCCACCCAGAATTTTCCTTCCCCCTCACTTCTAGGATTGAGCTCAGATTTTCCCTTGTTTTTTTTTTTTTACAGCTGGGCTAAGATTCAAAATGGCTGGAAACTATGCCTCTAGGTTTTCACGCCTGCCCCGTTCATTTGGGTGCTCCAACCCGTGAGGTTTTCAAGACATGATTGGGCAACCACTTGTCCAGAATAATATAGGATCTCCTGCTTGAGATTGGACAGGGGATTAGACTAGAAGACCACTAAGGTCCCTTCAAAGGCTAGTATTTCTATGTTCTAAGAAAAAAAGAATCTAGAAACAGCAGAAAAAAGAGACTTCAAAAGAGCACGTAAACCCTGCAGGAGAAACATTTCTGCTATGTTTCCTACTATCCGAGTCTGAAAGATAAGAGGACGCTCACTGAAGGATTACAAGAATTTTATTTTTCCACAGGTTTCACTTCTCAGTCTGGATCCAAAATCCTGATGCATAAGCAAGCCAAAAGATTCCAGTTTACTACGTTAAAATGTTGCCAGAGCAGATTAGTTTCCCCTGTTTACTATGCTTTCTATTTGCTTGGAGCTTTGGTGCTAGTTGTAGTCTCCATCCCTATAAGTCTGTCTAAGCTTCTCAGTTATAAGGCTTATTAGACCTTGAATTATGGAAGTGATGCTATAAAACATACCCTCAAGAGCAGCTGTCGGCAGCAAGAGAGCTCTTCATTACACACCCAAGGGGACAAAACTCCCGATAAGGTCTGAAATTACTAGCTGGCTCATTCAGCTTAATCCTCCTCCCATCGCTATTTTTTTTTACCCACAAAACTCTGCATATCTCTCTAGCATGTGCATTTCAGCAGTTGCTCTGAAGCAGATAAACCAACTACTGGGAAGGAAGGAAGTAGCATGCTAATACTGACAACAAAAAAGATTCAGCTCAGCTACATTCTTGTGTTTCAATTCTGAAATTGCCTTGTACACATTTTCATCATTAATAACAGACTGCAGTTTTCCTGACAGAAGAGCTACTTGTACAAAATACTGCACTCCTTGACTTACAACGGTTCATATAACCCCCCACCCCAGGAGTCACGTCATCATCTTTTGCAACCCCCTGACCAGCAAAATCAAATGGGGATGCCAGATTCAATTAACAGCCGGGTTCTTGAACTTACAACTGCTGTGATCCACTTAGCAGCCGTGGCAAGAAAAGTTTTAAAATGGGGCAAAACTCACTTAACAAATGTCTCAATATAGCAACAGAAATGTTGGACTTAATTGTGGTCATAAGTCAAGGACTGCCTGTAATGCATCTAGTTTTTTCATATGTAAGAATAGGCATTACACAGCCTCAGCCTGCTCTGAGTTCACCCAGTGTTTTGACCCAAGCCTCGTTTAAATCAAAGAAACACAAAGTATATATAAAAGCAAACCTTTTTAATGCGTCTCTGTGAATTCTGTTCATTCACAGCAAAGAGTCATTAAAATGAATTGTCCCAGATAAGAGCAAGCCCTTTCAAGGTTGTGAAAGGCTGCCAAGATTAATTGCAGGGAAATATCCAAAACCAAAAGTCTCCGAAAACAAACCAGAATAGACAGGACTTCCACAAGAACTTGGAGTTGAAAGAACTTCTTTGCTTCCTGCAAAGAACCCAACCCTCAAAGGCTGGCTTTTATCCCTTATGGGAGCGGCTATCACCTTGCAGCCTTATTCCCAAGTCGCCTGTGCTGCTGCAGCTGCTCTTTCCTTCGAGCAGCCCTGCGCGCACGCACACTGGGCCTAGGCTCCTTGGGATCCTCCGCATCACTGCTGCCAGCCTCCACAAGCTCCGAAGGCAACACCCCACTCTCTGATAGTCCAGGCCCCATCCCTGCACCACATGCAAGCCCCTCATCTGAGTCCTCATTCTCAGAGACCTCAGCCGTCCGCACCTGCTGCCAGCGAACCACAACACCCAGTTATTTGGAAGAGGCTAATTCTCCTTTTATTTGACTTCAGTGACTTACCAAGGGGGTTTCTTTTTAAAACAGCTGTGCAATTCACTGGGGGAGAAGAGGGGGGAGACAGTTGCACAATTATCTCTTGTGTTTTCAGAACTGGCTCCAGTTTCTAAACTCCTATACAGAACAAAATGAAACTAAACGAAAGCATGTCTATGGACATTCTCAGTCATCCAGGTCATGGTTGTCCCAAAGGTGCTTTTTCAAGAGGCAACTGGACTTCCTTATTTTTCTTTGGAGACATTTTGCTTCTCATCCAAGAAGCTTCTTCAGCGGTGAAGAAGCTTCTTGGCTGAGAAGCAAAACATCTTCAAAGAAAAAACCAGAAAGTCTAGTTGCCTCTTGAATAAGAATAGAATTCTTTATTGGCCAAGTGTGGTTGGGCACACAAGGAATTTGTCTTGGTGCAAATGCTCTCAGTGTACATAAAAGAAAAGATATATTCATCAAGACTCAAGAATCATGAGGTACAACACTTAATAATAGTCATAGGGTACAAATAGGCAATCAAATCATACTAGGAAACAGTCAATATAGATCAAAAGGATACAAGCGACAAAGTTACAGTCATACAGTCCCAGGTGGGAGGGGATGAGTGATAAGGAGTGATGAGAAGATTAACAGTAATAGTAGTGCAGATTTTGTAAATAGTTGGACAATGTTGATAAGCACCTTTGGGGTAAACAAATACATTTTAAAAATGTGAGTTTTAAAGACAAAAAGCACATATTATCCCCCCCCCCCAGTTGGGTTAGGGTTAGGGTTGTTAACTCAATCCATTATTTGCTATAGGGCATTTTTGCAAAAAAATTGGGAGTAAATGCTGGGTTTTGGAAAAAAAAAACATTGCAAATTGTGGTCATGTGACCACGGGATGCTGCAAATGGGCATAAAAGTTGTTGAGCACCCCAAATGTGGAACATAATTGCATGGGTGGGTGTGTCAGCCATCAAAACCTTGAAATTGAGTAAAAAATACCATTGCGGGGAGGCCCTCTATTGTAACTACCAATGATTTCTCAGTGACTGGTTGTAAATCCAGGAGCCCTTATCTAACATCAAAGTATCTTCACAAAAACAACAGAGACTTGACTCAAAAACTTGCACTGTCACAGTTGCAGGCCAACATTCATTGTCTGCCCTTCAATTTTTTGGAGAACAAAACCACATGTGTGACATTGGGCAGGCATGTTTGCAAGCTTTTCCCCCAATTTTAATAACATTTGATTTTTATATTATTATTATTATTATTATTATTATTATTATTATTATTATTATTTCCAAGGTCCTATTGATTCTAATAGAAGACAAATATTTAATCAGATTTTGGTGTGTTTAATTTAGATTCTTCTGTTTTATTGCCATTGAGAGTACATACTGAAAGCACACTTTATGGCACTCTAAACAAATTATGTTCCAGATGTTAAGAACTGCAGCCAAGTATGACTGAAATGCATTCTCTCTACATTAATCCAGATCATTTTATATTTACTCACTTTAACTGGCATAAAATTTGGAGAGTGGGGAGTGCCAAATATTCCTACTCTTTCTTTCTGGTTAGAATATTTGAGTTTAAGCCAAGACTGCCTCTCCACAGTCTTAATTCCAGTTTCTCAAACATGGGATAACCATAGCCTTTTCTATCACAAAGTCCACTTCAGTAAATTAATTACCATCAGACTCATTCGATTGGTTCATGCATGCAAAAATATTGGAATGTTACGGTTGAAAGTGATTATTTTGCCCAATGTGAAATTAATTTCTAGGTCTATTACATGCAACATTTGAAGACAGAACTAGGGTTGTGCTCTGTAAGTGTGAAACTAGAATTGAATGAGACCAGATAAAATTTTGGCATTCCACTTCAGTAACAAAGAAGCCTGCAGGGTTTCTAAAGAATGTATACTTCCAGGACTGAAAACAATATATTTATATGTTAGATCTGATTATAGGGGGAAATTAAATATGGTTATGGTACAAACCATAGATGAAGAAGCTGAATGATTTCCTATATATTCAAGCAGTGGGTGGGATGCAAATTTTTTTACTACCGGTTCTGTGGATGAGGCTTGGTGGGCGTGGCAGGGGAATGATACTGTAAAATCTCCAGTCAGAGGTGGGATTTGCTGGTTCTCCGAACTACTCAAAATTTCCACCAACGGATCTCCAGAACTTGTCAGAACCTGCTGAATACCACCTCTGTATTCAAGGTTGGTTTATTTTACAAAATATACACTTCACATGTATTAAACCTAATACCTATAAATAATCTACTTACTGGTGCCTAATGATATTTCGATATGTGGCAGTGTTATAGCTAAAAGTGAAAAGTGACAATGCACAACACATTTTTATTCTCTGTTTTTTTGTTTTAACTTTCAACCTTTTCCTGCAATAAGGCAGTATTCTTTTCCTACCCTTTAAGGCACAGGTCTCCAAACCTGGCAACTTTAAGACTTGTGGACTTGAACTCCCAGAATTCCACAAGTCTTAAAGTTGCCAAGTTTGGAGACCTCTGTTTTAAGGACTGGGAATGTTGTTCCTTTTACTCAGAGTGTAATATCCTTTTACTTTACACTTATCCCTGTATGATCTTCTACCATTCAGCCCTTATAGAGGTAGTCATCAGGTTACAACCAGAGTTGGAACAGGGAACTCCATTGCTAAACCACAAGGTCCTATAGAGAAAAGTCATGTGACTGCTCCAACTTACAATGGCAGTTCCAGTAGTTCCAGAGTTGGTATTCAGCAGGTTCTGACCAGTTCTGGAGAACCAGTAGTGGAAATTTTGAGTAGTTTGGAGAACTGGCAAATACCACCTCTGACTAGAGATTTTGCAGTATCCTTCCCCTGCCACATCCACCAAGCCACGCCCACAGAACCAGTAGTAAAAAAATTTGAATCCCACCACTGAGTAGTTCTAATTGCAGTCATTAAATGTGGTGACACAGGACTATGGCTTGCAACTTCCTGCTGCTTCCCCATTGACTTGCTTGTGGAAGCCAGCAGTGAAACTCACAGAAGGCGATCATGTCACAAATTCGCTATGAATTTGTAAATCCATGTCGGTTGCCAAGTGTCCTAATCACAATCAAATCATTGTAAGGGCATTTGCAACAACCACACCAGCCTTCACAGGAGAAGCTTTGAATGCCTGCTGAATCAGTGCTCACTAAGTAAGAATTACCTGCCTTCGGAAGCTGCTGCTGAATTTTGAAGTAGTCTTCCAATTGCTCTCTTTTATTGAATTACTTCTCTCTGTCTCTCATTCTTTATCAGTTTGTGGGAAAGAGAAAAAAATAACTGCTTTTTGGTAAGTGGCTGCAAAGGCTTATGAAGCCCTAAAGCTCTGTGTACGATGTCTTTCTTAAGCATAGTAGTAATTTTTGAGCTTCTTTTCTTTTGTATATTGACAAAAGCCTTTCCAAATTATTAAAGTGATTTGACCAAACTGCACCCAAGTCTCTGGATCACAGCCTTAAGGTCATCATTACCTGTGTTCATTGATGAAGAAACTTTTCTCGTCCTTCGTAGTCAATCAGGAGTCAAATCATGAAGGGCAAACCTCACTATGAATTAAGTGAAGACAATAATGGATTTTCTACTTTGTGACCTCCCTTTGACAAGGAACTCAGATGGCCGTTTAGGATGAATTGGGAAATGGAGGTTCAAGGAAACCAAAAATTGAAATAAAAATGTAATTACAAAGGTATCACAATCATATAGAAATGACAGAGAGTCCATCCACACTATGGAAGAGTAAAGCGACAAGTCTTATTTTTAGAGTCCAGACTCTTTATAGAATAGAATACAGTTCTTTATTGGCCAAGTGTGATTGGGCACACAAGGAATTTGTCTTGGTGAAAATGCTCACAGTGTACATAAAGGAAAAGATACATTCGTCAAGAATCAAAAGGTACAACACTTAATGAGCCTTGGTAGCTCAGGCTGTTAAATGCCTTCTCTTAAGATCCAGCTGTCTACAATTACTGTAGGCTCGAATCCCACCTGGCTCAAGGTTGACTCAGCCTTCCATCCTCTCGGGGTAGGTAAATTGAGGACCCAAGATTGTTGGGGGCAATTAGCTGACCTTGTAAAAATGCCGTTTAGTAATAAGCAGGCATATACAATGGAATGAAGGCTATTGCTGAGCACACTGGGTTGTATCCCAAAAAATTGTAAGCCGCCCTGAGTCTTCGGAGAAGGGCGGCATATAAATGTAATTAAAAATAAAATAAAAATAATAATAGTCATAGGGTACAATAAGCAATCAATTCATACTAGGAAACAATCAATATAGATTGTAAGAACACAAGTGACAAAGTTACAGTCATACAGTCACAAGTGGGAGGGGATGGGTGATAAGGGGTGACGAGAAGATTAATAGTAATAGTAGTGCAGACTTTATAAATAGTTGGACAGTGTTGAGGGGATTATTTGTTTAGCAGAGTGATGGCTTTCGGGGAAAAATTGTCCTTGTGTCTCATTGTTCTGGTGTGCGGTGCTCTTTAGCGTCGTTTTGAGGGAAGGAGTTGAAACAGTTTATGTCCAGGATGTGAGGGGTCTGTAAATATTTTCACAGCCCTCTTTCTGACTCGTGCAGTATACAGGTTCTCAATGGAACGCAGGTTGGTAGTGATTGTTTTTTCTGCAGTCCTAATTATCCTCTGGAGTCTGTGTCTGTCCTGTTGGGTTGCAGAACCAAACCAGACAGTTACAGAGCTGCAGATGACAGACTCAATAATTCCTCTGTAGAACTGTATCAGCAGCTCCTTGGGCAGTTTGAGCTTTCTGACCTTTCTGTTCAGTCTTGACTCCTTTTTTGCCTCCTTTTCTCACAGCCAAATTCTGTTCTCAAGCTGCATCTCACAAATACTTGCCAAGGTGAAACACAACATGGCTACTCTCCTCCAACTTCCATGACAGTTCTGATTGGGTTAGGAATAGTGACAGCTTTAATCACTCTTAGGATTAGATGGTTTGAAAAAACCCATGAGAGTTGCCATCATTTCTTGCTTCAGAACAATCCTTTCAACACTGTGTGTGATCCTGACTGAGACCTCTAATTCTACAGAAGTTTTAGTTACATATGAACATAACATAAATAAGGTATACAATGTATGTATTTTTAATAGATATGTATACAACATATTTATTTTTTCTGTTCAATCACTCAGATTCTCAGAGTCTTCCTGAACAAGTCTAACCCTAATCTTACAGTTTCCTTGGCAAGATTTTTTCAGAAGTGGTTTGCCAATGCCACATTTCTAGGGCTGAAAATTACTAGTCCAATGTCACCCAACCAGCTTTCTGCCTAACGTAGAATAGAAATGATCTCTCAATTTTGCCTTAACCATTGCACTGAACTGGTTCACATAATATATGTATACATGTGTCTATTTGCATACAAGTTGGGCTAGAATTTGCAACAGCTTCCATATGTTACAAATCCAGCAACTTTCTCACCAACTAACATTTAAATAAACTATTAAAATTGAATGCAAAAGAAAGAAGCAAATATTTATATTCTTGTAGGCTCTTGCTGGCAGTCTCGGGCTCATCTATGGCCAGCCATGGTGCTGAATTATACTCTCAGTAGCATCTTTGCAAGCCAAAATAGTCCACACAGTAACACTGCAACATACCAAGGTTTACTTTCACAATCCAAATTGTCAAATGACTCCCACAACACTATTTAACCAAAAATAATTCTTACCATTTTCAGTAGGGTTTTCTCACTACAAATGGCAATGGGATTGTATTAACCCAGAGTTTTTATACCAGTTAATATACCAGGGACTCGTGGGAAACACATGATTAATCCGTTATAGCTATTTTACCCAACTAATGTAGTAAACCCCTTTGCATTACTACTCTTTTGCATTTTAGTATGTAAATGACTGTGGGCCTCACAGTTTAAGGATTGATATTACAGTATAATTAAGCCATATGTAACTGACAGATTGGATACCAAATTGTGATTTTAATATAGATTTTATCTGTTACTTTATTTTATAATTTTTAACTGGCTATTCCTCAAGTGTTTTTATTTGTTCTGGTCTCTGGTCTTTAACTGTAATATACCTGATTTGATTTGAAACAGAGTTTTTTGAGTTTCATATGCCAAACCTTAAATATGAACGTGGTTCTGAATTCCTTCCTTTTCGTTGTTCAAAACATCAAACATAAAAGGCTTAAAATACCCTAAACCAGAATTCTGGGAGTTGAAGTCCACAAGTCTTAAGGTTGCCAAGTTTAGGGACCCCTGTGTTAGGAGAAGAGAAAAAAACTTTAAAGCCTGATTTCTGCCAGATGTGGCAAATAAAATGCAAATTTGTTCTTTGCAGCTTTGTCAACTGATGCTTTGGTCAGCTGTTGTTCTTTTGTGTATAAGAAAATCAAATAGAGATTGCAATGGCATCATTTTGCATGAAGAGGAATATGTATTTCAATTTTCAATAAACCAATCCAAACAAGCACAGTACCCTAGTTCAACACTAACTGTGCTTAGGCTGACCCTGCAGCCATTAGATTCCTCAATGATCTGGCACTTCTATGCTTTATGAGGATCCCCTTATAAAATTGAATTCACCCATTTTCTAAAAGGGAATGTGGTTGAAAATTAACGGCTGCTGTACTTTTTTTTCACATTATTTAATTCATTCAGCCTTGGGTAATAGCCATTAGTTTAAATATAGCAGGCGCTCAATAGGATTTGTCCTCCGTATTGAATCATTAGCTCTCTGTAACACAAAAGTGTTACAGCATGATTTTAACTACCAAAAAAGGCACTCAAGGCTCCATCACAAGCGCCCTCTGAAGGCTGACTTCAAGAACCACATCTGACAAAGCAGGATCTCAAGTATAAAAGGACTCAGGTGTTTTGTTTTGTTTTTGCATAATATTTAGGATTTTGTTTCCTTGAAAACAGCACATTTTTGAGTTCGGCATATTTTCAAGTTCATGGTTGATATTTTCCCCTGTCGTTGCTGTCTGCTGTTTTACAAAAGTATCCCTGAATCCAAATTAGAAACAAAAAAACATATCAAAAGTAAAATGTATTATAGGCTAATATAGAAGTCTCCAAACTTGGCAACTTTAAGACTTGTGGACTTCAAATCCCAGAATTCTGTGAGTTGAAGTCCACAAGTCTTAAAATCACCAAGTTTTGGGAGCCCTGGGTTAATAGAACATCAAGAAATGTAGTGGATCACTGACTAATTTTGCACTACTTGTTTCCTATTTCACAGCAAGGTTTATAAAGAGATAAACTCACTGACAGAAGGAGAGGCAGGATTGGATTATGACCAAATTCAATTCCACTCTCAGTCATGGAAATATACTGAGTTAATTTGAGTCAGCCACATCCTCCCAGTTCAACATAACTCATGGAATTGGTGATGTAGGGAAAAATGGGAGCAATATATATGCAATTGTACAAATAGATTTTTCACATATGAAAAAAATTCATTCTCCTTTGTACATACACAAAGTTGGCCCCAATGTAAGTTGTTCTTAACTCGAAGACATGATTCGCATCTCCTGTTTCCATCACACATCCAGCAATTGAGAGTTGACCCTTATCTCAGTCCAGAAGACAGGATAGCATCTTCTAGTGCAGAGATCTCCAACCCTGGCCATTTTAAGCCTCGTGGACTTCAACTCCCAGAATTCCCCAGCCAGCAAAAGCTGGTAAAAGCAAAAGCTGGCTAGGGAATTCTGGGAGTTGAAGTCCGCCAGGCTTAAAGTGGCCAAGGTTGGAGACCTCTGCACTAGTGCTGTGTTTCTCAACTTCAGCAAGTTTAAGATGTGTGGACTTCAACTCCCAGAATTCCCAGTCACCTAATAACAAAGAACCATTGGAAATTCAAGAAGAACAGGCCAATCAGTAATCATCAGTAGACATTCAGCCAGCTAATCTTGGGTACTGTGAAAAGGCACCAAGTACGGATGTTTTCGTTAATGAATTGACTCATTCTTGTCACCATGTTGACATCTCTGTGTAGAAAACAAGGGTGCTGCTTAGGAATTATACATATGAGTGAGGCTGGGATATCATTTTCATTTCAGGCAGCTAAAAATTATTGGCCTGGCTGACCCAAAAGTGCTTCATGAGAAAAGAGAGGGAAGCAAAACAGATAATTTGTGAGAAACAAAGCAAGTAAACTTTATGGAAATATGGGAAGGATCCAAACTTTTGTTTCCTTTTATCTCCTTGGCTATACCCTTATCACATGTACAATATGTAATAGCAATAGCACTTATTATTATTACCTTTATGAGTACAACATGTGTACAATGAGATTGGCTGAGCCTCCCTTCATGTACTTCCCCCCAACACAACTCACAGTGAGGACAGAAGTCCCTAACCCAGTCCCAATCTTATTACACTATGTGACCTTGTTGCACAATGCACGAGACCCACAAGTCTATCATACTATGTTGACATGAAGTTATTTTCCGTTCAGAAGTCTGACAGCCCATGGGTAGAAAGTGTTCCTCAGCCTGTTGGTGCGGCTGGCAATGCTTCTATATCTCCTACCTGATGGTAGGAGCGTGAAGAAGTGCTAACTGCAATGTGAGTTGTCCCTGAGAATTTTCCTCACTCTTCTAAGTATTTTATATATGCTTAGGCTTATATACCACTTATAGCCCTCTCTAAGCAGTTTACAGAGTCAGCATATTGCCCCCAACAATCTGGGTCTTGTAATGATGACATCTGGACTCTGCAGTGTTCAAAGGGATAAGCAGAGTAGATTGTTTGGGGTTGCTTGCAGGTTAATTATAGTAGGTTTCCTGTGAGGTGACAAATCCAGCACCTTCATCTAAGCTGAGTTTGTTTTTCTGGTGTTGTCCACCACAAGAACAGCTTTCTAAAGGGGAGGGGGCAACCCTGCCTCACCATCTGCTGGAAATCTAATTCTGAATGCAGAAGAGAAACATCCTTCACAATGGAGCCCGTAAAAAGTTGTAAATGATTTAAATGCATTCATATGTTCCCCGCAGAACTGAGCGTGCATCTGCGCCTCCTCCTCCTCCTCATGTAACAGACACAAATCAAGTGGAAAGTACCCAGCTTTGACTAGCAGACTGTCCCTTGGATGACAATTTTCCCATACCACTTTAATTTTTTGGTGGCTCTGCCTGTTTTTGGTAAACAGCTCTGCCTCGCAGCGATCATTTGACAGCATTTTCTTTCCGCTTGCTTTTCAAAACTCTTCATCAGCTTCATGTAAATATTGCTCAATCAATCCGTTGAAGCAGACAAAAGTGAATCAGGTCCAGGAATAGAGAAGCATCTCTGCAGCTGGGCTACTTGGGAGTTTCCAAGCCTTCTTGTCCCATAGCCCATGATCCAAGGTAACAGGCAATATTTAGAAATGTTTTTGTACAGGACAATTTGACTTACATTTTCTGGACATTTACTAAGAAGGTGATGTGTGACAGGTTCTTCAGTGACGATGTTCTGCAACATGCATCTATCCAGGAACCAAAGAATTCCAGGTGTGCCTTTGATAATCTTCCCATAGTATCTATGATGGACAAGCCCACTGACTCAAAACAAGCCTTTCTAAGTTTCATCATAGGAGTGTTTTTGTTACAATTGTAATAAAGTTTACAGTACAATTCATTGAGTCAATTCTTGAGTCAATTAAAAACTATTTTGTCACGACATTCTCTGTCACCATTCCCAATTTCCAGCCAGATTTCAGGGGGAACTTGGATTAAAATCTCATATTGTTCTTCACACAGACACTTAAGGTAGACATTACATAACTAACAGAGTGAAAAATTATACACTGCTGTGGTGAATTCTACCATACATTATTTCAAGGTATGGTGTAGATGGTTCAAGGTCCAGAGATGAATAAAATCTCTCAAAGTCCCTGGATTATGACTGAAATCAACCCCCAGGTCCACAAAAAGCCAACCTAGTACATTTTTAAAAAAAGATTCCAGAAGGTGGTTGCAAAATACTGTAGCCCAGAATCTGGTTGAGCTCCAATTTTCTAAGCAATCATTAATACTGTACAAATGCAAAGCTACAGAACTCTGTCTCAGATTTGGGGGACCTCTTTAGATTAATCTAATCTCTACTCTGCCCCTTTTTTAATTCACTAATTGTTAGACTTGTCTAACAACTGAGCATGCAGATCAGCAGAGTATTGCCGGCAATTACACTCAAGGAAGCTAATAGTTGTTACAACCTATGATATATTAGATGTTAAACCTATTTAACAATAGGCTCTATCGCTACAGCAATTAAAGTAAACTGCAATTTTGGATTATTTAAAACAATTTTTACTCCCTGCCCTATTTAATGCTAAAATAAGCATTTTCAGAACAGTTTATAGCCCAAACTGTAAGAGTTACTAAACAGGATATTTCTCAATTGACTTGTCTACAGATGTAGGTTATATGAAGTTTACCAAGAAGGCTTACTAAGGGATCAACTCTCAAAATTTTCTAGGCAGGCTGAGATTATTGAAGCAAAAGAGATGATCAGCTACTGGTCTAACCACAGTCAATGGCCATGGTTTGGTTGATCCTATCCTTTTTGATCCGGTCACTGACTCAAATATTGTCTATCCATCTATCATTTCTTTTTGGTTAATCCATTGGCAAGACTGATCACAGACATATTCTTCAACAAACCACACTTTGTCACTATTGTGGCAGCAGATGAAATTTCCCATCTGAAAAATATGTAAGCTGATCAGGCTCTGAAAGAATGTCAGAAAAACATGGGCTAAATGTCCATGATAAAAAATGTCTGGTTACTGCAGGGAATAATTCAACACAAGAGAACTAATGTCAGCCTTGGGAATCACCTTTGGGAGCTTGTTCCTGAAAGTCCTTGCATGACAAACAAGACAATGTCACAGCAGGCAGGCAAGATCAAGGGCTAACTTTTCCAAGTCAAGATCAGAAATATTTACTAGATGAGTAGAGCTAGGGGATGTGGTAGCTCAGTGGCTAAGATGCTGAGCTTGTTGATCAGAAAGGTCAGCAGTTCAGTGGTTCGAATCCCTAGCACCACGTAATAATAATAATAATAATAATAATAATAATAATAATAATAATAATAATTTATTTGACTTGTATGCCGCCCTTCTCCCTAAGGACTCAGGGCGGCTAACAATAAAACAGGACCAAATTTACATAAAACAAGCATTAAATATAACAAGTCAGAATAAATAACAATAAAACATTAAAACATTAATTAAAATAGTTAAAAATCCCACCCGGGTCATTCCAGGCCGGCCTGTTGAAATAACCAAGTCTTTAGGTCCCGGCGGAAGGAGCTGAGGTCAGGGGCCAAACGGAGATCCATGGGGAGATGGTTCCAGAGGGCAGGGGCTCCCACGGAGAAGGCCCTAGCCCTGGGAACCACCAGCAGACAATGTCTGACCGACGGTATTGCCAGGAGGCCCCTCCTGTGGGAGCGGACAGGACGATCGGCATATGATGATACTGGCAGAAGGCGTTCCCGCAAGTACCCTGGACCCAAGCCATTTAGGGCCTTATAGGTGGTTACTAACACCTTGAAGCTAACCCGGAAGGCCACTGGCAGCCAATGCAGGTCGCGCAGGAGGGGTGTAACATGGGAATATCGGGATACTCCCATCACAGCCCGTGCGGCCGCATTCTGCACCAGCTGTAGCCTCCGGGTAGTCCACAAGGGCAGCCCCATGTAGAGAGCGTTGCAGTAATCGATCCTAGAGGTGACGAGCGCATGAGTGACCGTTCAAAGGGCATCTCAGCCCAGGTAAGGGTGTAGCTGGCATACTATGCGAACCTGGGCGAAAGCCCCCCTGGCCACAGCCCCCACCTGCTCCTCCAAAGAGAGCTGTGGATCCAGAAGGATGCTCAGGTTTCTTGCCCTACCCACAGGGGGCAAGACTTCACCCCCTATGGCCAAAGATGGAACATCACCAGAAAACCGAGATGCCGGTAAGAACAGCCACTCCGTCTTGGTCTGGTTGAGTTGGAGCCTATTTCTCCCCATCCAGACCCGCACCGCCTCCAGGCACCGGGACATCACAGAGAGAGCATCACTGATCTGGCCTGGGGTGGAGATATAAACCTGGGTATCATCGGCATATTGATGATACCTCACCCCAAAACCTCAGATGATCTCACCCAGTGGTTTCATGTAGATATTAAACAGGAGAGGCGAGAGGACTGACCCCTGTGGCACCCCACAAGTGAGGGGCCTTGGAGCCGATCTCTGCTCTCCTGCTAACACCGACTGCGAGTGGTCCGAGAGGTAGGAGGAGAACCACCGCAGAACGGTGCCCCCCACCCCCAACCCCTGGAGCCGCTGCAGAAGGATACCATGGTCGATGGTATCGAAAGCTGCTGAGAGGTCTAATAGGACTAGGACAGAGGAAAAACCCCTGTCCCGAGCCCTCCAGAGATCATCCATCAGCGCGACCAATGCTGTCTCTGTGCTGTGTCCAGACCTGAAGCCCGATTGATACAGGTCTAGATAATCAGTTTCCTCCAGGAACAAGGGAAGTTGCTGCACCACCACGCTCTCAACAACCTTCGCTAAAAAGCAAAGGTTGGAGACTGGACGATAGTTATCTAAAACGGCTGGGTCCAGGGCAGGCTTCTTGAGGAGAGGTCCCACCACCACCTCCCATTACTTGTCCCAGCTTCTGCCAACCTAGCAGCTCCCATTACTTGTCCCAGCTTCTGCCAACCTAGCAGCTCAAAAGCACGTAAAAATGCAAGTAGAAAAATAGGGACCACTTTAGTGGGAAGGTAACAGCATTCCATGCGCCTTCAGCATTTAGTCATGCCGGCCACATGACCATGGAGACATCTTCGGATAGCACTGGCTCTTCGGCTTTGTAACGGAGATGAGCACCACACCCTAGAGCCAGAAATGACTAGCATGTATGTGTGAGGGGAAACTTTACCTTTAGAGATTCAGAATCCTTCTCTTCCCCTCTCCTCCCTCTTAAGGTAAGCCATGTTCATTAAGCTTACTAAACATTGTCCCAATCCTAAATTTCAAATCTTTCAAAACCAGAAGGCAGATGATGAGAATTTAAGGGAAAAAACGCAAAGTAAGCACTTTGCAATTCCATTTGTTTTGGGAGGATAATCAATACTTGCCTAAATTAAATTAAATTAGTCTATTGGAAAAGGGATAAGGCTTCAGCTTAAGCCTCTGTTGCTGAAAATCGGTGGCCCATGAAAGTGTTTCTTGGATCATACCCACTGTGATTTTAGGAAGAGTAGCAGAAGGATTGTGTTTGCTTTGAAAATGACCCGTAAGAAGTGCTTTGAACCTCGGATGAACCTAGCTGCTTTTCCCTGTAGCGTGATACTTTTCTTTAAGCGTCCATAGGAGTCTGAAAACTCCTGCTTAAAGAACTGGTATAATTTATTAAACAAGCATGTCTTTAAAACAAATGAATTATTTTTGAAGTATGTATGGAGCAAGGTAACACCAATGGGTATCTGGCAAAGTAGATTTCTATTTGCCATCAAATTTTGAATATATGTTATTCATAAAGGCTAGTTTATATTCAGTATCAAAAAGTAAATTTATTTTGGTTGAAATAAAATTACTCCTAGTGAGGAATAGTCTCATTTAGAGATGTTATTGTTCTCAAGTTAAGGGGAACAAGAAGCAGAAAAATATATACCGCCTTCTCTGGCTTCTGGGTCCATCACTGATGTCAAAAAGAGCAATGAGAAAATAAAAATGAAGAAGAATATTTAATTTTCCTTCTCATCTCTGAGAAATGTATGCCAGAGAGATGAAACGTTTTCTTTTTCCTTTTTTTAAACAGGTTTAAATAGATTTGAAGCCATCTTGAACTTTTTACCTTGCTATTTTGAAGCCTAGCAGTATGGTATAAATTTCAAGCAAATCAAATATTTGTGCTCGTTTTCACTCTCAAATATATTTCTTCTAATAAATTCTCAAGTTTTAGAGGAAATGTTAACCTTTTCCACCCTCAGAAACATTTATCACTAAGATCCTTTCCACAGACACTTTCTCTAGAAGAAAGTTTCTCAACTCCCAGAATTCCCCAGCCAGCACGCTCCAGAATAGATCAGGGGTCCCCAACCTTGGCAACATTAAGACTTGTGGACTTCAACTCCCAGAATTCCTCAGCCAGCCTCCGGCCACTAGATGGGGCCAGAGAGAGCAACAACAGTATATAGAAGTTATGTGCTGAGGCATGACAAGGCCAATGAGGAAAAAAAAGCTGTTGCAGAGAATAGGTAACAAAATAAGAAAGTCCACATCCTGGGTCCTATCATATGACGCCATTTGGACAAAAGAACCAATGCTTGTTGATTCTTTTGGATTGAGATGGATAATATCTCTGGCACTGAAGATCTTTAGCGATGACAACCAGCACCTTGAATTCAGTGGTGGGATTCAAAAATTTTTACTACTGGTTCTGTGGGCGTGGCTTGATGGGTGTGGCCATGTGACTGCGAGGCATGGCCTTTTTTTTGCTTTTTTGCAGCCAACCCCCACCCATTTTTTGGGTCTTCTGGGCCTCAGGAAAGCCTCCTGGGGGGTGTTTGTGCTCCCAGAAGGCTCCCCTGGGGCTCAGGAAGGCAAAAAATGGAGGGGGGGGGCTGCGCCCCTCTCTCCATTTTTTGCCTTCCTGGGCATCAACAAGGGGAATCCCAGCACAGCTAATTGTATGAACAGCTGATTGTCGGGAGGGAAAGAAATACCTTAAGGGGCGAGCATAAGGCAGGCGGGGTGAGTGAGCATCGGGTGGGTGGGACAAGCGAGCCAGCGGCAATCAGGTGATCAGGTTGGGGGCATGGCCAGCCAGAACTTACTACCGGTTCGGTGACCCAGGCCAAACATTTGCAACCAGTTCGGAAGAACCGGTGTGAAACAGCTGAATACCACCACTGCTTGAATTGCAGCTGGATAGCCAGGCCTTATGCCATGGAAGCTTTTATAGATAATAATCAACATCTGAACTAAGTCTAATGGGAATCAATGCAACTCATACAACAGAGGTGTTACATGGGCAGACCATGGAATACCTCTAACACTATGTACTTCTAACAGGTACTATGTTCTGGGTCAGCTGCAGATTCCAAAAGACCTTCAAAGATGGACTTAAGTAGACAGCATTGTCACAGTCACAAATAAGGTGACCAAAGTATGACTGGCTGCCTGGAGGTCCTTCTGGTCTGGAAATGGGCACAACTGATACACAACTATATGCAAAGGTCCTCCTAGTCATAGCTGCCACTTGTAAAAACAGGAGATTTGAGTTCAGAAAAACTCCCAAATTGTGCTGCAGTCCCAAATGGGATCTTTAGAACACACAAAAGCACAATATCCTGCAACACCTAATTAACAACTCGGGATTTATTGAGATGGAAGGGATAATGGTACAATTCCCACTTAGAATCAATATATTTCTATGTCCCTTAGGACAGAGACTTTTTAATTTTCTTCCAACATCCTTCCTAGGATTCTGTGGGGAATTAGGCATTTTAAGTGGTAATGGAAATGCTTGCGACACTGCTTACAAAATGGCCTCCTGTTTGGAACCAGTCCTGTGTTTCTTTGCTACAAAATTTTTCCCTCTCCTCTGCATCTGCACACCAAAGAAAGAATCCACAGCTGTATTTCTGCAGAGGGCAAACTGCCCATGGTCTTTGTAGGCTGCACCATCTTGAAGTTTGGGCAACAGATCATAGCTACTGTGGACATTTCAACTCATTTTTAAAATATGATGTTCTTGCACTTTTGGTCAAAGTCAGGCTTAGAAACACATGGCCCTACGGAGTAACATTCCAGATCCTGACAAAGTGGCAAAGCTTGAGTAAAATTTCATAATCAGTATCCATTCTTGTCCTTTCCCGTTACCAGCTGAGAGAAAATGGACTCCTTTTTGCATAGCATGCACAAACATTTGGCCTATTTTTCTAGAGGTGAAAAGTGTTGGATGCAAATCTGAGTCAACAGAAAATTGCTGATAATCAGAAGTATTAAAACTGACAAGTTTCCCATCTCCTTTGATACCTAACAGGCTAGTTCCAACTTAATTAAAGAGGACTTTGAAAGTCAAACTAGCCATGGAACAATTGAAGTAGATGCTACATTTAAAGATTGTCACAGAGTCTGAATTTTTTTCACATTGTACTTGCAATCTGATAAGAAATAGGGAAGAATTATCCATTTTTTCCACAAACCCAAGATAATCAACTCTTTACTCCTGCAGCATCCTTTTCCTTATGATTTACTCCCAGGAGTCTTCCATGTTTGTCCTCAAGTTCATTCTATTCAATCATTTCCTCTTTGTGTTACAAATTCCTTTCCATCATAATACATAAGGGGCATTATGAGAGAAATCATAAACTTATTTCTGAAAAGTAATTATTCATAACCATGCGTACCAATATGAAGTTTTCCTCCAAACCTGTTGGCTGGGAAAAGAGAGTTGGTCAAACTAACATTCAGCTGGTAAGAACTAAACAAAGCTAGGTTCTTGTTTTTGTGTGTGTGTGTGCAAATGGCTAAAGGTCTCTCTGCCGGAGAAAGGCAATACTTTTTAAGATCACCTGATGCTTGGGAGATATTTGTCTGGTGAATTTAAACCTTTGTAGTATCCTAAGTTTCTTTTTCTTCTATTCTGTTCTGATCCCTTTTCCTTTTGGGTCTGTTCCATCCAGTTTCATTCTTTCTCACTGCAGCTTTTTCTTTGACAACTTCCACATTTTTTTTTTAGACTCCTCCTATTTTGCTGTTTACGTTGAAAGGGGAAAGGAAATATATGTGCTTATATTTTGCTATGTTTTTATTTGGGAAGAAAAGAATACCACAGAACTTTCCTACGTCTACACCAGAAAAGGATAGGGGCATGAATAAAAACCACAGCAAAAAAAAAACAAAAGCCACACCCTGAAATAATGTTGTTCTGTGTAAATGCACAAACTCACAAGCTTCAAAGTGTATATACATCAGATGCTCCCCAGAGTGACTTGCCTTAGGGAGTAAGCAATGAGTTGGCCAAATTCATAAATGATACCAAATTATTCAGGGAAGTGAAAGCCAAAGCAGATTGTGAAGAGCTCCAAAAATCTCTTTAAACCATAAATCTCCAAACTTAGCAACTTTAAGACTTGTAGACTTCAACTCCCAGAGCTGGCTGGAGAATTCTGGGAGTTGAAGTCCACAAGTCTTAAAGTTGCCAAGTTTGGGGACCCCTGCTTTAAACCGTAATTAGTCAACCTCTCTAACGGTATGTGGGTACAACTTTGGGAGACAGGAACAACAGCTATAGATTGGACAACGAGAATGTAAAAGGAGATAAGTGGCAAGCATTTCATAAAGGACCCTCCCTAATTTTCCAGAAGGTAAAAGAAAAGGAGGGGAGGAATACTTTCAGAGTTTTGCAAAATTCTATTAATGCAACGTAAATATGATTAAAATTTAAAGCAATACATCTTTGGAGAACCTCCCTAACTTTACAAATACAGTATACTCGTGAAGTCTGACTGTAATAAACCAATCTTGGAGTTACAGTGGGAGAGCTCAGGGATAGCAGATTTAGAACAAATGAAATAATTTCAAGAAGAGACTGGACTTCCATTTGTCAGAAATGGCGTAGGACCTCCTGCTTGGGTGGGGGGAGGGGTTAGACTAGATGACCTACAAGGTCCCTTCCAACTCTGTTAACCTGTTAATTTCTTCACACTACACGATTAACTTGTGGACCTCATTGCCCCAAGAGATTATGGTGGTTTGAAAGGAACTGGATAAATTAATGGAGGACAGTTTTATTAAAGAGTATTAATCTTATGTTACCTCTGGTTGTGGGGGCATGACCCCCAGTATTAGCTGCAAGGAAGCAAGAGAGGATCGCATTTCACCTTCTACTTGGAAGCACCCAAGAGGTATTTAGTTTGCCCCTGGGAAAAATAAAATACTAGACTAAAATAAGCTTTGGTATTATCCATCAAGGCTATTCTTCCATTCTTGCTCTTTGCAGTTTTCTGAATGGAAAAGCTAATGAAAGTTGCGACTATTTAAAACTACTCTGCCAATGTCATAAATCCCGGCAGCAGAGAGCAAAAGATTTTCTAATTGTATTCGTTTACAATTTCCAGAGTTTATGCAAAAGCCTATCACAAGCCATACAGCTGTTTCTTCTCCATGATATGCCTAGTAAATATTCTATTCACATCTGGGCATTTTTATTTTTAAATACTTATTCAGCTAGACTCGGTATGCATTACTAGTGAAGTGAACCTAGGATTAATCATGGATGCTCACCTCGGGAACTCCATCCAGATTCTGTTCTCAATCATGTCGGCTTATTATTTCCTATTTCTATATTCTTTCATATATATCTAATAAAATAAATTAAATAAATAAGGAAAAAAACAAGAAGACTATGCCAGTTTAAAATCTTTTCAATACTTGTTATATCACAACAAACATACCAGTCCCCAGACTTACATTATATTGTACTATGTTTTGGAATTAACAATTCCCCCACCCCCAAAAATTAAATCTTGACCAATGAGGTACAAATACATTTCCAATGCAAGCTCTAAAACTGAAAAGAGACAAGTGCATTTGCACACAAGCTAGACAATAGAATCTTACACAAAGCATCGTTTACATCAGCTTTCCACACTGTATTGTCCTCCAGATGTACCGGGCTACTGACCTTATAGAGAATTATGCAAGCTGCAACTAATGGATTTGCAAACTTCACCTATCTGGAAAGATCTGATTGTGCAAAGTCTAGATGAGGTGGTGGCAGGATGCCACTGAGACTATATTGTTCTTTTAGAAGTTGGATGCATTTGTGTAAAATTTGCATGGTGGAAAATCTCTGTAGACAGGTTTTAGGAAGAACATGGGACAGAAATTATAGTTCATGACTACTGACGTATATAAAAAAATGATGTTTCACATTTTCCTCAATCATCCAATCCACTTACTTCACACATGCAGATTTCATACAAGGATATTGACTGTATATATCATCAAATCTGATCAGCACAATCATTTTTCTCTCCCTGTTTCCAGGCTAATAGATGTTTCTAGATTTATTACATTGGCCATTGTAGTACCAATGGTGCTTTTTCAAAAGGCAACTGGACTTTCTTTGTTTTTGCTTGAAACGTTTCGCTTCTCATTCTCCTTCAGTTCAGCCAGAATTGAAGAAGCTTCTTGGATGAGAAGTGAAATATCTTCAAGCAAAAACAAAGAAAGTTCAGTTGCCTTTTGAAAAATCACCTTTGGGACAACCATGATCTGGATGACTGAGAATTTCCAAAGACACTGGCCATTATACAAAGTGACTTTTCCTCTATACACAAATGTAATATTCATCAGAAATTACTATGTGTGAAAAGGTGTATGTATTGAAACCCAAAGAAAGTGTTTTTATTGCTTAACGCTTACTCAAGAATGTAAAAATGAAATATTTGCCATCAAAGGAACTTAAGGTAGCATTTCTCCCATCTGGTCTGCAAACCCCTGAACGAGCATGAGATGGCAGCAAACAGACATAGAAAACACTAATGCTTTGCTGTTATTCAGTGGTCATTCAGATGTTTGCAGTCTGGTTGCCCTACTTAGGTTCTGTAAAGGATTATACTTCGATGTAAAAATAAAAGCTATTTTTAGCCTTAAATAAGTAAAAATTAATAGCAAAGTAGCAAACCTACTACCCAATGCCTTAATTTGATTAAGTCGCATTGTTTATAAACATCTGGTCCTCTTTTCTGAATAGCAGAGATTCACAACAGCCAGATTGCAAAATAGAAATGAATCTAACGATGAATCTACTGACATTAAAGGAGTTCCTAATGTCTGATGTGCTAATGTTTTTGTCCAATGATATGTGTGTGTGTGTGTGTGTGTGTGTGTATTGTATATACTACAACTCCTACCAATTTCATCCAGGATACATAAGGGTAGAATGTAAGGGTAGAATGAATGCAAAATCCTGGTTGGTCCCATTTTAATCTCTCTTTAACTTCATTTGGCACTCACTCTTGTAAATTTACCCTTGAAAAATATGCAGCAAAGATTTATTGGTTAAGGGTACCTGTTCCTCAACCAAAATTATTTCTCAGCTACCCTTCATACGAAAAGCTTTTGGGAATCCTTCTTATTTGATCTACATTTGTTATATTTTTAAACTGTTTAACAGACACTGTACTACAGGCATATTTCTCTTAAGAAAGGCCATGTGAAACATACACTGAAAGGTACAGTCAGTGAGTTATTGATCCCTTTGCAGAATTCTCCAAATGGACGTTTATTATTTTGAATAATTTAAAGGACGGGTTTCAGTAAGAACATTGGAAACTAGAATGTAATTCCTTCATCTCCCTAGGAAAAAACACAAGAGCTTCCATGTTATAAACCTGCAAAGACACATGAGTCGTATTGCTAAGTATAATAAAACCTCATTTGCAAAAAAAGAAAAGAAAAGCACACAACTGAGACCTTCAATAATACTTTTGAATTTCACTTCTGCATTTTGTGGTGTTTCTCAAAGCTTTTTCTGCACAACCAAAGGCCAGAAAAAGAATTGGAATACTCCAGTGATAGGCCCGTGTTTGCTTTTTCACAATGTTGCCTTTTTTTCACAAAAAGTTTGCTTTTTCACAATGTTGCCTTTTTTCACAATGTCCTTGTGGAAGTGACGTTCCAGAAGTGGCTTGAAATCTCCCATCTATATGAGATGGACAACAAGAACCGAGAAACCTGATCCTAGAGCTAACCCCACCTGCATGAAGAGCATCATCAACACTCCTGCTGCCTCCGACAGTTCCTTCGAAGTGACTTTGGGACCATATATAATCGATAATGTACTCAGGTAGCCATTGCTGAGTCCTAGGGCCACGATAAACACCATCGGATACACATCATGGGCAAAGGCGACTTTTGCAATGTGCGCTCGTGGCTGAAAGTTGCACAACATGAAGACGGGGATGAACAAAGTTCTCAGGAGAATCATAGTTGGTAGCCACTTGCTTTGTGGTCCAGGAACCTGGACCCAGGCGGTGATCTGCCGTCCGCACCAGTCAGCAAAATTGTACAGAAGGAAACTAGTGAGAGGTGTGAAGTATTTATCTGTCCACGGGCTCCCTGAGAACTTGTTCACAGACTCGATGCTGGACGAGACTGCAGGGAAAATGGTGATCGAGATGAAGTAGACATAGAAGACGCAGAAACCTAACATGCTGATCTTCTTCAAGATGATCCACAGAGGAGGGATTTTATCAGTATAGTTTCTGTTTGGCAAGAGCTGGCTGGGATTATCTGCTGCCATGGCCTCTTCCTCCAAGCAACTGCTGGGCAAAGCATTTGATGAGAGTGTTGCAGTATAATACCTGAAAAGGGGGGGGGGGGAAAAATAGTCAGAGAAAAGCAAACCAACAGAAAAATCAAAACTGAAATCGAGGTAGGAAAATTAGGAGATGGAAAGGAGCTCATTAGTTCATGTTGCTGTTTGTTCAGTCACTCAGTTGCTTCTCAATCTGTAATAGAATAACAGAGTTTGGAAGGGACCTTGGAGGTCTTCTAGTCCAACCCATTGCTCCAGCAGGAGATCCAAGACTATTTTGGACAAATGGCTGTCCAGCCTCTTTTTTTTAATTCATATTTATATGCTGCCCTTCTCCGGAGACTCAGGGCGCTTACAATTTGGAGCACAACCCAATGCGCTCAGCAATAGCCTTCATTCCATTGTATATGCTGCTTATTACTAAGAGGCATTTTTACAAAGTCAGCTTATTGCCCCCAACAATCTTGGGTCCTCAGTTTACCTACCCCGAGAGGATGGAAGGCTGAGTCAACCTTGAGCCTGGTGGGATTCAAGCCTGTACTAACTGAGAAGGGGAAAATCCTTCAACCTTTTACTTATTTAGGAACAGACTACCCCAACTTTGGGGACCTATTTTCACAGCATGTCCAGATTTAAAATTATATCTAAAGAAATGACAGAAGCATTGCATGGATCTTAATCCATGAGAAAATATTGACTCTTTGCCAAATTACAGAGGAAGTTTGAAATGTTTCCCATACCAGCTCAGAGAACAATTCTGTCTAACCTAGGTGTGTGGGACTATAATTCAAATTGATGTCTTCCTGGGCAAACTGATTATGAATTATGGGACACAGAATTTATAAGATCTGAAGAACCATGGATTGGACGGTAATCAAATTCAGCTGAGTCGCTCAATTGAGTAAAAGACCATGAACTTGTTATTTTCAAATGCTAGAAAACGTGCCAGAAAGGCCTAAGAAACAGGCCTTAAGAAAGAGCTGCCAACCATGTTACACTGCAAACAAATCGATAGCAACAACAAGCAGGATAATTAAAAAAGAAAAAAAAAGAGAAAAGTCATCCTTGAATCTAGCTCCAATCCTGGCACTTAATCTGCATCCTTTCCTTGGCAGCCTTGAAAAGTAGTTTTCCATTCTTTTCAACGTGTTTTTTTCCCTGCCAACTTTCTAGTTCAACCCCACAGCTGTGGAATACTTTTATGGTCCTTTATCAAAATAACTAACCGGAGCTAAATGTGTTTAGCTTCCAAGATCAGTTAAGGATGGCTAGGTTCTTCTCCTTGCTCAGGGAAGAAAGATAACAGCCGATCTATAAAAGCCAAATCCCAAGTTCTGTTAGAAGACCCAGACAGATTGTGCTCCAGAGTTTTAAGACTGGTGGCCACCCGTACCATCAGGAACACAAGTGACACTGAAACTGGGGTTCATGAGAAGTAACACTGAAACTGGGGTTCATGAGATTCAAGGTGCTGGTACTGACCTATAAAGCCCTTCATGGCTTAGGACTGGGGTATTTGCGGGGGACCCTGCTGCCAGTAACGGCTTCCCAATGTCCTGTGCACTCCCATAGGCAGGGCCTCCTTGGGGTGCCGTCGGCCAGACAGTGTCAGCAGGCGACCCCTAGCGATAGGGCCTTCTCTGTGGGAGCTCCCACCCTATGGAATCAGCTGCCCCTGGAGCTTCGGGTAGCCCCTGACCTTCAATCCTTCCGTTGTGGCCTGAAAACATGGCTTTTCCAACTTGCCGACCTGGGCTGATGGAGGGGGTGGTTTTAGTGAATTGTTTTTATTAATTTTAACTGATTATTGGGTTCCGTATTTAATTCTTTTTAATATTTGTATTGTATTTTTATGATTGTACGCCGCCCTGAGTCCTTCGGGAGATGGGGCGGCATAGAAATCCAATAAATAAATAAATAAATTTTATACTGACACTGTACCCATACCAGATTGTATGGATCTGGGTTTTTTGGGGGTGGGGAAGAAAAAGGAAAGAATACAACTTGTAATGTATCATGTACTTTCATTCCAAGATTGCATTGATCAGCCTGGGGAGAGAAAAGGGAAACAGACGCAGCAGAAGCACTGCCTAACACTTTCCTAGCTATAATAGGAAGGGCTTTCATGAAAAGGCAGCCTCGTGACATCCAGAGCTGAGTATTTTAGAGCCTAATCCTTAAACGTCTAGGCTGATTATTGATCTCACAGGACAAAGGTTGTTACCTGGCATACTCCAGCTTGGGAAGAATCAGATACATCACAATGCACAAAACAATGAAGACGTCCCCTATCAGGAAGTAGGCCAGAGCACTGTTTGTGACTTCCGATGATGCTGCCAGATCCACCACTGATGCCAAGGCACTCACTGTTCCTCCCATGGCCTGACCTATGTGATGAGGATACGGGGATGAGGAAGAAGAGGCGCAAAAGTCAATGAAATAAGTTCCAGCCAATGGTGGGTTAGTCAAAACGAAACGTGTTGAATGAGAATCTGCTTGGCAGCCAAATCAGAGATGATGAAATCGAGGAGCAAGAGACTGAAATGGAGCTAGAAACAATAATCCCAGTTTTGATCCTGGTTAGACATTTTGCCTGGAATTCTGAAGTTTTAGTTTATTATGCCCGTAATGAATTTGTATACTTTCTTTTGTTCCAATTTACTATACTATGTGTTCCCTTGTCACTCGATAGATGTGGATGTAAGGTCATTTTTAAGTTCATTCAGTTTTCTTAATTGCTCATCAGCAAGGTGGCACATACACACACGTGCATAAATAACAACTGTACAATTTGAGTAATGAAAACATGCACACATCAACTAATGTTGCTTTTAACCCAAGCTAATATGTGTAGAGGGCCTAAATATATCAAAAGGTAAGAGGAATTCATTTATCTATTACCAGAGTAGCAGAACTAGCTATAAAAAGCAAACTATTTTTGAATCTTGTGGGAATTTGAAAAATCACCTCTGAGGAGGCTGGAAAAAAACTATTTCTGGGGAAATAAAAAGGCAACATTACTTGCAAAATCTTGAGATTACCAGCCATATTTGGGTGTCAAATTTGTAAAGTAATAGATAACCAAGAGTTCAACATGTTAAAAAATATATATTAACTTTAGCTGTTTGGATCAAATATATACAAACAGAAATACCATCGCTTATTAGGCTGGTCTTATGTCCTTTAAGACAATGAAAAGCTTCGAGTTTTCCCCCCCACACACCTCAAAATATAAACAAATATGGAGCTGAATACAAATGTTTTCTTTCAGTACAGGTAGTCCTTGGATGAGGACTGGCCTTTGGCGACTGTTCAAAGTTATATCCGCCTCCCCCCAGAATACTTACCACTTGGTTTTGAAGTTATAGTTCCTGCAGTGCCCCTACAGTCACGTGAACAAAATTTTGGTGGATAAGCCCTTATGACCCACTGCAGGGACCTACCCTGCCGAGTCCCAAACCTCCTTGCCCCTCTCCAATCACTCACCTTTTACTGTAGATCTCCTTCTGGAAGCTTTGGAGATCATGCTGAGGAAGGAGAGCTGGTCACTCTGCCCCTCGCCATTCCTAGGCCATATGGCTCAATCCATGAAGTGGGCACCATTTTGGGAGCAACCGCAATGAGTTGTGGCTGCTCTGAAATTGCACCTCTTCTCGGATGGTACCACACAGCTTACAGGGTAATGGTGGGGATCTGGTTAGCAGGCCCAAGGCCTGTTTGGGACTCCAAGAGGGGGAAAGAGGAGCACAGGGTACCTCAGGGGGTGAAGAAGGCTTGGGGAGATCTGAGGCAAGTGGACCAGGGGTGCACAAGGCCTCCCAGACGCCCCCAAAACCCTGAGGCAATTACATGGGTGCCTCACTTAACAGCCATCATAATGGCAGGCTCCATTACAGCCATAAGTTGAGGACTACCCATACCTGTAAAAAAGTTAAACCACCCCAAAAGAAATGGAACAGAATGAGAGAGTAAGAATAAAGAAAAAGATGACCTCTTAACATAAATTTTATTTTAAACATCCCTTCATTCTATTGCAAAAGTCATCTAGGTGTCATGCCCCTGTCGGAATCTGATTCTGAGGGGGAGGCTGAGCAGCTGACAGGAGTGGGAGTGTGGCTCCGTGGGCTGTGGAAGAAAGTGGGGAAGGGCACATTCCGGCTGGGCAGAGCAGGGGAGAGGTAGAGCAAGGCAGAGGGAATTCAGAGGAAAATCCAGGCCCACCCTCTCTTCATCCTAGGGCATGCAGGGAGGAACGGAGAAGGGAGCAAAGTGAGTTGCGTGGCTTACGGGGGAGGAAAGGGCCCTGATTCCCTTCATTAGCTGCAGCTGGGAACACAGTGTTTAAAAAGGGAGTTTGCGCACAGCAACTTGTTGGAAACAAGTATATTGTCTTGTCGAGGCTTATCTGGGTTCCTGGTGTCTTCCCAACTGTGTGTGTTTCGTTTCCTCTGAAATCTGCAATTCCTTATCCTGCCCTGTCCAGTTAATTGCTGCAGCGTGGTTTGTGTGGATTTTTATTTACAGTTTATATATACTTTGTTTTTGGACTGAATTTCCTCCACTTAAAGACTGTTCTTGGGAGAGTTTTTTCTTCAGCCTAAGGTAACCTGGACATTGGGGGCAAAGTTGGAGGTATTAAAGGGACTTTTCTTACTTATGTGACTGTGTTGCCTTTGTGCCATGCCCCGGGTCATCAGACTAGGCTAAAAAATGTCAGAGAGATCGAAATAATTGTCACATCATCTCACATGGACAAAACCCTCAGTGCAAAGTCACATTAATCCAACTATCACCACAGGACACAGTACTAGAAGAATCCCACCAGCTTCCTACAATAACCAATCTATTTAAGCATTTTTTTTAAAAAAGAAAAAACTAACAGCAAACCTGAAATCAGTGCTTGGGAATTCCTAATGGGAAAAGATCCCGACAAGCCAAAGATGCTACTGATGAAGATGGTGGCAGCACTGCTGATGACAGCCACGCAAACAACGGTGATGATAAAAAACCACAGTGTCCAAGCTGAAGTGTCCACTTTGACCAGCACTGTAATCACCACAAAAACGGCCAGCATGACAGCCAAGGAGGAGAGAATACGGACGTTAACAGAAACCCTGGAAAAGAAACAAACGAGTTGGTGGGTGATCTCTTAAACATCCCCTAAGATTCTCCCCAGTTCTGAGATGATATTTATACCTCAGCAAAAACTCCTTTGCTTTGAAATGGCCAGGAGAGAAAATAATGGGTATGAACAGATTGTCAACTCATAAAACATTTCTATGCCCGTTTTATAGTTGCCAACAGAAAGATGGGGGGAAGAGAAGGAGTTAGAAAGATTAGTGCAGCAGTTTGGAATAGAAAGTGCATTCCATTCATAACTTGCAGAGATTGTAACTAGGCGACTGGAGTTTCTGCCGAGCAAATTCTAATTGGAGAACATGATTGATGACTCTTGGCCATGGACGTGTTTCATTGGAGAATATAAATTATGATGCACCAAAGCAGTGGGGGGAAACCAGGGTCAAGGGTGACAGTGAATTACGTGTCTCAGAATCAGCTTCAACCAGGTCCTGCCGACATGTTTGCTCCTAATAAATTCATTATAGGTTTTGAAGTTTGGCTCGAGGCTCATGATTTAATTAGGGCAACTGCTGGAATCCTGACAGAGATATTAAAGAATTGTAGCACCGTAATCAAATAAGTTGTGAGCATCTTTGACAAAGAAGCCAACTAACCAAAAATTGCTTGGTTCCAGTTCTTTTTTTTTAAAGTTTTTATTTTAAGACAGAAAAAAGTTTTTATTTTGTCTTCTTTTGTAGTTTTTCTCTCTTTTTTTTCATCCCTTTTCTATTTTTTGCACATAAGTGAAATTAATTGGATTAAGGTATACAAGAACGTGAAGATTTTCTTTTTATTTTTAAATCTTGGTTCCAGTTCTGTTATCCGGTCAGAACATGTCTCTTTTCACTGAAGGCCTCAGTGCTATTCAGAAGCTAACAGAAGTATTACATTTCTAAATTTTTATCCTGGGAAAGACACAGGGTAGAAAGGAAAGGGTTCTTGAATGAGGCTGAATATGGCAGGACAAAAAGGCTAAGAAATTAGATGCCATAGATAAACAGCACACAGATTTTCTCTTTCATGTGCTTAATTAAGAAATGCCAAATGACTGAATGCAGCCTTTGTACTGCAAATTAAATGTCCTTCTCTACAAATTAAACATTCTTAACTTCTACGTATGGGCTGCTTTTCCCAATGAAAATTTTTGAAACACTTAAAAGGAAGTAAAACAGCTAGAAAGAAGAAATCCCAGTTAGGAATTTCTAAATGTGGAAAAGACCATCTTGGGCAGTACTGTCCAAAGAGGATCCGGGGGGGAAATGGACAGGAGGAAAACCCAGGTCCTCTCAGTTTTTTCCTCACCTTAATCCTGCCAAAAAGTTAGGCCTGAGATCCAGTTCAGACCCATCACCACATTTTAATGATCACAGAGCGCCTTAAGAAGGATGGAGCATAGAGTAGTCATAAGTTAATCTCTGGAGGCAATCAAGCTACAGGGAACCAATTTTCCTGGGAGTTTCCATAAATGCAAGCCAGGCTCATGTGTATTTATGACACTGAAAACTTAGCATAATAAAACACTTATTGATTATGGATGCGCCACTCGGCAGAATCAACAATGTGCCAAAGATAAATGAATGCTATGTTTAAAATGTAACGCATTAAGCATAATGGGTTTTGTGAAATGGGATTCCCAAGCTAGAGAATATATAAGATGTTCAGGTCTCTGGATCAGCTTTACTTCATGGAATTTGAGCAGATAATTTAATTCTCCATTTAAGGAATTCTACAAATAAGGATAGTCACAGTATAACAAAGATAATGGGGGTATTTTTGACAGAGAATGCCATTTAAGTAAGTGAGGGCTTTCTCCAGTATCAATTCCTAGGCTTCAGCAAGTATATCATGACTTTATTGTGACAGTCAGTCAATTTTTCTGTAAAGATGTGGAAAAATACAGTATTAAGTATCCTTCCTGGAACCTCAGAGGCAGTGATGGGATTCAAATTTTTTTACTACTAGTACACGCCTACTCTGTGGGCGTGGCTTGGTGGGCATGGCAGGGGAAGGATATGTAAAATTCCCATTTCCTCCCCACCCCACTAACCTGGTTTCCAGCTCCGTTCTCCTGTGCAGGGCAACAAAAGAAGACCCAGCCGATCAGCTGGGACTCAGGAGGCAGAGAATAGCTGGGGGCGGGGCCAGCCAGAGGTGGCATTTGCCGGTTTTCCAAACTACTCAAAATTTCCGCTACCGGTTCTTCAGAACTGGTCAGAACCGGCTGAATACCACCTCTGCTCAGAGGGCTAGAAACCAAGATGCCTTTCAGTACGGCAATGTTTCTTCACCTTGGCAGCTTAAAAAAGTGTAGACTTCAACTCCCAGAATTCCTCGACTGGCCGGGGAATTCTGGGAGTTGAAGTCCGCACCTCTGAAAGAATTTCCAAAATGAATCTTTTAAGGGCAACTTCATGGCATTGGACCGGGGTATTTGCAGGAAACCCTACTGCTGATAACAGCTTCCCGACGACCCGTGTGCTCCCACCGGCAGGGCCTGCTCAGGGTGCCATCAGCCAGGCAATGCCAGCTGGCAGCTCCCAGGGGTAGGGCCTTCTCTGTGAGGGCACCCACCCTTTGGAACCAGCTACCCCTGGAGCTCCGGGTAGCCCCTGACCTCTGATCCTTCCATCGTGACCTAAAAGCTTGGCTGTTCCAACTAGCCTACCCAGACTGAAGGTGGGGGGGAGGGTTTTTTAGTGGTAGTTTTAATTTTTTAACCAATTTATGAGATTCTGGTTTGATTTTTAATGTTTATATTGTGGTGTTTTTTAGTATTGTAAGCCACCCTGAGTCCTTAGGGAGATAGGGTGGCATATAAATCTCATAATAAAAAATAAATAAATTTTCCTGAACCCAGTGCCCAGTGGATGTTCTGAATTACCCACAACTCCAGAGTTTTAGAATAGGCAAGGCTGCAAGAAAACGACTGGGCTTTAAATTGAAATAGATCGGAGACCTTAAGTAGATAACTAATGGGATCATCTACCAAATTCCAACATTGCCTCACCTAAATGACCAGTATCCCTTTAGAACAGAGCTGTCAAACTCAAGGCCCGGGGGGCCAGATCTGGCCTGTGGTTTGCTTAGATATGACCCACAGGGCCGCCCTGGAAACAGTGAAGGACTGGCCCGCAGTGCCTCTGCCAGCAAGAACAGAGCTCAGGAAGACCATGCACAGGTTGCAGGAGGCCGTTGCAGCCAAAAATGGTGCCCAGGAGCCCGTTTTCACTGGCAAAGCGCTTGGGCCGCCCCCAACATGAGTGATGTCGAGCTGGCCATGCCCACTCTGCCCCTCCTCCACCCGAGGTCAAACACAAATCTGATGCGCCCCTCAATGACATCGAGTTTGACGCCTCTGCTTTAGAACATACCTAAGGACATTTTAAAAGGTGGGGTTTGGATTGTGCTTTTGAGCAGGTAAGAATTCTCATGCCAAAATGTAAGTCAGTGGTGTCAGAGCTCTCTGTGTTAAAGGGGAAAAAAAGCAAGAAAAGAAATGGGAAAGAGGATTCTGGGGCTTCATATAGAATTCTCAATCCTGAGACGTTGAAGCCTATGGCTTTTGTACCCTTTTTTCACATCCCTTTTCCTGCGCTAAACTGTACATTCCCCCTTTCAAGTTGTAAAGCACAAGGATCGTGCAGGAACAAGGATAGTAGAGAATCTCTCCATCCCACCTTCTCCTTCAAAAGCAGCGACCTACTTTCACTTCGCATATGAGAGAGGCAAACTTGCATGGCTAGCAATTATGCTGTCTTCAAATAGTCCGCTGCCATTGAAGTAGCACTCAAGACTTCCTTGAGTTCCATGCCACTGCAGACAGCTACGTTCGCCAGGAGATCCTGACCTCAGTTCCCTCTTTTCTCTCCTTCCACTTTGCCCAACACAGAGCTGCTGAATTTGAGGCCACTGCCTTCCTCGCTAAGTTCTTGCTGATTCTCATCTTTTCCATACATTTAACAACCCTTCCTACTGATATTGCCCAGCGTGATGAATTGTAGTTCCCCTGGAGAACATCTGTTTGGAGCAGCCTCCATTAACCTAGTAAAAGTGACCATCTAGACGATTTTGGATACTGTCTGTCTTAATTTAGGACAAAAGCAAATACCACGCTATGACTTTGAGAAGTTTTGCTGTTGTGGCAGAGGATTTTTCTGGGTAAGCCCATTTTCTCATCAAGAGTTTTTAGCTTGACTTTTTAAGTCACTGCTGTGTTAATGCTGCAGCCTGGGGAGGCACATGGCACAGCCAAGGCCGGAGGAGGCAGGGCAGAGGGGAGGCGGGAAAAGTAGGGCCACTAATGCAATCACACTTACTTGTTGACTAGCAGGAAGTTCCCAATCAAGCTCAGGACCGAAGGCACAGTGGAAGCCACAGAAATGTAGCTTTCAAAGAAATTCTAGGAAGAAGGAGGGGAGAGAAAAAAAGCAACAAGCATCAAAACAGAGCTTTAGAAATTGTGCTGCAAAAAGGGACAGGGGCATTATTTATTTATTTAATGGGATTTCTATGCCGCCCTATCTCCCGAAGGACTCAGGGCGGCTTACAATAATAAAATAATATAATACAAATACCGTGTTTCCCCGAAAATAAGACACTGTCTTATATTTTTTTTGGCTCCCAAAAACACACTAGGTCTTATTTTCGGGGTAGGTCTTATATATTTATGGTGCCAAATAGTGGGTGTGAGTGTGTAGGGGGGGGTGTTTCGCGGGTGCACGGTTGCTCCCTGAAAAGTCTTCCTGGAACTGGAGATTTACACTAGGTCTTATTTTCGGGTTAGGTCTTATATTAGGGCAGGTTTAGAAAATAGTGCTAGGTCTTACTTTCGGGGTAGGTCTTATTTTCGGGGAAACACGGTATTAAAAAAAACCATTAGATTCAAAACCCCACTAGCCAATAAAATTAATAAAACAGTCTCTCAAATCCCCTCCCCTCCGTCAGTCCAGGTTGGCAAGTTGGAAAAGCCACGTTTTTAGACCACGACGGAAGGACTGGAGGTCAGGGACCACCCGAAGCTCCATGGGCAGCTGATTTCATAGGGTGGGTGCTCCCACAGAGAAGGCTCTACCCCTAGGGGTCGCCAGCCGACATTGTCTGGCCGACGGCACCCCAAGGCATGAGGGACCCAGTGGCCTAATGGATAAGGCATCAGCCTCCGGAGCTGGGGATTGTGTCCCTCTGGGTCGTTTCTTGTGCCATTTGTCCAGAATGATACAGGGCAAGGGTGTCAAATTCAAGGCCTGGGGGCTTAGATCTGACCCGTGGGGCTACTCTGGAAAGAGTGAAGAACTGGCCTGCAGTGCCACTGCCAGCAAAATAGAACTGGAGACGGCCACATTGGGTACCTCCAAGCTCCGTTTTTGCTGGCAAAGGGTTGCAGGAGGCCATCACAGCCAAAAATGGATCTTGGGAGCCTGTTTTCACTGGCAGAGTGCTCAGGCCGCCACAGGCACCCCTGACACAAGTGATGTCAAGCTGGCCATGCCCACCCTGACCGCTCAATGAAATTGAGTTTGACACCCCTGACACATGGTCTTCTGCTTGAGCAGGAGGCTGGATTAGAAGACCTCCAAGGTCCTTTTCCAAATCTGTTATTCTGTTATGACCTCTTTCCAGAGCTCTTCGTCACAAACCAAAGCCACGGGACCCAAGATCACACTTTCATGACATTTCAAAACTCACAAAACTGCAGAGGTTGCACAATGATCAAACCACCAACCTCCAGCTGAGAAGTGCGCCTGCTACCTCCAAGTAATAGGCTGTTGGGTAGAATGTCAATCATGTGACTGTCTACAACACAATTGAAAAAGGAGAACTTCTCACTCCCATGACCAGTAATGAACACTATGTGAACCCTAGCATTGACACTACAATGGTGATCTACAGATGGGGTGGGGGGAATTCTGCAAACATTGGGATTGGCTTGGAATAAACTTACATTTCCTCCAGGAAGTTCTGAAGCTGCATTCAGAACTATATTCTCGTACCGAATCAAACATCGAATCACAGACAGTAGTTAATGTGAATAATTCAATGCTTTAAGACTCTCAGAGGCAAACTTCCTCTTATTTACCGAGGAAACATGCAGTAACTGTCTTTTGTTTTTGTGAATTTCATTACGGATGTGCCCACTTGATTATCATGAAGATTATATTGTGTTGAGGAGGGAGTATAACCCTTCCCACTAAAGCCACGATATCCTTGAAAAAGCCCCCTTCTGTGGCCATTACCAGAGGGTAAAGCTACCTGGAGTGATTGTGATTGGGTGACCTAGAAATTGTATGTATGTACATATGTATGAATGAATGAATGAATATCCCCTTCAAATTGAGCTCCACGTTTGATGATAATGGTGGAGGATTGGAAGGGTGGAGGATTGGAAGTCAACTTCCCATCTCCAATGGCTGCAAATCTCAGTAACATTTGGTTTTCGTGCAACAGAAAAGGGTGAAAGAAAAAAAACAATTGACAGACTTTGAATACCGTTTCAGAGATCAAGGACAATTGCTATCAAACAATCATTTCTAATCTTGCATGTAACACACACACACACACACACACACACACAACCTATCCATCCATCCATCCATCCATCCAAATCAATCTATCTATCTATCTATCTATCTATCTATCTATCTATCTATCTATCTATCTATCTTGTGTGTTTATGTGTGTAACTATATGAATACAAGGGGATTAAATGCATGTAGTTAATTATATTAAATTCTATTTTAGTTTGTATCTGGTCTTCCTCACTAGGGGCTCCAGGTAATTCTTGACCAAAACCTACTATTGGTCTTATCCAAAAAAGATTATAACTCCCAACTTTTAGTGTGACAAGGCAAACAAATGCCCATACTTTTCTCTAGATTGTGGATCATGGGGGCAGTAAAGCCAAGAAGGCAGCTGGTTGTGAGATTCAGAGTTACAAAATTCTCTCTGGAATAAAAAAGAGATCTAGAGATTGACCATATATACTCTAATCTGCTGGGTTTTTTGTGAATAGATTGCAGAATTAAAGTTTTAGTCATGGGTTCTATTGTGCTCTAAGCCATAAATGCAGCCTTTCATGGATTCAAGGTTTGACCAAACCTCATCTTTTTACTCCCTTTGGAGCTTTACTTTTTAATTGCCTTTTTAAGATTCCTTTTTAAGAGTCCTTTGAGAATTGGGTGGCATATAAGTTTGATTAAATAAATAAATAAATAAATAAATAAAACCTTTAGGACCCACAAGCCTACCAGTCACTGTGTGAGTTTCACTTCAGTCTGTTTAAAAAGGAAGAAAATAATCTCTTTTCAGCTTTGTAAGATCTTTATTTTTTGCAATATTCAGCAAAGGGGTGACTTTAGAGTTGTTTCGGGGAAAATTGTAAATGACGGGGTTTTGTGAAACCGATTTAAAGAAAGACTTTGAAAATTTTACTTGTTCAATATGCTCTGTATGGGGATTATCAGTCATCTAGGCCATGTTTGCCCCAAAGGTGCTTTTACTTTTATTTTTTGCTTCCAAAAAGCAACTGGACTTCCTTTGTTTTTGCTTGAAGACATTTTTGCTTCTCATTCAAGAAGCTTCTTCAGTTCTGAAGAAATTCATTCAGAACTGAAGAAGCTGCTTGAGTGAGAAGCAAAACATCTTCAACCAAAAATAAAGGAAGTCCAGTTGCTTTTTTGGGGGGAAAAAGCCCCTTTGGTTCAAAGTGATCTTTAATAGAATTATTGGGGAGAAGTTATGTACTTCTCTCATACAAATTAAACTGAATAAGGCTGTTATTCAATTCTAGCACTACTAAGAAAAGGCTGGAATTCACCAAAACTATTCTGCTTATACCTACCATCATCTGTGGCAGCATTCTGAAGCATGTTGACCATCTGTTTATAAAACATTTCCTTCTTTTTTAAAGCTAGGAATCTTTTCAAGGATTGGGGAAAGTTCTATTTCTTCATGCCTTTGGTATCTTACAGATCAGTCTTTCCTCAACCTTGGCAACTTTAAGATGTATGGACTTCAGAAGATCTCCAAGGTCCTTTCCAACTCTGTTGTTCTGTTCTGTTCTGTTCTGTTCTGCTCTATTCCCATTCTTTTCCTTTCTATTCTATTCTTGTATTCTATTCTCTATTCCTATTCCATTCCATTCCATTCCATTCTATTCTCTATCCCTATTCCTTTCTATTCCATTCCATTCTTGTATTCTATTCTCTATTCCCTATTCCTATTCCTATTCTTCATAGCTGGCTGGGAAATGCTGGGAGTTGAACTCCATACTTCTTAAAGTCACTAAGGTTGAGAAATATTGTCACACATCACTAACATTGGCAAGTTATGATTCAGACAATCCAGGAAATACTTTTATGTCCCCTGACTTACTTATAGGGTGGGAGGCCTAAAAATCAAGAGAGCTGTCCCAAACCCTGTGGCTTAATTCCCACAGACGCCCTTCATTCGTTTAGAAGAACAGGAACAAGCAAAATCCTGATGTGTGAAAAGATCGCTTGCGAAAATTGTGGAGAAGCTGCTCAATCAGCTTTCCCTGAGGAAAAAAAAGCTCTTACATCCAACTTATCAACCTAATCAAAATCCAAGCTATTTTAAGGATATGGTGATGGAATGGCCTGCTGGTACCTAACTGCTTCTTCATCCGAACCAAACAATATTTCTGTACAGGTGATCATACTGGACATTTAAGCATTCCTATGTTTATGTTCCCCAAACAGCAAATACTGTTGGCTGCTAGGAAAAGCCAGCCATGTCCTGCCCAGATGCTTTGGCAAAGTAAAATTTTAGTCAGCTTAAATTCAGCAGCAGAGGCATCTCTGGGCTCCTGCTGAGCTAAAGAAAGGAGCTGAAGCCCTGGGTGACGAAGCAAGCACTAGTGCGTTACCTGGATCACAGGGCATGAAATTAGCAGTAGCAAGCAGGTTAGAGCCAGGAATACCTCACCGTTGTGAGCTTATCTGCAGATAGCCAAGTTCAGAATCCTACTTCTAATGACTCTGTGCAAGGCCCATGAACTCTTCCCCTCTCCGGTGCTGCCCAGCCAGCTCCAAACCAAGCTGAAAAGATGGAGATTTCCACTGCTAGGAAAACTATCAGCTGCTGAAATAAACCATTAGGTTGACCTGACTTTGAATTGGTCATCCAGTGTTTACTTGGCTTCAAAAAAAAACATCATAGCAGGCAAGACTGCATTTTTAAAAAAAAAAGGAATTAGTTACGGACATAATTGGATTTATCCACATTTCCTATTGTTACGTATGCAGGTTTAAAGTCATTGGTTTAGTTTGAACTGTTCTTGTAAAATGTAAGAAATGATTGGTTTAAAAAGTGCGGGAAAACCCTGCACTCTGATTGGCTGGCAACTGCGGCTGCTGGCTATAAGTAGCAGCCGCAGCCCAGCCAAAGTGGGTTTGTTCTGAGCTGTAGTCACTAATAAACAAAGAGCTTGAAGCACTCCGCGTCTGTCTCTTCATGCAAACTTAACACCTATTAATGAAAACCGTTCAGAAACATCATTTGATGTAAGAGATAAGATTTGTGGAAGCATAAATTACTTGACTAGATGTTGCTAGCAATGAAAAATCTACAGTAGTTGTCAGAGTGTCTCAACAATACAGTCATTCAAAAGATACTTTTGGATCTCTAAAGCCTCAAATCAATTTTGCACAATCTGGGAATTCCATAGAGTGATTCAGATGCTGTAGAAATGCAACGCCCCCAAAATTTAGAATACTGCAAATCAGGGTTCAGGAAAACTGAAGGAATGCCTGATTTTTTAAAGATTACCAAGTTCTTCATTGGAAACGCTTGTCTGTGTAACTCCATCTTCAGAAATACACTTAAGACATTCCCATAATTCAGTCTAACAAGCAGCCAGCACTTCAGAACCAAAAGAAAATATATTATCTGTAGCAAAAGGAGTGATGTTAAGAATATAGTTATTGACACAAAAATAACATACTGTAAAATCAGATAATCAAGATTGACAATTTAACAAAATATGCGTATTAACATCAATTTTTAAAAGGTTGTCAACTGTATTAAATATGAAGAATATTGTCATATTTGTTTTAAAATGTAAGACACTCCAGAACCACACTGTTCACACAATGATATGCTTGTTGAAACAAAAAAATAAAATATATATATTTGGAAAAAAAACCAACCCAAAAGACAATATCCTTTCACTTTCTCGGCACCACCTACCTCACAGGGTTATTGTTTGAGGAAAATAGGAGGAAGAAGGAGTATCATGTATGTTTTCTGCCTTGAGTTACTTCTAAAATTAATAAAGGTGGGATAAAAAAAAGATAAACAGATAATCAGAGTTGGAAGGGACCTTATAGGTCATCTAGTCCAACCCCCTGCCTAAGCGGGAGACCCTAAACCATTTCTGACAAATGGCAGTCCAATCTCTTCTTGAAAGTCTCAAGGGATGGAGCTCCCACAACTTCCGAGGGAAACTTCTGTTCCATTGGTTGATTGTTCTCACTGTCAGAAAGTTTCTCCTTATTTCCAGGTTGAATCTCTCCTTGTTCAATTTCCACCCATTATTCCTTGTCTGGCCTTCAGGTGCTTTAGAAAACAGCTTGAGCCCTTCCTCTCTTCCAAGTATTGGAAGACTGTTCTCCTGTCTCCCCTGGTCCTTCTCTTCACTAGACTAGCCAAGCCCAATTCCTGTAACGGTTCTTCATATGTTTTAGTCTCCAGTCCCCTAATTATCCTGGTTGCTCTTCTCTGTACTTTTTCTAGAGTCTCAACATCTTTTTTATAATGTGGTGATCAAAACTGGATGCAAAACTGGATCACTCTAGGTGTGGTCTTACTAAGGCTTTATAGATAATAAAATCATATTATTACATTATATTACGTTGCATTATAATTATATTATTATATTATAATGGAGAGATAGGTTTACTTCAAATTAAGCAACTGTCAAAGAAGAAAAGCATGCATTATGATAATTTTATAAAACAGTCAGGAACAAGCACTGATCCAAATTAAATTGGACTTTACTGAATGTGTAGGAACCAAAACACAAATATAGAAATAATGTAATAAAAACAGGAACTGCATGCCAGAAAGAAAAAGGCACTACACTGTCAATGTCTACAAGAGATCAAGGGAAAGTGGATAAAGATAAACTTGGCAACCACTTACAACTGGAACCTTAAAAAAAAACACCTGAAGGCTTGGTTGAGGCTATTCAAGAGCAAGCTATTCAAATGAATGCAATCAAGGCCAGAATTGAAAAATTGTCAAATGATTCAAAGTGCAGATTGTGCAGAGGCAGAAGGAAGAATGGATTACATACTCAGTTGGTGCAAGAAGATTGCACAAGCTGATTAAAAATAACGATATAACAGTCACCAAAACGACCATCTGATCATGGAAGATCTGTAAAAAATCATTATGTGCAAGCAATGAACAATTGGTGGGAAAATAGAGTTGAAAAAGTAATCAAAAGTAATCGATTAAGTAAAAGTAATCGAAATATGAGCAGATTAAAATATTGTGGGATTTCTAAATGCTAACTGATAAAGTCTTGACTCATAACTCACCAGATTTAACGGTGGTTGAAAAAGGAGAACATGTGGATTATATTGATGTAACAATACCAGGGGATAATAGAACACAAGACAAAGAACTGCAAAAGAAAGTATCAAAATTTGAAAATCGAAGGTGAAAGATTCTGGGATAAACCAGGTATGGTGGTCCAGTGGTTACAGGCGCACTATCCAAAATCTGCATTTTGACAACATTTCCATCTGTAAATTGCAAAAGACCACACTGCTTGGATTCACATATACACTATGCCAATCTTTTATGACATTTTAGATCCTTGGGAAAAACTTGATGCGTATGAAGGCCAATACTAGCGAAAGAACTGCCTTCACAGCAGTGGTGGGATGCAAATTTTTTACTACCGGTTCTGTGGGTGTGGCTTGGTAGGCATGACTTGGTGGGCATGGCAGGGGAAGGTTACTGCAAAATCTCCATTCCCTCACCACCCCACTAACCTACTTTCCAGCTCTGTTCTCCTGTGCAGGGCAACAAAAGAGGACCCGCCAATCAGCTGGGACTCGGGAGGCAGAGAATAGATGGGGGTGGGGCCAGTCAGAGCTGGCGTTTGCTGGTTCTCCAAACTACTCAAAATTTCCGCTACTGGTTCTCCAGAACTGGTCAGAACCTGCTGAATACCACCTCTGCTTCACAGCTGATAACAATAACAACAGTAACAACAACAACAACAACATTTTAAGAAGATACTTGGTTGATACATAGGATGCTGGCAGCAACCTGTATCAACCATCAGCACCAGTCAATGATATTTGTGATACATTTTTAAATGTTCAATTGATTGAGTTTCATGTTTAATGAATAAAAGAAATATAATAATAATAATAACAATAATAACAATAACAACAACAACAATAGCAGCTACAACAACAACATTTGCCTGCAAGCAAGAACTGGTGAGACCATAAAATAGAGAAAGTCATAAGAAATGAAAAAGTTAAAATGCTCTGGGACTTTAGAATTCAAGCAGACAGGCACCTCCCACGTAACACCCCAGACTTAACAATTGTCGATAAGAAAGACAAAAAAAAAGTCTGGATACTGGAAGTGGCACTGGCTGGAGACAGCAGAATAGAAGAGAAGGAACTGGAGAAGATAAAACACAAAGACCTGCAAACAGAAATAGAACAACTGTGGCAAAGGCAAGCAAGGGTAGTACCAATAGTAAAAGGCACCTAGGGTGCAGTTCCAAAACAACTGGAGCATCATTTGAACACCTTTGGCATTGACAAATTCTCCATCAGTCAATTGCAGGAGGCAGCACGATATCTGTAACAGCATCAAACATCCAGATTTGCCTGTCCCAGGTCTTTGGTAAGGACTTGCTTGATAGGTAGACAAAAATGCCAAACCCAGTGGGAACATCTGCCTGACTGTGCGATGATTAACAACAATAATAATGTTACTTTAACAGCTCTCAGGTCCTTGGTTAGGACTTGAACTGTTGAGTTTTTACACCAGTCCCAGACTGTGGGTCAAATAGACAATTAAATCAATAACAATAGGAATAATAATAATTTTAAAAAGAAATAGAGGTTGATTTGATTAGGAGAGTGTTCTTGATGATTCCAAACATCCAAAACATTAGGGTGCTTTTTTCCCCCCAATCAGTGGGTTTTGGTGTGGGAGGGAATATTGACCGTTCAGCTGGACTATGAAAGCCTGCTGAAAGCCTGTTCCATCTGTCTTTTGGCCCTGGCACAAATTAAGATGCAGTTGGTCCTCTAGCTTTCAGTTCTGAGAAGGAATCACTTAAGGCATCAAATCCAGGCTGTTACTCTAATAACCTAAAAATAAAAGCTTCCATAATTGCATTGAGCTATTAATGCAAGCCGGTGTTTCTTGAAAGAATGGGTCAGGTCTTTTTAGCAAGCAGCCAGGCTCCTGGCTGTGCAATCAGCTTCGTATGGTTGACATATACGCACATTAGACTACTTTGCTGGCATCTGATGTTGCTTGGACATAACCTGGCAAGGCTTCATTAACATGTGTGTGTAACGACAGCTGAACTATTGAAGAACTATTTAGGGACCTCAGTTTTCATTGTTCTTTAAGAAACAAAACAGACGATGATTGGGGAACATCTAGCCACTTTATGACAACTCGGATAGAAGCATAAAGATAAGTGTTGTGGTTCGCTGGCAGCCTGTGCAGATGGCAGTGGAATTGGACAGTGGAGAAGAACAGGGACCAGTCTGGGAGTCTGGAGAGGACTCGGATGAGAGTCCTGCATCCGATACAGAGATAGGACCAGGACCATCTGGGAGTGGGGTGCTGACTCCGGAGCCTCCAGAATCTGGCAGCAGTGAGGCAGAGGACATAAGGGAGACAGTTTCCAGTGTGCATGTGTGCAGAGCTGCTAGAGGACAAGAGCAGCTGAGACAAAAGGGGTGACTTGGGAGTAAGGCTTGGAGGTGATTGCTCCTGCCATAAGGTATAAAGGACATGCAAAGGTAGAGAAACCTTTGTAGGAAGCAAAGTCGTTCATTCTGTTCAGATTAATCCTTGAAGCTCTGTGTGGACTTTGTATTTCAGTTGGTTTTTTATAATTCATTTGGCACTCTAGTTGTTGGCAGCACTTTAAAGGAGAGAAAGGTGGGTGCTTATCTCGAGGGACTGTTTAGGACTCATTACAGGCTGGGAATGAACATAATTCCCATAATTAGTGATCATATATAAAGTCCTACATGGCTTGGGTCCAGGGTATTTGCGGGCGCGTCTCCTGCCAGCGTCGACCTCCAATCGCCCTGTATGCTACCACAGGCAAGGCCTCCTGGGAGTGCTGTCGGCCAGACAGTGTCAGCTGTCGGCGCCCAGGGGTAGGGCCTTCTCTGTGGGAGCACCCACCCTGTGGAATCAACTCCCCTTGGAGCTCCAGCTGGCCCCTGACCTCTGTTCCTTTCGCCATGACCTAAAGACTTGGTTGTTTCAAGAGGCCAGCCTAGACTGAATGGGGTGGGGTGGGTTTTTATCATTTTTAGTTTTTAATTGGATTTTAAATTTTATTGGGCTTGTTTGTTTAGTTTAATTATATTTTAATATTTGTACTCTTGTTTTTATTGTAAGCCGCCCTGAGTCCCTCGGGAGAGAGGGCGGCCTATAAGTCCAATAAATAATAATAATAATTCCCAGGGTTGAAATAAAACAAGAGTTGTTTTAACTAAGCGTGTGCTTAATTATGGTCTCAGGAAGCCTTGGTCAGAACAATAAGTTCTAACATAGAGAGGGTTTTTTTAAAAGGTAGTGATCCTGATCAGAAAGTTGTATTTCAAAATGTAAGGTTCTTAAGTGGTTCTCTTAATAAGCAGGAACCAATCCAAAGACAAACAAAGCATGATGCTTAAAAAAAGGACTATTTTTGGAGGGTGGAGCTGGCAGTATGGTACGACGTGCAATCTTGATGCTCCAAGTTTGCCATCGATATCTCCACTGTTGGTCGGTCCTACTGGACCTAAACCGTCCTGTAGAGATGGTGACTGATAAGGGCATTTCCTGCTGATCCCAGGGACACTGCAAAGTCCCTGCTAGATCCAGGAGAAGCCCTTTTTCCGGCAGTGGAGAGGCAGCCATTTAAGTTGCTGAAGCTGGGACAGCTCCGGAATGGAAGAGATCGGAAGAAAGTGTGTCAGTTTGGTGAGATGAATTTCTATTTATTATTTTTTGGAGAGAACACCCTAAAAGTCTGAAAGTGAAATTAAAAGTGAAGATAAAAGTGGTTAAGTGGCGAGATTAAGCTAGTGAAGGGTTTTTTCCCCTTTTTATTGGAACTTAGAACTTGGCAAAGCTTCTCAATTTTTAACTGGACTGGGCTTTTTTAATTTTTTATTTTCTTTAATAACTTTCTTGAAAGTCTGTTTTTGATTAAGACTCTTCTATTTTATTTGAGATTTATTTTTTTCCTTTTTTAAAAGAAAAGATTTTACTTTTTTTTAAATCTATTCCTGGCTTTGGATTTATGAGGGGAAGTGAAAGTGAAGGAAAACAAGTAGCACTGCCATCTAGAGGCTTAGATATTTTGTTTTCTTTTCTTTCTTACTTGTTTGTATATTGGAGTTATATTCAAGGACTCTGAGCTTTTTGCTGAAAAAGATAGTGGGATGAGCATGGCAGATTGTTTATACAGGTGTTCTTCCATGAAACTATTGATAGCCAGAGTCTGAAGTTGAAGTTGAAAGAAAGAAGATTGAAGTGACCTTGAAAATACTGGAACTGGAAAGTCTGATTTGATTTACTAAAGAGCCTTGGATATTTAGTGGCAGTGACTCATTTTTTGTCAGGAGAACTATTTGCTATTTTTTTCACTTCCCCCCAGCTGGATTTTTATGTTTGGATTTTAGCCTTTTAATCCAGGAACTAGATTATATTTTTGCCTCCTCCTTTCTTTCTGTTTCTTTTTTATATTAAGGGAAATACATAGACTGTTTTTTAAAAATATTTCTTTCCCTTTACTCTTCTTTAAAATTTTTCCATATTTTTTCACTCTCTCTTCTTTTTACATTTTTTCCCTTTTCTTTTTGCATATAACTGGAATCAATTACATTAAGGTATACAAGTGCCTGAAGATTTTTTTCCTCCTCCTTTTATCTTTTCTTTTATCTTTTTTATTGGGGCAGCAGTTGTCTGCTCCTGTTTTTTTCTTTTTTTTCCTCTTTTTTCTTTTCTAATTACTAATAACTACAAAATGAGTAGAAAGACAACAGCTCCAGCTTCTTCAATACCAACTGCTTCCTCCCCACCATCTAGAGGACAACGATCAATACAGATGATTTTGCAACAGAAGGAGAAGGAAGTGACACTACAGATGATTATGCAAGGAATCCAAAAAATACAAGCAAAAACAGATAATATTGAAAAGAGAATGGAGAATATTGAGAAAAGAACTGAAAAGACAGATGAGAAAGTTGAGAATATTCAAGAGATGATGATGAAATATGAGGAAAGACTTAAGAAAATTGAAGAACAAGATGAACAAAGAGATAAGAAAATTGGAGATATCAATACCAGATTGAGCGAAGTTGAAAAAGGCAGGAGTGAACCACTGGGGTGGGAGATTGACAGGTCAGAATTCTATCTGAGATTCCAAAATGTGGAGGAAGAAAAGGGTGAAAACATTGCTGAAAATATGACAGAAATACTGGCAGAGGCACTAGAGATAACTGAAGAGAAAATTATGGATGGAATGGATGAAATGTTCCATGTCTATACAAGATATGTAATGAGGAACAAGCTACCAAAAGAAGTTTATATTAGATTTACTAAGAAAATTATTAAAACACAGATACTACAGGTGGCAAGAGACAAGATGTTAAAGTATAAAGATAAAGAAGTTGTGGTACTGAAACAAGTACCAAGAAGAGTAAGAGAGATGAGAAGAGAATACCATTTTTTGACCAAAGAGCTACTTAAAAGAGGAGTAAATTACAGATGGCTGATACCAGAAGGTCTTTTGTTCACTTGGCAGGAACAAAGACACAGAATTGACACGGTTGAAAAAGTGGAGTTATTTTACTTAGAATATCTCAGAGGAAAGGAGGAAGATACAAGAAAAGAAGAGTCTTTGATTGAATTTCAAGAGGAGTGTATAGTAGCAGTTGAAAAAGAAAAAGAAGGTGCAGTAGGTGGTGCACCAAGAGAGCAACGAGAAGCAAGATCTACTAGAGCAATAAAACCCTCTTATAAAGTCTAAAATGGATGAGAGAAAATTAATTATGATGAACATAAATGGACTTAATTTAACTACCAAAAGAAGGAAAGTATTTCATAAATTAGAGAAATTAAAGTCTGATATAATCTGTCTGCAAGAAGTACATATTAAAAAACAACATGAATACATATTGAAACAAAAAAAGTTAGGGAAATTATTCACGTCATTGGCACAATGTAAAAAGAGGTGTGGTCTTATATATTAGAGATATAATTCTGACAGAATTAATTTATACAGATGATGATGGAAGGATTTTGATGGTGGAAATAATGGATAATAATGTAAAGACACTTCTAAGAGCAATTTATGCTCCAAATGATAATCAAGAAGAATTTTACAGGAAATTGCACATGAAAATAATTGAACTGGACTATGTTAATGTTTGCATGGTGGGAGATTTCACTGGAATAATTAACGAGCAGTTGGATTATAAAACACAGAAATCAACAAAGAAAACAAGAAAGATACTATCAAAATCCTTTTTTCAAATGATAGAGGAAATAAATTTAAAAGATGCATGGAGAGAGAGAAATGTGGAAAATAAGCAATATACTTTCTATTCAAATAGGCATGCATCATGGTCCAGAATAGATATGATATGGATATCAGCAGATTTATTTTCTAATATACAAGAAATTGAAATAGAAGCAAGTACTTGGACAGACCACAATCCAATGACAGTTACTTGGAAAGGACAAAAGAGAGATCTAGATGGACTTTAAACAATACGATATTAAAGGAAAAAGACTTCAAACAGAAAATTGAGAGAGAATTGGTTTTCTTTTTTAAAGAAAACAAAAAAGAGGATACATCATTACAGAATCTCTGGGACACGATGAAGGCCTACACAAGAGGTTTGATAATAGAATATACAAAGAAAAAAAATATATTAAAAAAAGACTTTTAAAACACTAGAACATGACTACAAGAAACTGGAAAAAGAATTACAGAAATCTCCGCAAAAAAAAGACATTAAAATTAAAATGGACATAATTAAACATAAAATGGGATTAATGGAAAAAGAGAAGCTAGCACAAAAGATTAAAAGTGCTAAACAGAATTACTTTGAAGATGCAAATAAACCAGGAAGATGGTTAGCTTATAAACTGAGAAAGGAAAGAGAATCAAGAAGGATTAGCCACTTAATAGATGAAGAAGGACATGTCTGCTATGGAAGTGAAGAGAAGAAAAGAATCATACAAGACTATTATGGAAAATTGTACTATCAAAAGAATATTCAAGAAGAAAAAAATTAAACAATATTTACAGAAAGCAAAATTACCACAGATACCCAAAGACATTCAAATAATGTTAGAAGGGAACATAACAATGATGGAATTAACAGAAGCTTTAAAGAAACAAAATACAGGGAAAGCGCCAGGTCCAGATGGATTGCCAGCAGAATTTTATAAGACCTTTTAGGAAGTGTTGAATCTTCAATTATTAGAAGTCATGAATGAAGTTAACTTAAAGAAGAGAATACCCAAGACATGGTCAGAAGCATATATCACACTTATACCAAAGGAAGATACAGATCCACATCAAGTTACAAACTATAGACCTATTTCCCTATTAAATTCAGACTATAAAATTTTTGCTTCAATTTTGGCAGAAAGATTGAAAAGATATTTAAATAATTTTATCCACATTGATCAAAATGGATTTCTGCCAAAGAGACAAATTAAAGATAATATGAGAATAATCCTGGATACTTTGGAATATTATGAGGCGCATCCTGAAAAGCAAATGGCTTTGATGTTTCTAGATGCTCAAAAAGCCTTTGATAATGTGAGTTGGCGTTTTATGTTATTGCAACTGGTACAAATGGGCTTTGGTAAAAATTTTATTCAAGCTATTGAAATGATATATTATAAACAAACTGCAAAGGTCATGATAAAAGGACAATTGACAGAGTCTATAGATATAAGAAAAGGGACTAGACAAGATTGTCCACTGTCGCCTCTGCTGTTTGTGTTAACATTAGAAGTGTTGAATAGGAATATTAGAGAAGACAAAGAAATAAAAGGAATGAAAATTAAAAAGGAAGAGTATAAATTGCAAGCTTTTGCAGATGACCTGGTATTTATATTAGAGGATCCATTGGAAACAGCACCCAAATTAATAGAAAGGATAGAAGAGTATGGAAAGGTAGCAGGCTTGCAAATTAATAAGGATAAAACAAAGATATTAACAAAGAATATGTTAGCAAGACAAAGGAAAGAGTTGGAAGAAGTCTTAGAAATTCAAGTCATGAATAAGGTTAAATACTTAGGGATATATGTTACATCAAGATGTAGTGCACTAAAAGAGGATAATTATCTTAAATTCAAACAGCAGATTGCGACAGACTTGGCAAAATGGGAAAATTTACAATTGATTGGGAGAATGTCAACAATTAAGATGAATGTATTGCCTAGAATTTTATATTTATTCCAGACAATTCCAATTAGATTAGGGAAAGAGTTTTTTGAAGATCTAAATAAAATTGTGTTGAAATATATTTGGCAGGGCAAGACTGTTACAAGATGCAAGATTAAGAGGAGGGTTCGCTTTGCCCAACTGGGAACTATATTATCAGGCAGCAAATTTGATGTGGGTAAAGGAATGGATAACATTAAAGAACAGTAGACTATTGACTCTAGAAGGACATGACCTGCTGTTGGGATGGCATGCTCTTCTTTGGTATAAGGGATCCAAAACACAAGGGTACTTCAGAAGACTCTATATTTGAGAGGCTTTGTTTTTAAATTGGGAGAAGATAAAAAAGCAATATTACTTAAAATTCCATTATGGATATCTACTATTGAAGCCTTTTCCTACCCAATAATATATAAAAAGGAACAAACAGTTAGATATGGTGAAATACTAAATGAACAGGGTGAACTTAAATCTTTGCAAGCGCTGGAGGAACAAGGTATAAAAATGAATTGGTTTTCATGTTTGCAAATACAATCTAGATTTGAGGAAGATAGTAAATTAGAAGGTGTTTATGATAAGTTGACTGACTTAGATAAAATTTTGATAGGTACTGATGAAAACGTAATTAAAAACTTTATGGACATTTATTAGAATTTAAATTGGAGGAAGAGCAAGTTAAAGAGATGATAATTGCTTGGGGGGAAAATTTTGGATATGGGATTGATTTAGAAAAATGGCAAAAATTATGGTCTCAAAATTATAAAATGACAATGTCAACTGCTTATAAAGAAAATCTAAAATCTGTAAGATGTTTTACAGGTGGCACTTAACCCCGACGAAAATTGTGAGAATGTTTAAGAATAAATCGGATAAATGTTGGAAATGTCATCAGATACCTGGCTCGTATTACCATATGTGGTGGATGAGTTCGGAGGCAAAAAGATATTGGACTAAAATCCACACGTGGTTGGAAAAAATGATAAAACAACATATAGACTTTAAACCAGAGATATTTTTATTGGGAATTATACCGGAAATGTACAATAAAGAATTGAAATATTTGATTGTAAATGTGTTGACAGCAGCTAGGATTGTATTTGCTAAGAACTGGAAAAATGAAAAAATACCTCTGCAGGAGGAAGTTATTAAGAAAATTATGGACTGTGCTGAAATGAGTAAATTGACATTTGAAATTAGAGAACAAGAAGATAAAGAATTTTACATGATATGGGATTTGTTTTATCAATGGTTGGATAAAAAGAATGGTAACATAATACATTAGGAAATCTTATAATAGAAGTATAATAGATTGAGATAAAATATAATATAAATGAAAGTGTAATATAAACTTTATAACAAAATTGAGAATATCTCGCATAAATGATGGAATAAATAGCTTAGTCATGAATGATTAATAACTGATAAATATATAAGTATATGTTAGGTTGACAATGTGAGAATCTATATAAACTGTGAGTGATGACTACGAAAGGATAGCACAAAAGATTTGTAACCAACTGACACACTGCATGTATATAAAATGGAAGATGATTTTATATTTTTTATGTTCTGTCTGTACTTGTTTGTCTTAAAAATAAAAATTTTTTTAAAAAGGACTATTTTTGATTCATCACAAGATAACCTAAATTTGGCATAAAGACACTTCATTCTCAGAGATATGTAATATATGCAATTTTGACTAATTCTAATTTTTACTTTGGTACTTCTGAAACACTGAAAACCATGGCATGCTTTAAAAAAAGGTCCTTATTCCTATCCCATTATTAGAATTTCAGGCAAGACCTTCTGAAATTTTATTAGATAATCTCAACATACTTCAACCCCATATTTAGAACCACAAGGTTTATGAACATCAATTTTCTCACATATCAACATATCATTTAATATTCGCTTATTCATATTATAGAATAATATAGGAGAGGATTGAGGAGAATTACAACTCTATAATCATTTGCATTTTGAGTGTTTTTTTTCCCAGCACTCACTACAAATGAAATATATATCAGTGGTACCTACAGTCTGAAGGTGACACCTTCCAAAATTTCATCCTGGTTACCATATTGTGGTGTAAACAATACGCACTTCTCTAGGTAATCCTACAATATGTACTTCTCTAGATAATCCTACAAAGAGGGATTATGCTGCCTTTTCAACAATTCTCTCCCGTAATCATTTGGCAACTAGCATATATTATCTGTCTGCCACTCTTACATATTCTTACTGGCATATCCTTGTGACTCTCCTATGTTGGGTGTATGCAGCAGGAGCTACTATATTTGTGAAGACTCCTTGTTACATCAAGATGGAAAATATATAGGTTTCCAGATGTGACTGAATTGCAACTCTCAGTATGATAAAATCTGCTGCAAATTGTAGTTTAGCAACAGCTGGATGGCAGAACTTCCTTCCCATTCGAGATCATGTGAGTAGCTTATACACTTATGACATGCTCCCTGCAACACAACCTTGTCAATCTGGAGATTGATAAAACATACTGTAGTGCAGAGCCAAATAGTACTTTCTCATTCTACCCACTTACAGAATTGCAGACTGATAGGACCACAACATAATAATTTTATTTTCCAAGCCTAGAACACCAGCAATTTCCATAAGCAAAAAAATTCACAATGACCTAGGGTTCCTCTTCTCCCATCCATTCTAGCCCCTTCAATATCCTTATCAAAATGCAACTGGACTTTCTTTGTTTTTTTCTTGAAGACATTTCATCCAAGCAGCTTCTTCAGTTCTGGCTGAATGCTGGAGGATGGAAAGATTTATATTCCCTGCAGTCACCTGATCATTAGTGCTCTCTCTGAGAACTATTGAGGAAACTGGAGGTTTATCCGTGACAATCCAAGTGGCCTCAACAACTCCCAGAGAGAGGGAAATGAGACAACTTGCCACAGCCAACTTGCTGTGGCCAACTCACCATGGCCAACTCGGCACAACCAATTTGCTGTGGGACAACTCGCTGCAGGACAATTTAACAATTCTATTTCATTATTTAAAATAAATAAAAATTATTTTAATTTCTGACATTCACATTTCATTCTGTCCCTCCTTTTCCATTCTTTCTTTAATGATTCTATCCCATCATATTTTTATATATTAATGTAACTCTTGTCCCTTTGTGGTGAGTTGGCCATGGCAAATTGGCTGTGGTGAGTTGGCCATGGTGAGTTGGCTATGGCAAATTGTCATAGACCCCAGAGAGAATGCTAATGACCAGATGACTACCAGGAATATACATTGTTCCATTTTCCATCCTTCAGTCAGAATTGAAGAAGCTTTGAGGATGAGAAGTGAGGAAAAACAAAGGAAGTCCTGTTGCCTTTTGAAAAAGCACCTTCAGGACAACTATGACCTGGATGACAGAAAATCTCCATAGACATCCTTATCAACACCATTTGCGATCTTGTTAGATTATGTAAACCTGAAGAGGGCAATGGAAAGATGAGCAGTATCCAGCAATAATCCTTTAGCAACATGACCTGGGTTGTTTAGCTTTTTGTAGACAGACATAACAACTCTGATACACATGTGGATAAGTCAACATGCACAGAAATCATTTGGAATGCACAGCACAATTCCTTTCATGTCACTCCACCTGCCTTCTTTGATAATTCAAAGTAGAAATCTTTAAAAGTAGAAATAGAGGAAGAGAATGATTTAGAAGTGTAACAACAGCCCTTCAAAATAGATTTTCATTTTTTTTCCCTACGCCATAGGCAATGGCGTGAGAGTGCTGCTTTCCCAGCACAAACTTGCATTAATAGCCCAAAAGGAAAGCGACAGAATTAGTTTTAGTCAAATTTAATCTGGAGCTACATCTCTTGCTGCTACAGGAAATCAGGCGATAGTACATGGAACACACATATACACAATTCTAGTACAGTCTGTTCTGCACTAATAAGTGCCTTGATTAAATCAGAATGGACAAGCGCTGATTTCAATGTGACTTAAATAGTGCTTACAAATTTCAGCCCGAAATTTCTTTTCCATTTCTATTTTTTAAACTCAGCGTAACGTCTCAGTCTCTAGAGAAACTCATTTACTGTATTTATTCAAGAGCTAATTTTTCTCTCTGTACTCAAGGCAGGTAGCATGAGCATCTCCCTATGTTTCCCCCACAACCAACCTCTGAGTAGATTTGGCTGGGCAAAATTAATGGCTCAAAGTCACCCACTGAACTTCCAAGGCTAAGGATGGAGTTGAACTTGGCTGTCCATAGCTTTAGTTCAGCCATAAATTAATTCTTACACCCCGTTGGCTTCCCCCCCCAGATTAAAGGAAAAGTAGATAAAAATATATAAATAGAAACAGAAATGCTGTGCAATGCCAAACTTCTTTGTTTTGTCAATCCAGGGTTGCTCACTACAACTGACACCCATCTGACTGGTTTCGAGGCATGCAAACTCAGGAAACTAGAACCATTTGAATTTTGGAAAGGGCTTTACTAGTAGGTAAAACAGAATTTTGGAAGCCTACCAAAGTAATTTTCCCAGCTCAACTTATACCTAGGGTTATTATTTTCTGTAACAGCCCTGCTTCTTCCAATAGTGGTCATGTTCTCTCCATCATGCTCCCAAGATTTGTTAGAAAGTTCTTCACTTTGCTTGTGGGAAGCCTTCAGGGAGAAAGTCAGCGGGAAGTTGCAATTCCAAGGCCAGCAGGCAGGCAAATGGTTGCTGTTGAGGGAGAGATGGCACACTGCTACTAATCAAGAACGGCACATGTTAGTATGTGCGAGATGCCATGTGGGTGAGTAGCATAGTTTTTTTAAATTACAATATCCGAAGACTCAGGCGGCTTACAATTTTTGGGATACAACCCAGTGTGCTCAGCAATAGCCTTCATTCCATTGTATATGCCTGCTTATTACTGCATTTTTACAAGTCAGCTAATTGCCCCAACAATCTTGGGTCCTCAATTTACCTACCCGGAGAGGATGGAAGGCTGAGTCAACCTTGAGCCTGGTGGGATTCGAGCCTACAGTAATTGTAGACAGCTGGATCTTAAGAGCAGGCATTTACAGCCTGAGCCACCAAGGCTCATAGTTTGGGAAGGTTGCCAACAGGGGTGTGCTGTGCAGGTTGAGAAGCGAGCATAAGATGGTAATATATTTCAAGAAGGTTATGTTGAGGTCGTAGTGTGTGTAAGACATGTCACATGGGTGAAGTAAGGTGTTTGTGAGGATGGTGTAGATCAGGGGTCCCCAAACGTGGCAACTTTAAGACTTGTGGACTTCAACTCCCAGAATTCCTCAGCCAGCTATGCTGGTGGAGGAATTCTGGGAATTGAAGTCCACAAGTCTTAAAGTTGCCAAGTTTGGAGACCTCTGGTGTAGATCAAAAAGAACACATGGGGTTGCAGGTGTGTGAGAGAGTACTTTGCCAATTGGGGATGGTGAACTGGAGAGTGACATGAGTCAGGAATGGTGTAGGGGAAGCCCAAGAGGCACTGCATGGGTTGGGTAAGGGTTGTGGGAGAGCTGCAGATTGGGAAGAGTGCATGAGGCTGTGCAAAAGGTGTCATGCAGGTCAAGGAGGGCATGGGAGAATGGTAAGGGTCAGGGAAGGTGTGTGGGGATGTGCAAGAAGTGTTTAATGGGTAGGGGAAGGCATATGGGAGGTGGCATGGATTACAGAAGGTGCTCAGCCGGAAGCATGAGTCAGGGAAGTGTGCGGGGCCCATGGGCTCCCTTCCTCTTTCTTCCCTCCCTCCCTCCCTCCCTTTCTTCATCCTTCCTGTTTCTTTCCATGTTAAAACAGGTTAAGTGACTGCTGCTGGATAAGGAGTAAGTGAGGGATTGCAAGATTGGCTGGGAAATTGTCACAGAATGTGACCATAACAGCAGTCAGTAGCACTGAACAACCATAACCTCCCCAAATTTCATTCCCTCTAGAGCCACATGCCCCAAATTTTGGACACATTCTGTAAGAAAGCCCATTTGAGGGACCTTGTTTTCAAAAATTGTTGCCCTAAGATGGACTGTTTCACTAGGTTAAAGGTCATGACAATGGGAGTTTCAGCAGTACAATGTTTAGGAAAGCTAAGTTAAAAGGGAGTTGTAGAAGGAGAAGCCAGTTCATCATTTGTCTCATTCACAGCATCTCCTTTTTAGCTGCTACACTGCGGTGGACTGAATTGGAATATGATGAATTAAATTTTCTCCACCAGATTGCCCAGAAAAAAGGAGGCATGTGAACCAAGAGCAATAATGCCTCTTTCTCTAAGGAAAGAGAAAATCCTGAAAAACTCAACATTTTGCTCCCCTTCTTTTAACTCAGAGGTCTTCAAACTTGGCAACTTTGAGACTTGAGGACTTCAACTCCCAGAATTCAACTCCCAGAAGTCCACAAGTCTTAAAGTTGCCAAGTTGAGGACCCCTGTCCTAACTGCTGATTCCATCCTGCTCCTCAGTAAATCTTTCTCAAACAAAAGATTCATGAGCAAGACGTGTCTTTGAGGGGTTGAGAATGGATTGCTAGCTGGAGATCCATTCTCACCCAATCCTTATTACTGAGAGGGCAACAAGGTTAACAGTTGGGGCAACAGTTGCTGCATCTTATCTACAACATACCTCAGAATGGGGAATGAAATCATCACTAGGTCAAATGCATAATTTCTACAGGTCTCAAAAAACACATACCTGGTAATAGGCATAACATGGGATGATAGCAGAGGTGGTATTCATCAGGTTCTGACCAGTTCTGGAGAACCGGAAGGGGAAATTTTGAGTAGTTCGGAGAACCGGCCAATACCACCTCTGACTGGCCCTGCCCCATCTATTCCCTATCTCCCGAGTCCCAGCTGATCAGATGGGTCTTCTTTTGTTGCCCTGCAGAGGAGAACGGAGCTGGAAAGCAGGTTAGTGGGGTGGGGAGGGAATGGGATTATGCAGTAACCTTCCACCTGGAGTGGAGTGGGTATGGAAATTTTGCAGTATCCTTCCCTGCCACGCCCACCAAGCCACACCCACAGAACTGGTAGTAAAATTTTTTGAATCCCACCACTGCAACAAAGCCGTCATAGTTTGATGTCATGTTTTGTCATTTTCTTGTCAAGGAACAAAGACGGGCTCTGAAATATTGAGGGCACATACATAGCAGTTGTTACTTTAAAGCAGGGGGTGATGGGTCTCCAAACTTTAAGATTAGTGAACTTCCAGAATTCCTCAGCCAGTGTAGGATCAGTCATAAGTCACTTTTTTCAATGCCTCTGTAACTTCGAACCATCATTAAATGAACTGTTGAAAGCCAAGGACTACTTGTATTTAATGTTAGTCTTTTTTAAAAGACTAAAACAAGACAATGGGGCATCTGTACAAAAATCAAACAGTGCTGGATGATAGTTCCACCAGCAGTAGCAGCAGCAGCAGCAGCCCCTGCCTGATTGGCTTCCTCCTTACACCAGAGATCTTTAGCAGGAGTAAAACCTCCCTAGGCCTTACAATCACTATAGAAATATTACACTCTTAACAGGTACTATAAAAAGAAAGCTGTAAGGTTCCAGAAGTGCTGAAGGAGAACAGATATGGAGAGAGAGAGAGAGAGAAAAAGGGTATAAACGACTTCTTACTCGCCGTTTCTCCTCGCAAATCAGCATCAGAAGGAAATGAATTTCAGGCAGAGAAGTGGTGCCTGGAATTTTAAAACACGCTGGCTGCAAATAGTGCCTTTTTGGCTTTAGTATTTCATAAAGGACAAATCCTTAATTTTTTTTTTAAGGGACAATTCAAATTTACTGTGCCAAGCTCTCCTGTATCATGCTTTTCCCTGAAGCTGGCAAATGCCAGCCCCATTAATGGCCAAATATTTCCTCCTAGCCTCCTGAAAAACAGTGAAGAATATTGCCTTAAGTGCTGGGGAGGTGACGGCATGTTGGAAGCTTGAATTGGTGCCAAATTTGTGTTTTTAATGTTTATGTTTTAATAGTTTTAATATGTTTATATTGTTTTACTTTTTGACTGGGAGTCTCCTGGAGTTTGATCTAAGATGGAGGGCTACATAAATGCTTTAAACAAACAAACAGACAAACAAACAATTCTTACCTAATGAAGTGCATGTTAATAAGATACTGAAGGAGTTGCTACCGTATATTCGATAACTAAGTACCTTCACTGTTTTATTTTTTATCCCACCTTTATTATTTTTATAAATAACTCAAGGTGACGAACATGCATAATATTCCTTCCTGCCTCTATTTTCCACACAATAAAAGCCACCATGTGAGACGGGCTGGGCTGGCTCGAAGTCACCAGCAGGTAGCTTTCATGCCTAAGGCTGGACTATAACTCACAACCTCCTGGTTTTAGCCTAGTGCCCCAACCACTAGAAGATCAAATGGGCACTTAGGTATATTTCCACATCTGCTTACCATACCTGTCTGCTCAATACACCATACCAAATCGATGGAGTGACCTCAAAGCAGTTGTATGGAATGACCTTCAATCAGCCATATCAACAAGGCAACTAATATTATTAGCTAGAAGGAAGATGTTGTTAAATTTCCACAAGGCTAGCAGCCTCATTTCCGTGCCGACTGAAGAAAAATGGTAGCAATTAACATGGAAACAAAGGCTTTTAATTTTTAACAACCCAAATGCAGAAATAGAGACTTGCTAGATTGGTGTGATATATATATATATATCTCTACGAAAATATATATATATATATATATATATATGTAGGTCTTGGTGTATTCGGGTCTTGTCCCGTGTAGGTGAGAATACCTTGGCACGTTTGGAAATCTCATCCGTCATCTTCAGGCTGGTGTCTTCAGCTTCGTCTCCTGGGAGAACGAGCTGAAGACACCAGCCATGACGGATATTCGTCACGCTTACTCAACCTTTACACCAAGACCTACATACCTTTACCGTGAAAATCTACGAAAACAATATATATATATATATATATATATATATATATATATATATATATATGTCTTGGTGTTTGGTCTTGTCCGTGTAAGATTGAGAATACCTTGGCAATGTTTTGAAATCTCATCCGTCATCTTCAGGCTGGTGTCTTCAGCTTCGTTCTTCTGGAGAAACGAGCTGAAGACACCAGCCTGAAGATGACGGATGATTTCATCAAACATGCCAAGGTATTCTCAATCTTACATGGACAAGACCTGAATACACCAAGACCTACATACCTTTACCCGTGAAAATCTACGAATATATATATATATATATATATATATATATATATATATATATATATATATATATACATACACATACATACACACACACACACACACATACATACATACATACATACATATATATATTGCATTTCTAGTCTTGTTTGAAAGAACGCAATGCCTTTGTTCCAGCTAGCACAACCACTGAGAGTTCCATCAGAAGATGGACTAAAGAGATCCATCTCACTTTCTTATAGAACAGGGGTCTCCAACCTTGGCAACTTTAAGACTTGCGGACTTCAACTCCCAGAGTTCCTCAGCCAGCTGAAAACTCTGGGAGTTGAAGTCCGCAAGTCTTAAAGTTGCCAAGGTTGGAGACTCCTGTCCTATAGGAGACTTTTATTTACCAGTGGCTCCTAGGCAATTTACTAAAGGCAAAGCTGCACTACCACCAACATAATCACAATGCCTGTGAGTTGGTGCACTGCTGTTCTTCTACTACACCTCTGGGCTGCTTTACCTTGATTCATTTCCAGTGGTGGTTATAATTCAGTGTCTGAGCTGTTATCCTAAATAAACAGCACTGCATCAAGTTGGCACATATCATTTCTTACTGACGTTTTGTTTCAAGCTGAACATCACTCCTATGTTAAATGAGAAGTGAGAGCCGCACGCCATTCGGCATGTCTATTGAACTAGTGCTCAGAAGCAAAACTGCCCCCATGATAGCCACTAGTGCAAAAGAACCATGCATCAAGAGAACCACCAAAATACAGTGATGGCACTTGTGGAGAAGATCTATAATCATTTCTTGCTTTTGCTAGCAGGAATGTCTCTCACTGAGTTTACAAAATGAAGTCACTGCTGGAAATAGTAACTTTGTCGTTTATGCATATGTGGTGGGAATGACTTATCTCCACGCATCTCATCAACACAGGAATAAGGAGCTAGGGAGTCCATCCTCATATCTCTCCTCATGCTAGATGCCTTTACGTGAATCATAATCACTCGTATCTCTAGTTTATTAACTCCGAACTCACATGCATGACAGCTATGCTGTCTACTCAGAGTTTTGGCAAAGTGCTTTCAGTATTTTATATCTCAACCATTGACTAAAATGATCTGACTAAGATTGGCATATGTGTGCCTGATTAGGGTAGATTGTAGGGGTGACACAGAAATATAATTTTATGTTATTTCATTCTATTTTACGTATTTTTGTACTAAATTATAGTATTTTATCCCATAATTATTGTATTTTACCCTATTCTTATTTTAAATGGTTTTCATAAGATTTTATTAATACTACATGTTTGTATTTAGATATGGCCTATAGGCTAATTAATAAAACTAACCTAACCTATATCAGCCACACATCCTATCTAAGATAGAAGCTCCCCCGAGTCCAGCTTGATGCTATTTTTTTTGGCAATTATACTGCTGCTGTTGCCTTCCATAATAACAATAATAATAGCACTTAGACTTATATACCACTTCATAGTGCTTTACAGCCTTCTCTAAGCAGTTTACAGAGTCAGCCTATTGCCCCCAACAGTTTGAGTCCTCATTTTACCCACCTTGGAAGGATGGAAGGCTGAGTCAATCTTGAGCCTGGTGAGATGTGAACTGCCAAATTGCAGGCAGCAGCAGGCAGCAGAAGTAGCCTGCAGTACTGCACTGTAACCACTGCGCTGTGGCGGCTCAAATTTCCCAGGAAAACCTAGACTCATAAGATTCTAACTAAGCCTAGCTCTGCTTATGAATGAAGGCGAATATACGTGTCCCAGGATAATGTTGCAGGATCCAGTCTGGAGGTCTGACATCGGGAACAGAGGCTTTGGACTCGTTCTGGAGCCCATCTTAAGGGAACTTCTCTCTCGCCTCTCTAGCTCTGCTTGCTGGTTGGTGTAGCTATCAACTCTATGGTGGTACTTCATTTAACAGCCATTTTAGTCATTCCTGGTTTTTTAGTGTTTATAGCCTAATAAATTGGGATATTGGGAAAAAATATCCCAGAAGGAGGTAACTACAAATCATTTCCATTGCGGCACGGAAACCACACATTAAACAAAAATGTATATTACTCGTTTTCCCCCACAATTTACCTGAAATGTATGGGGTTTCCCCACCCCTCTAAGCACAGCATTATTCGTCTAAGTAGGAAAACATGGGTTTTCAGTAGAGCCGCAAATCAAGTTAGTTAATTTTACCATGTCACAGTTTGAAAAATGAATACAATAGTAGCATCCAACCATACAATCAAGCTGGGGTAGACGAGCTAAAGAATGAAAGAAAAAAAATAGATTGCCAATATGTTATAGTCACCTGCTATGATAGATGTCTTAATGTTTACCATGAGAAGTTATTTACTTCCTCACTAACAGTTTAAAAATCCAAAGGTGAAAAGAAAAGAAGCAAAAATTAGGGAAAAAAGCTACACCCCACACTCGACTACAAGTGTTCTCATGTGGCTTTTCATAGCAGAATGTCTAGACCATGAATTGAGAAGTGACATCTTCCTAATTCTTCATGCCAAGACCAGAGGCTCATGGCTGCAATAGGCTGCCTCTTCACACCTGCCAGGGCATTGGAAAAAGCCATAAAATACTATAGGCAGCTTGCGTCGTTCCAAATAAGGTTGCACTTTGGAAAAGAGAGGCCATAATTGGCACCTATAGAGTTCTAGACCACATCTGGACTCTGTTTTTATATAGCTACCTTGGCAAAGAAATAGGATGTGGACAACAGAACCCAAAAGCAAAATGCACAATATTAGCTTATTAGAAGCTGATATCTGATTTCCTCAAGTCACTTCCTTCTCTTGAATTCTCCAGGAATAACTAATCTGTGGAAATCCTGTGAAATACACAGGTATTTGGTTCTGAGCTCCCAAGCAGCAACACATACAAATTCAGATTACACCAGATTTTTTCAGAAAAATCTTTTTGCACAAAACTTTATGTTCTGGCTAGGAGGGGTGTAGAAAGAAATAGGATTTTTCCTCTCCGTGTGCCAAGTGAGGTGAAGGGAAGAAGCAAGGAGAACAGATTAGATTAACAGAGTTGGAAGGGACCTTCTATCCACCCCCCCCCGCCCAAGCAGGAGACCCTACACCCGTGATGGCGAACCTATGGCATGCGTGCCACAGGTGGCATGCAGAGCCATATGTGCAGGCATGAGCCCCAGGCAAACTCACAGCGCAGGTGCATGCCTCCCAGCTGATTTTTGGCCTGTTTGAGGCCTTTTTTGGCCTCCCAGAGGCTTGAGGAAAGCCTCTGCAACCTTTGCAGGCTGAAAAATAGGCCTGTTTCATCACTTCCTGTATTTCTGGAAATACCAGAAGTGATGAAACGGGCCCATTTTTCGGCCTGCAAAGGCTGCAGATGCTATCCTCAAGCCTCTGGGAGGCCAAAAATCAGCCGGGAGGTGCAGTGCAGGTAAGGGGGTGGTGGGAGGGGAGATTGCGCATGCATGAGCAGGGGGTGGGAGGCACGCATGCACATGCAATCTCCCCTCCCACCACCCCCTTACCTGCACTGCGCCTCCCAGCTGATTTTGGGGTGCTGGCATGCAAGCGCACGTTCAATTTTTGGCACAGGAGGCCAAAAGGTTAGCCACCACTACCCTACACCATTTCTGACAAATGGCAGTCCAGTCTCTTCTTGAAAGCTTCCAGTGATGAAGCTCCCACAATTTCTGAAGGCAAGCGGTTCCATTGGCTGAACATTTTCCACTTCTTCTATGCTCCTTCAGCATTGGGAACGAGATGATAACATCCTATTAGAAGAGTAGTATTAGTCATCTATTTGCATTTGCTTTAGAGGCAAAACCAGGATCTCTTGGTTAATTCAGACCAGCCTGTTATTCTTAGGAATGATTATAAGCTGTTGTATTTTGCTTGAATTTAGAAAAGGGACCAGCAACCATCATCTTCATTTAACGACCCCAAAATATGGGCAACTGAATGGAGCTAGCAGAGTGTTTTAATGGCCAGGCGCCTTCCCTGTTGCCAATGCGGAGTGTAGTTCAGCAGATATACCTCTACCTAAGATCAAACTCACAGCCTCCTGATTGTGAAGCGAAAATTCCATCTCTAGGCCACCGCACCACTCCTAGAAAAGGGACCAACAATGCTTTCTCTTTTTATTTTCCACATTTGTTCTCCCCACCCCGCCAATCCCTGCCCCGGATTTTGGGAGCCACCATGGTTCAGAGAACCTTTTTTTTAATCTACAGGCATTCTGTAGTACTTTCACCCAAACTAGGAAACTATTTTAATTATTTTTAAGAAAAATATCCATAGGATTGTGCCATATTTGCCACCTATCTTTGAGGATTCTGTAAAGAGAGGGCTACCGATTGCCCATACAACATACTGCTTTGAAGTCACTGAGTGGTCAAGAAGGATCTACATACAGGAAGTCCCTCCTATTCTTATTTCATTCAGCAAAACAGCCTTACAGTAAACATCAGGCAGTATCTTTACTGTGCACTGTATATTTTGAGACCCATTCATCCATACATCTTCAGGGGGTAGTATTGATGAACGTTGCTTTCTTTTCATATCCATTTTAATGCTTTGATGTCTAAGCCTGCACACATGCGCAACTAGCTAATATTTCCAAGAGACATTTCAATCAGAAAGCAAACAGAGACAGGCTTCCTACTTTTTGGAATTTAAGGTCCTAAATATCCCTCTGTGTCCTCTGGGGAGCTCTTCTCAAGATCCAGATTAATTTATTTGTTTATGCTTTTTCTCGGTGCTGCACTCCAACAGCCAATCCTCACTGCTTAAGCTATGCTGTCCGAACTTTTCTTTAATCCTCCCTAGACTCTTTTGCAATCTGTCAGATAGGCCAGTAAGCCTCTGATAGAATTTGATAGCCCTTGCAAAAATTGGTTTTCCTAGAGAGCTGCAGCCGCTACTTTACAAACCCAGCAGCAAATACAGGAAGCATGAATTTCTGCAAAGAGAAGGAGCCATTACTTCATATTAGACTTGTGCAAAGCATTCAGAAGTGGGGCTTGGGACACAAAGCCTGTTGTTAGGAGTGAAGTGCCCTTCCTGAAAGCAATAAAGCAGCTGTATCCTATAGAAGATTCACAATTGGCTCCAGATCTCTCCCTAGCTGTGACTGAGCTGTGTCCACGCACTATTATTTTACCAGCAGACTAGTATTGTTTGTGTGTGTACAAACACATGCAACCAATTGGAGGCTCATCATAGGAGCCATGCCATGAAACATACATGGTAGCTTTAACATTTCAAGGAAAGTTTGCTTGTGTTAGCATGCACCGTGAATAAACTCCTTTTGAATGCTTTGTGTGGTCCAGCTACACACAAAGATAGGGCAACTGAATATAGTAAGTGTCTTTTGAAAATGCCTACCACTAAGTTGTCTGGGAAAGACACTAGCACAGGGTCTTCAAACTTGACAGCTTTGAGACTTGTGGACTTCAACTCCCAGAATTCCTCCTCCAGTCATGTTAGCTCAGGAATTCTGGGAGTTGAAGTCCACAAGTCTTAAACTTGCCAAGTTTGAAGACCCTTGAATTAGCACATACAGGTCTGTACTTGGAGGTGCAGCTGAATGGGAGCTTCAGTCCTTCAGTCCAGCTCAAAAGCTAGAGTTATGTCCAGATTTGGTTTAATCAGCTCTCTCAGTATTTCTCTTTACTTTTGCAGTTGTTTTTTTTTAACCTATGCTACGTACAGTATCTAAAGATACTGAACCCAGTCAGGTAAACTGGACCATTATGAAGTTAGGTATGCCAAAGGATTTTATCTTTGCCTTACTAGTAATTAAATCTTGTGATCTGAATTCTTACCTCCATGCTGAACAAATTTCTTAGTACCACCTTCTTAATAAAAATAAACATTTAATAATGATGTAAGAGGTGAGAAACCTGGAATGCATAGATTTTTAATAATATGGATTGATATTGTATTGACCATTATTATTTAATATCTAATTATTCATAAAAAGGATATTTTGGAAAGTTATGAGTTCCATGACATTTTAAATCCCTGGTTTATTTACTTGTATTGTATTATTTTGCTCTTTTTTTCATATTCTCTCTTGCACTTGTTTATACATGTTCTTAGAAAAAGTAATAGTAAATGAAGAAGCTAAATTGGAATTTTAGAATTCAAGTGAACAGGAACCTGCCAAATAACAACAGATTTAACAAGTGTCCATAAGAAAACAAAAAATTCTGGATAATGGAAATAGCATTGTTTGGAGACAGCAGAAGAGAAGAGAACGAGCTAGAGAAGGTAACAAAATGCAAAGACCTGCAAATAGAAACGGAACAACTGTGGCAAAGGCAAACAAGGGTAGTACCAACAGTAATAGGTGGCTTGGGTACAATCCCAAAACTGTGGAAGCACCACCTGAACACCATTGGCATTGACAAATTCACCATCCGTCAATTGCAAAAGGCAGCTTTACTCGGAACAGCTTACATTCTGCCATGATAACTTTAACACATGAAACAACCACATCTGCCTATCCCAGGTTCTTGGGAAGAACTCGATAGGTGGACAAAAATGCCAAATCCAGTCTGAACATCTTCGGCGATGAGAGGAACCATAATAATGACAAAGAATCAGCCAACACTGAGACACCTTACTGACCTTCTGGCTGCTGGCCTATAGCATTTCATAGGGTTCTACACTATTCCTCCAATGCTATTTAATATTTACATAAATCCCTTGGAGCCTTCTGTCAATAGTAAGTAGACAAAACCGTACTTTCTCCCTTCTTTGCATCTCATTCCAAGTAGGTGGTAGAGGTCTTTAAACATTTAACAGTGATCTGTTAGCTACATCTCGTAGAGGTTGTCAGTTAACTTCCGAAAAGAATTGTGTTTGACCAACAGAATTGACCTGGGAATTGGAGTTCAGCTATGCTTATAGGATAGAAAGAAACATTCTTAACAATAAGCAGAGAAGTTTCATCTCTGGCAAGAGAGTAGAAAACAGTGCTTGTTTGCCAATACATTTAGTCCTTGACTCACAACCATTCATTTAGTGACCAAAGTTGCAACAGCACTGAAAACAAAATGACTTATGATGTTTTTTACAACCATTGCAACATCCCTGTGATCACGTCATCAAAATTTGGATGCTTAGCAACTGGCTCATACTTACGATGGTTTCAGTGTCCTGGGGTCATGCGAGCCCCTTTCGCAACCTTCTGACAAGCAAAGTCAATGGGGAAGCCAGATTCACTTTACAACCGTGGGACGAACTTAACAACTGCAGCTATTTCACTTTAACTCTCTACATGGGGCTGCCCTTGAGGACCACTCGGAGGCTTCAACTGCTACAGAATGCAGCCGCTGGTTGTGATGGGAGGATCCTGATACTCCCATATTACACCCCTCCTGCGTGAGATTCAAGGTGCTGGTAATCGCCTATAAAGCCTTATATGGCTTAGGGCCGGGGTATTTACGGGACCATCTTCTGCTGGCAGCGATTTCCCAGCGCCCGGTGCACTCCCACAGACAGGGCCTCCTCAGGGTTCCGTCGGCTAGACAATGTCGGCTGGTGATCCCCAGGGGGAGGGCCTTCTCTGTGGGTGCACCTGCCCTTTGGAATCAGCTGCCCCTGGAGCTCTGGATGGCTCCTGACCTTCGATCCTTCTGTCATGACCTGAAGACATGGGTCTTTCAACTGGCCGACCTGGACTGATGGGGGGTTATTGGTTTTATTGGCTTGTTGTCGGTTTTAATTAGAATTATTGGGATGTTCATTTAATACCTTCCTAATTTTTGTACTGTATGTTTTTACTGTTGTGAGCCACCCTGAGTCCTTTGGGAGATAGGGCGGCATATAAATCCCAATAAACTAAACTAAACTAAACTAAACAAATGTGGCAAGAAAGGCTATAAAATGGGGCAAAACCAGGGGTGGGATTCAAATTTTTTAACAATCGGTCCTGTGGGCGTGACCATGTGACTGGGTAGGTGTGGCTTCTTTTTGCAGCACCCCTCCCCCCATTTTTTTTGCCACCTGGGCCTTAGGGAAGCGTCCTGGGAGAGGGATGTTTTTACTCCCAAAAGGCTTCCCTGGGGCCCAGGAAGGCAAAAAAATGGAGTCCGGGTGGGGGGGTACTATGAGCACGTCAGATCCAAACCTGTGGTCTGCATTGCTGTTTTATTCGATTGGAGCCCTTGATTTAAATAGCAGTTACAATTATGTAGATGGAAAATTGTCACGGTCCATATATTATACCACAGTCTCTTTTTAAGTCTGTGAGCTTAACAGATGACGGTCAGGGCAACTGCAAAAGCTATAAACATTTATCAGGCTCAGAAACTCTTTTATCTCAAGGCTGGCAATTCGTACCCTCTCGTGTATTGATTTCTTCTCTATGAATTAGGACTCCTATGCAAGGCAGCGAAGGAATTTCAAACGCTTATGCAGATATTTTAAAAAGGCAAAGGATGCATTTATTTGTAAAGCAATAGCATTCAACCATCTGTCTCTCTTTGTGTACACACACACACACACACACACACACCCCTCTTCTAAACATCAGCAAAATCTTTCAGGAGTTGGGATGAGCAGTGAGGTTCTTCCACTATAAAAGGTAGACCTCAAATTTGCTTCATGCTCTTTTCACTGAAAGTAACCCTTAAGTGTCGGCAATACAAGTAACCCTCAACTTACAGCCACACAATTGAGCCTAACATTTCTGTTGTTAAGTGAGACATCTGTTAAGTGAGTTTTGCTCCCTTTACAACTTTTTTTGCCACAGTTGTTAAGAGAGTCCCTGCAGTTGTCAAATTAGTAACACACTTGTTAAGTGAATCTGACCTCCCCATCGACTTTGTCAGAAGGTCACAAAAGGGGATCACGTGATCCCAGGACACTGCAACCGTCATAAATATGAGTCAGTTCTCAGCATGGCAGGGGAAGGATACTGTAAAATCCCCATTCCCTTCCCACCTCACTAACCTGCTTTCCAGTTCCGTTCTCCTGTGCAGGGCAACAAAAGAAGACCCAGCCGATCAGCTGGGACTCGGGAGGCAGAGAATAGATGAGAGTGGGGCCAGTCAGAGGTGGCATTTGCTGGTTCTCCAAACTACCCAAAATTTCTGCAACCGGTTCTCCAGAACTGGTCAGAACCTGCGGAATGCCCACCTCTGGTCTGAATTTTTATCACATGACTGTGGGGATGCTGCTTTGGTTACAAGTGTGAAAAACAGTCATGTCACATTTTTCCAGCGCTATTGTAATTTCAAATGATCACTACATGAATGGTTGTAAGTCAAGGGCTACCTATAAACCTAGTGCAGCTGATGAGACTAGACAAACACAAAGTTATACCAAAGCTGTAGCTTGAGGTGGTCAGGATTTGGATTAATGTAGAAAAAAACAGAGCTTTATATCCCCACCTTTGCATCCTAGATAGAAACAACAACAGCAACAAAAAAGGGTGTCTGAACATTATGCTCTCTGTCCCTCTTCTGCTGGACAGCCTTTTAAACATGTCTTGCAGATGCCAATTTGGGGGAATTAATTTAGATGTTTAAATCAAATTGTTGAAAAATTCCCATTATTGAGAAGGCATTACATGACACTGAAAATTTCCTCCCTTTTACAATATTGGAATCGAAATGTGCCTTTTGCCTCAACTTTCTTTTGCAGGAAACTACATACACACACAGAGGAGGGGAAGGGGGAAGGGGGGAGGGAGAGAGGGGGAGGGGGAAGGAGAGAGAGGGAGAGAGAGGGAGAGAGAGTGGAAGAGGGAAGAGAGAGAGAGAACATGAAGGATCATGTGGAAAAAGTTTTGTGTGACAAAGCCAATTTTTCACGTATCTAGGACCAAAGGTGTCCAACTTTGACAACTTTAAGACTTGTGGACTTCACCTCCCAGAATTCCTCAGCAAGCATGGCTAGCTGGGGAATTCTAGGAATTGAAGTGCACAGGTCTTAAAGTTTCCAAGGTTGGATGCCCAATCTAGAATCTGATCTAGATCTAGAATCTTTCTTTCTTTCTTTCTTTCTTTCTTTCTTTCTTTCTTTCTTTCTTTCTTTCTTTCTTTATTTATTTATTTATTTATTTATTTATTTAATCTATCGCTTTATAAGATAATAAGTATAAGGATAAACATAGTTCTGAATACATGAAATGGATACATATAAGAAAAATAAAAGAAGCAATAGGACAGGGATGGTAGACACGTTGGTGCGCTTATGCATGCCCCCTACAGACCTCTTAGGAAAGGAGTGAGGTCAATAGTAGACAATCTAAGGTTAGTTTTTGGGGTTTGGGGAAGAAACCACAGAGCCAGGTAGAGTATTCCAGACATTGACCACTCTGTTGCTGAAGTCGTATTTCCTGCAATCAAGTTTGGTGCGGTTAACCTTGAGTTTGTATCTATTGTGTGCTCTTGTATTGTTATGGTTGTTATTTATCTTCTGCAAGTCAATTTCACTGCGTAAAAGAAAAATCCACCTAATTCCAAATTCTATTTCTCATGGTGGAAGAAAAATCCAGAGACTGGGGAAAAAACCTGTCCTCTCTCAATTTCTCCACCCAATGTATATTTTCTATAAATTCTAATTATACAGACGGCATAGGAGTAGGAAGTCTGCTATTTACCAACCACATTGGGCATCACCTCTCATCAGTCCCACAAGTGTGGTTGTTGGGAAAGAGGTGTGGAAGTTGTCTTTCCAAAAAAATCAGAAGACCATCACCTGACCTGACCTGCTTTATCATCCTTCTTTTACATTTCTCCAAATGAAAACACCCAATTATTTAGTGACAGGAATCACATATATCTTTGCCAACCCACCTGAGGCCAGTCAATGATTTCTTTCTATACCCTATAGGAGAAATTGATTAGCCTACAGCAATCACAAATCAGGAGGAGTCCTGTAGAATCTTTTCAGATTAACAAATTTAATAAAACTTTATGCCTTTTAATCAAACTTGTTAGTCTTAAGAGGTGCTGTCTGTGTCCTGATTTTATGTAAGAAAAATTAACAAATTTAATAAAACTTTATGCCTTTTAATCAAACTTGTTAGTCTTAGAAGGTGCTGTCTGTGTTCTGATTTTATGTGCGCAAAATTAACTTAAATCACAAAAATGTACTTACACTGATATCGGAGGATCCCTGGTCTTCGGGAGAAATGTCTTCTGAGCAGTTTTGGAGCTTGTACATCCAGTAATGCTTTGCAGTGATGATAAAGTTTAAGGGCAAGAGAGAGTTGGTCCCAAGGAGGAAGAAAATAATATAGGTGGCATTCCAGTGGTCTTTGGGCTTGCCGAAAACATACTGGTTCACCCCCGGTTCTTCACGGAGTGGTTTCTCTTCTTGGATCGTGGGGTTCTTTGACTTGTACAAAGAGCTTGTGCTGGGCTGGAAGTCATCTTCGTTGTCTTCCAAATCAAGAGACACTTTTTATGAAGAAAATAAATATCATTATGATAATACATTAATCGCAAAAACGTTGTTACCCGATGCCTTTTAGAATGACTAATGAAAACCCTCACCATCAGAATTATTGCATGGTTTGATTCTTTGCACCAACAAAAAGCTACAACTTAAGTTAGAGCTTTTTTTCAGATAGAAAGACAGAAAGGCTGTGTTCCTGCGGCTCAGGAGAGGTGGAAACTGTGGGCCACATACTCCTTAGATGCTCCTTTTACACAGAGATTAGGGAAAAAACACATTCTGCCAATAACTGCTAGCTATCCTGGCCGCTCCGATACTACCTATCTTCAGTGGCTGCTTAAGGATGAACAGTCCATAACTACAGCTCAGGTGGCAGATTCTGCACAGCAGCACTGGGGATTTGTCTCAAACACGTGTCTTCTCCACCATATTATGTTATATAACAAATGTGGCAAATGCTTTGCACTGTTCCCTTTTAGCATTGAACCTACAATGGGCCTCACAGTTTATGAACTGTAATTTTAGTATACTTAGACCATGCATAATTGACAGACTGGATTTTATTAATAGATTTATGTTGTTATTTATTATTTTATACTAGAATGCTTAATTGTATACTTACTGAGCATTTTTATTTGTTCTGGTCTCTGGTCTAAGACTGTAATAAACTGATTGAGTGATAGAAATGCACAATCTAGCTCCTGCAATCTTAATTCAGTTCTCATCTTATGAAAGATGACAATGGAAATACTGATCTACCTTAGGGAAAGAATATAAATCTTATTATTTGAGCTGATATAGAATATTTTGTATCAAGTCAGACATTGACTTCTTCAGCCCAGCGTTCTCAGTGATTACTTTTGTTCCCTTCAGGATGGAGAGAGTTTACCTAATCCTATCCGAAGACACCAGAGACTGATGGTGAAAACTTCTTCATGAAAGGATGTAGGCTCCTTAACAAGTTACCAGAAGCAGTCTGCAGCACTCCAGAGAACTGCTAGATGGCAGCAAAGATACAGAATATTTACTCCTCCCTACCATCTATTGGTAATTCATAGTTCTGCAGTGCAGAACTGGTAACTCTATCCTTGGTCTATTGAGAAACAAAATCCCATTTAGCTATCATGAAGTGTTGCAGTGACAGGTTAAACATTCTTGATGTATTTGCAGAAGGTCCTGGAACTGGAACCGGACTGAAAAACTGTTAGGCATTGTGCACTAATTTGGAATCCAGCACCAGCTTTCCCCAGTTTCTTTGCTCTGTGTGTGTGTGTGTGCTTGTAACTATATCTATATCTACAGTCAGAGACAGAGACAGAGAGACAGAGACAATTTGCCATAATCAATTTTCCTGAGTGGACACTTAGACAAAATGGTTGGAATAGGACAGTTTGACTGCCTGTTCACAAAATGGTTGCTATAGTTGGTATATAAGGCAGAAGGCAAGCTGGCGATCGGGAGACCAGGGAGTGGTGGGGCAAAAAAGACAAGATATTGACCAGGTCTAGCTGACCAGACACCCTTTTTATGTGCCACATACAGAGCACACACACACATATATATAAAGATGTGGATCATTCTGTATTGATTTTGATTTTTTTTTAGACTCAACTGGAGATTTATTTATTTATTTATTTTATTGATTTATATGCCCCATCTCCGAAGACTCGGGCTCACAATTAAAACATACAGATACAATAAATAATTTAAAAAGAATTAAACAGCTATAAAGTCCAATAAGACCAAATTAAAATACTTTAAAACTATCCCATACCCCCCGTAAGGTAGTCACAGCCCGGCTTGGTCAAATAGCCAGGTCTTCAAATTGCGGTGGAAGGTGCGGAGGTCAGGGGCCAGACGGAAGTCTAGAGGCAGTTGGTTCCATAAGTCAGGGACCGCCACAGAATAGGCTCGCCGCCGGGGGACCGCCAGCCGACACTGACTTGCCAACAGGACCCCGAGGAGCCCCTGCCTGTGTGCCCAGGGCAGTTGGCACTCGATATCGGCAGGAGACGCTCCCTTAAATATTGTGGACCCATGTCGTGTAGGACTTTGAATGTTAAAGCCAAAACCTTGAATCTCACCCGAACTGCAACTGGCAACCAATGCAGGTCGCGCAGGAGGGGGAGATCTTCTGCCAGTTCCTTAGATCCTCCCCACGTTCACCTTTTTCTGGGCAAAGGGGCCAAAAAAACCCCATTCTTATTTTTTGTTCAGAGGTGCTTATAGTTGATTTGGTGCCCATAATTATAATCCAGAAACAGAGACTACTCTGGGCTGGCACTCTGCCTTTTTCTAAACTTGTTAACAAATCTAAACATATCTAAAGACTTTGTTGGAACAGTCTAATGAGTGCTCAGGCAGTATCTGCAGACACACTGGGACTTACTGGTACCAGTAAAAATCTGTCTTCTGACTCTATTTTGTCATATGGCTTTATTGAGAGAGTTTGAGAGCATGCGTTGAGTTTGCCATTCATTTACTTGGGGGGGGGCTCTAAATTGTTACTTGCTCGGTTTTAAAAGAAAGCAGGACAAAGGAGTCTGGTGTATAATTGAATACCCCTCTGGAGGGATTATAGGTAGTCCTTGATTTACAACCACAGTTTGGGCCACATCTTATGCTGCTAGGCAAGGTGGATGTTAAGTCAGCTGTGCCTGACTTTTTTGCCACAGTTGTTAAGTGAATCAATGCAGTTGTTAAAAACTCATATGGTCATTAAGTTAAACTTTGCGTGTTGGAAGCTGGCTGGGAAGGTTGCAAATGGTGATCACATTAGCCCCGGATGCTGCAATCGTCATAATAGCAATAGCACTTGGACTTATATACAGCTTCACAGTGCTTTACAGCCCTCTGTAAGCCGTTCACAGAGTCGGCATATTGCCCCTAACAATCTGGATTCTCATTTTACTGACTTCTGAAGGATGGAAGGCTGAGTCAACTTTGAGCCGGTCAGGATCGAACTGCTGGCAGTCGGCAGAGTCAGCTTGCAATCCTGCATTCTAACCACTGTGCCACCCACAGCTCTTAAATGGCTATATACAATGCATTTTGGAGGTCACAGCGCCACCACATCCATGCTGTACATGCCAGTGGCTCAAGCACCCAAATTTTGATGCTGCAACAGTCTTAAATTCAAGAATCAGTTGTCACTTTTTCCAGTGGCACTGTAACTTCAAACGGCCACTAAATGAATGGTTGTAACCTGAGGATTATGTGCAGAAGGCTGCATAAAAAGGAGAATGGACTCCAGCCCAATAGATGTCTCGGGAGTCAAATACTCTTGGATCAGGATTTTTTTTCATCCTTAAAAGTTCACACATTTTAAAGTTGTCCAGGTTGAGAAAAACTGCTCTAAATCACAACAGCCCAGTTCTTTGAATAATTATCTCAGTATTAGATTGTGCCGAGATGGACAAACTTACAACAGAACTAAAAGGCAAGGAGGAATCAGATTACTATGCTGTATGGGATAGATAGTATAAGTGGATAGAACATAGGAATAAGGATTAATGGATATAAATAAATGCAAATATATGTAATATCAATGACACAATACTGTTAACAATGTAAATAGAGATGTGTCAATTTTGAAAATAAATAGAAAAAAAAGAATAATTATCTCTTACAGCCACATTATCTGAGCTCCCTTTTCTCCAGCTGCCCTCCCATTTGGGGGTGGGGATGATAGGGGCTACAGGTAATCCTCAACCTACGACCACAATGAGCCCAACACTTACGTTGCTAAGTGAGAAATTTGTGAAGCGAGCTTTGCACTTTTTACAACTTTTCTTTCCCCAGCTGTTAAATGAATCATGCAGTTGTTAAGTTAGTGATGCCATCATTAAGTGAAATCCGGCTTCCCCATTGACTTTGCTAGTCAGAAGTGTCGCAAAAGGGGCCACTGAAACCGTCATAAATATGAACCAGCTGTCAAGCATCCCAGCATCATGGGGATGCTGAAAGGGGCATAAGCCACTACTTTCAGTTGTCCTCCCAACTTCAAACGGTCCCTAAACAAAATGGTTGTAAGTCGAGGACGACTCTGTATAGCCAATACCCTTAGGGACCTCCTTATGGGGAAGGGCTGGACCAACACAAACCCCAAACCCCACGGCTGTATTCCTCCTGGGTCGGCTTCTGAGTTGAACCCTGAGACAGATCATCCCTCAGAGATGCCAGTCTCTCCGAAGCTGACTGAATGCTGAAAGACTTCGGCCAAGCCGTTCACAAGTTGTTTTGGTATAAGCGCGCGCACGACACCCCAGCGCGCGCGTGCGCGTGCGGGCACCCCCCCCCCCGCCGGCTACACTTCCTTTGCACGTTTTAACAAAGTAACAGAATGTGAAAACTCGGAACATCCAGCCCGGAAATCTCTCTTTATTTTGCCATAGGATCGGCGGGCAAAGGTTCGCTTAGAAAATATTTTCTACCCGCTGGAAAGGAGGGCGGCGTGGCGACAGCCTTCCCAAGCGATTTAGCTATAGGAAAAAAACACAACCCGGGGGATTCGTAGAGTTCGTAGGGACAGAGCCGGCCAAGCGGGATTCAGACGCGCAAGAAAGACGCGCGTTAAAAAAAAAAAAGCCCCGATCCTTCAAGGAAAGGTAGAAAAAAGCGAAGAGCCGCTGCAAGCGGAGGAGGAAGGAAAGAAAGAAGGAAGGGAACGAACGACAACCGAGCGCGAAGGAGAACAAAGCCTCGGCGGGGCCACCCAAAAGCGAGCCGGAGAAGCCGCGGAAGAAGCCACTTACTCTCGCCGCTTCTAGGCGCCTCCCCATCAAACTCATCCGTCCGGCTCGCGGCCGGGGCTTTTGCCGAGCAACGCCAACGCCAACGCCGCCGCCGGCCCTCGCAAAACCCCTCCCACCGGCCGCCTTCCACGCCGCCTCGGCCCGGGCTCGCTTCCCTCTTTACAGCCGGGCGGAGCCGCGCGGGAACATCGGCCGCCCTTTCGGCGGCCTAGTCGGAGCGCGGGTTGCCGCCAACAAGGCTGAAAAAACCAATCTTGGTTTTTCAGACTCGACGTCCCGGGACGGTTTCGAATCAAGGTTTGAGGCCAAGAGGGGCGCCTTCTCCCGCCCCGGGAAAGGCCGCAGAGGCGCCCCGAAAATCTCCCTTGGGGCAGCGGCTGAGGTGTCTCCAAACATCTTTTAAGGCTTGTGGACTTCCAACTCCCAGAATTCCCCAGCCATTAAGGGGTGTTGAAGCCCACAAGTCTTAAAGTTGTCAAAGTTGGACACACACACACACACACACAAACACACCCCTGTTCTAGATACTGTGTATGAAATGATTGGCTCTGTCATACAAAACTGTTGATAACATACAAAATTGATACTTCGTGCAAAACTGTTTTTATTATTTATTTATTTATTTGTCAAAAGCTTACAATACAACAGAAATAATAAACACAAGTTTAAATACAAGAAATAGGAACTAATAATTGGGGACAATTGGACAGGGACGGTAGGCACGATTGTGCGCTGATCCTTCAGAGTGCTTATGACCCTGTATTTTGTGTGTGTATAGTATACTGTCTTGCAAAAGATGAGGCAGAAGGCACATTTCTATTCCAGTATTGTAAAAGGGAGGGGATTTTCAGTATCCCCCCTTCCTTGGGGCACCAGCTGAGGTGTCTCCAAACATCTTTTTAGACTTGTGGACTTCAACTCCCAGAATTCCTCAGCCATCAAGGGGTATTGAAGTGCGCAACTCCTAAAAGTTGTCAAAGTTGGACACCACAAACACATACACACACCCCATTCTACATATTGTGTATGAAATGATTAGCTTTGTCATACAAAACTATTGACACATACACAATTGATCCTTCAGAGTTCTTATGTCCCTGTATTGTGTGTGTGTACTTTCTTGCAAAAGTTGAGGCAGAAGGCACATTTCTATTCCAGTATTGTAAAAGGGAGGGGATTTTCAGTTTCCTCCGAAAATCTTCCTTGGGGCACCGGATGGGGTTCTCCTCTTAAGGCAGAGGTGTCTCCAAACTTGGCACCTTTAAGACTTGTGGACTTCAACTCCCAGAATTCCCCAGCCAGCATATCTTAAAGATGCCAAATCTTAAAGATGCCAAGCTTGGACACCTCTGTCTTAAATGGATACAATCAGGGGTCCCCAACTTGGCAACTTTAAGACTTGTGGACTTCAACTCTCAGAATTCCTCAAGTCTTAAAGTTGCTAAGTTTTGAGACCTCTGGGTTACATCATCGGCTTTGCTAAATCTGGGCAATAGCAAACAAAAATCCCGCAACAGATGTGTTTGGCTGTATCTTTTTCCCCATTTGGAAAATTTGCAGTTTTGACATGGTTGGAACCTATTAAAATTATTTCCCAGTTTGTGACGTTTTTGACTGCTGACTACTTGGGTTGTCCTTCTCTTCCCCCAAAGCCTTTCAGAGCCAGTAAATTAATAATGCAGCTTCCGTAACTACGCACAGTTGAATAAAGTAATGATGTTAATCATTTATCAATATGACCTGCTGCACAGCATTGTTTTTACCTACAGCTGACTTCCGGAACATAGATGTGATTGCAGGTAATACAGTAAAGTAGTGTGCCACATAGATGTTAGCCTATAATTCTTCTTCAAGGAAATCAGGCTCTTTCAGTCTTTTACTCTTCAAAGATACCATTATACTGTGAACCAATGTACTGTAGCTGGAAGAGACCAAGTTGGGGTAGGCTGTTTGTTCAATGTGACCAGAGAAGGCGGATATTACTGAACAATGCTGCCTACAGCCTCTAGAAACTTAGCAAGCTGGAATAAAGGGGACAAACTCTTTGTCCCCATATGGATCTCACAGTATTTTTTTCACCCAGTATTTTAACAACCGTAATTAAAACTGGTTGGGTCAGTTTGTCATTTAATTATAGTATCATTTTGTAGAGTCACAAGGTAATTTTCTGGCTGGCTGGCTAAGACTTGTGTCATCAGAGATGGTGCATATGGGTTGATTAAGATACAAGACCAGCTAAGCTCTTCTCAAAGCCTTAAGTTTGATTTAATTCTGCATTTCTTTAAAATGAGAGGGAGGGGGAAGGAGAGGGGGAGGGGGAGAGGGAGGGGGAGAGAGAGAGAAAATTGGCTCAGAAAGCTGATTTCATTCAGAGTTTCAGATGAGTCTGCAAAGTTGATCTGATTTTGACTTTGGGATCTTTTGGGAAAATCAAGTTGATCCCATTTAGACATTCCAACAAAAATTGGTCAAGGAAAAGTGCATTTGTTCCTGTGCAAAAATCTTTAACTCCCTGAACTTTGTCTGATTTCTCAATTGGATTTCAAGTCGGAGGCATCCATACTGAATCATGACTTTGCATTCCTTTTTTGCAATTCTATTCAGAAATCCAAATGATGAAACTGCTTTCTGATTAAATCTCCAAATCAGTCTCATAACCCTTTTCTTCACAATGGTTTTCTTCACAATGGTTTTCTTCACAATGACTGTTTTGAAATATTAGGGCCAGACTAATTAATTTTTTTTTCCAAATTGTAAATGAAATGCTCATTCACTGTGGAATGCCATAGGCTTTTTGCTTGGCTAAAATAATGGAAGAGCACTTTCTTAATACTTTCCTCCAGATGAGTGGGACTGTAAGACCATGTTAATTGAAAATTATGGAACTTGGTTTGATTATTTGGAAAGTGGCCAGCTGGGGAATACCGGGAGTTGAAGTCCACATATCTGGAAGCTGCCAGGTTGAGAAACAACACTTGATATAAAGTGTTGAGAGAACAGCAATATATGGAGAAAACGTATATCTATCATACATTCATGGTGGTAGTTACCAGCAAATACATGGAAACATCTTCATATAAGTTCATACACCTTCTGTATAAAGAATAAGTTTCTGAATAAAGAATTATAACTTCCTTTAAGAAATACAACCCATTACTGTACTTTCAGTAATGTTGCTATGTTCAAATCATCATTTATGTATTGGAGAGAAATACTTCAAATTAATTCATTTTCATTCTTCACTTCACTTCCTTGGAGGCATCACATAGCTGAATTTCATTTGCAAGTTACTGATCTGCCTTAACATTTAAATTTAAACCAGTCACCTTTAAGGCAATGTGAGATTAACAAAAATGAAAGGGGATTTTTCAGATCCTATCTCTCCCCTTGTTCTTTATGGAGAAGATAAATTTGTGCCTAAGCTGTGCCATTTCAGACTGTGTAAATGAACATGCCTCCGTATTGCACGGAATAAAATCCTTGCCCACAGACGAATAGCATTTCTGGGGCAAGATTAAACCTTTCTTCCTGAAACCCCTTCTCCAGGCTGCTAAGAGGAAGAGAAGAATTGAGAACAAAATCCTTCCTTCCTTCCTTCCTTCCTTCCTTCCTTCCTTCCTTCCTTCCTTCCTTCCTTCCTTCTTTGCTATACTGTGCTGTTGTATGCTATGTTATGCTATGCTACGCTACGCTACGCTATGCTATGCTATGCTAAGCTGAAGTGTGCTATGCTGTCCAGAAGTGCAGCCTCTCCATCAGATTGTGATGATCAGGGCAAGGAATTTCAGGTTGTCCATCTTCTGCTCCATTCTTTGAACTTTGTCTATACCAGCTATTTTTTTATTATTATTACAAATTGCCTAGTTTGCTTTTCCTTCCTCTACTAATTCTCTGCATGCATATGCATTGGATCATTTAGCTTGTAAACCTGGAAAATGCAAACCTTTCCAAAGACCAGAGTAAAATCTTTATGTCGTGTGTGCATTTTTCTGTGAGATTGCAGGTAATGAGTCTGATTACACATATCAGATAATCCTAGCATGGTTGGTTTAAAGCCAACTGATGCCCTAAGTTTAGCCCAGCGATACTGCCCCTCAGGTCTCTATTGCTTAACTGACAAGACATTAAAAAGCCATAAATGCTGAAGCTGAAATAACAGAATAAGTTATTTATATTCATCAGCTTCCAGGCAATCCCTTAACCTAGACCAGGGGTTGGCAACCTTAAACACTCAAAGAGGCACAAAGGGCCTTACCAGAAGCCCCCTGTTCAATTCTGGAGCCAACCGGAAGTCTGTTTCCCCCCACCATAGAGTCTCCTCCTAGCGTGGCATACTTTTTCCTCTGCTGACCGGGGACAGGGAGCTGCAGCAGAGGGATGAAAGAGCCACATGTGACTCCAGAGCCACAGGTTGCTGATCCCTGATCTAGACCCCAACTAGACAGATGATTAGATAGATAGATAGATGATAGATAGATAAATGATAGATGATAGATGATTAGATAGATAGATAGATAGATAGATAGATAGATAGATAGATGATAGGTAGATGGATAGGTAGATAGATAGGTGATAGATGATAAATAATAGATGATATAGATAGATGATAGATGATAGATAGATGATAGGTAGATAGATGGATAGATAGATGATAGTTCTTGACTTACAATCATTAGTTTAGTGACTGAACTTACAACAGCACTGAAAAAAGTGATGTATGACTGTTTTTCACACAACTGTTGTAGTATCCCCATGGTCATGTGATCAAAATTTGGATGCTTGCCAACTGGTTCATATTTATGATGGTTGCAGAGTCCTGGGGTCATGTGATCACTTTTGTGACCTTCTGACAAGCAAAGTAAATGGGAAAAGTCAGAGAGAGAGAGAGAGAGAGAGTATTAAACACTAAATAACAGTAAGCAATATAATCGTGACCTGAGCCTGAACCTCGAAGGACATGCCTGATACCTTGGGGTGAACAAGTCAGAGCACAGTCTGTGTCTCAGATCAGATATGAACAAGAGTCTGTGTGACAACAATGCAGTTGGAAGCAGTAACAGAAAGCAACTGCACTTAGCTGTAGCTGTTCCGGTCCAATCAGTAAAGACAGCTTCGAAAGCAAAAGCATGGATGAATTAAATTACTAGTACAAATTAGTAATACAAACATGTGTGGTGGCCTGTAACTGCTAATGTAAGCTTGGCATATGCATGTAATAGTAATTTATCGGTGGACATTTGCTTTGCATTTCTCCTTACTCTTTTTCTTAAGCACCAGTGACAGCTATTCAAAGCCCAGGTCTAATGGTTTTTCTCCCAAGGATTTTAATCAGTTCTAGACATTGTTTGGGGGGGGGGAGTAATAGAGAGATTTCCTGATTTTGATCTCTTTTTCCCCTTAGTGTTTGATCTATTTCTGAATGGGGGGGGTCCTAATGCTACCCAATGAAATAGCCATTTTAGTTTCTCCTCTTCTAACAAATGCAAACATTGGAAATATTAGTAACAAAATGTCTCAGTAGGTGACAACATCTGATGGATTTTGTTTGGGTTCAGAAGCTAATCAGGGGTGGGCGTAGATAGTGTTTGAAGGAAAATTCTAAATTAGGCTGTGAAATCAAAGGAATATCCCAGAAAAGTAGACCATATGTAGCCACCATGTGACTGGTTTGTCCTTCCTTAGACATGGAAACCCAGATGGTAATGTGTAGGATTCTGTTAAGTTTGCATGAAGAGTCAGATGCGAAGAGCTTCAGTGAAGCTTTATTAAGTGACTACAGCTTGAATGGACCCGACTTGGCTGGGCTACGGCTGCATCTTATAGCCAGCAGCCGTAGTTGCCAGCCAATCAGAGTGCAGGGTTTTCCCGCACTTTTTAAACCAATCTTATTTGACATTTTACAAGAACAATTCAAACTAAACCAATGACATTCAAACCTACATACATAATAGATTCAAACCAGCAATCTAACAATTCCAGTACTGACATTCATTTTATCATGTCCTCACCTTACAGTCACCTTCTCCTTTGCTTTAGCTTACTGCCAAGTCAAAATCTAAAACCTTCACCAGTCATAGAGCAGGATGTGCAATGACTGTTACACAAATATGTTTTGGGTGTATGCCCTAGGCAAAAAAAAATCTATTCCCCTTCCTGGATTGTATATTGACATTGTTGTGTTCTAAGAAGCACAAATACTGGACCAGAGAATTGGCAATATTCTTTGAAAGAAAAAGCAAAGACATTCTATGTAACATTTCTCTTAGTATCTGATGAATAATAAAGAGACACAAACCTACACAGTCACCCATCTTAACTTTGACTCAATCAACCAAATGTTGTGGCATCTTAAAGTCATACTGATTGCATTAGCCACAAGCAGCTGTAATATAAAAGGGAAAGTAATATTGTTGTAGGAGGACACAAAAGTTCTTCCCAGCCTCCAGAAAAACTGTTCTGACCCACGTCCTTTTCCAACAAATCAAACATACTCCAAAAGGAACAGAAACCTTGTAATGCTTTTACAAAATAATTAGCTGTGATAAACACAAGTCTTGCCAAACTGTGCAAGACTTGCCAAAATATAACAGACAAGAAATAATTTGCAAAATAAGAATCTTCAAATACAAACTCAGGATACTGGAATGTCCACAAGGCTGGAGTTTCAGAATGTCTTTGCCTTCTGCAAAGTACATTCGTTTCACAGCTGGCTTTTATCTTCTTGAAGGAGAGGCCATTACCTTGCAGCCTTACTCCCGAGTCACCCATGCTGCTGCAACTGCTCTTTCCTATAAACAATCCTGCACGCACGCTCACTTGGCACAGGCTCCTTGGGAACCTCCTCATCACTGCTGCCAGCCCCCACAATCTCTGAAGGCAGCAGTCCACTCCCTGATGGTCCTGGCCCCTCATCTGAGTCCTCGCTCTCCTCAGCCGTCTGCACCTGCTGCCGGCTAACCACAACAGAAATGCACAGGACACATCCAACTAAGCTAATGAAGCAGTCAGTTGCAATATAATGACTAATACAATCCATATTCAGTAGATGTATGGCTGTGAGTTTTGATCAAATGTGAATAATGGAATTGGTCCGTTTTGTTCCAACTGAACACAATAAACTTAAAACACCAAATATCCAGTTGTAGCAAATGTTGGAAGAACAATGCTGCCATCTCATGGCATATTCTCATATCTGAAATCTTTCCTCTTTATATGATGAGTGGATTACAATCATTCATTCCAATTAACCATATTAGTGAGCAAACCGAATAAGACTTGTATTTTCAAAATAGTATTGTCGATGGTATCTGCATAAATGGAGAATATGAAAACAAAGAAGGAAAGCTAAATGGGAAAACAAAAGGAACAGATTGTATTTACTGAATGCTACTATAACACTGTTACCCTGTTAATTACTATATCTGTTAGTGTTCTATTCTATTTGGGTAATTTTTCAAATTTTCTTATGGAAATATTTACTTAACTGAATGGCCTTCGCTAAATACCTTTGGTATGCTGGATGGATGTGTGATTCTTCTGTTTATAATAATCCCTGATTAAATGGAAATTAATATGGGCAAGAAAGCAGCAATCAGAAGGCAAAAGCAGTTGCAGGAAAAGCAGATTTATCTAAACTTTTGACCTAATTTTCTTAAAGTATTTTCACTTTCCTAGAACCCAAAACCTCTTCCGTAACATCATGCTTGACAAATAATCCAAAAAATAAAAATAAAAAAATCCCAGGCTTCGTTTTGTTTGAAGTTTTCCTTTAGGAGGGTATGTGAGAAAGCGATGTTGCAGTTGATTAATCACATTGTCCGTTTCAAAGTACCTGAAAAAAAATCTTGATTTCCAAGTAGAAACAATATGAAAAATTGTTGAGGTGGCCTTGGGATTAACTCTTCACTACCCAAGGTAAACATGTAAAGGTTTCCACTGTCCAGTTGTGTCCAACTCTAAGGAGCAGTGCTCATCTCTGTTTCTTATTCAAGGGAGCCAGCATTGTCTGAAGACATTTCTGTGGTCATGTGACCAGCATGACTACTGTGTTTTCCCCAAAATAAGACCTATCCCAAAAATAAGCCCTAGCATGATTTTTACATTGTGCTTAATATAAGCCTTACCCCCCAAAATAAGCCCTACTTAAAAGTTTGTGCAGGTGGCCGCCTGTCCGTTCTGTCTGGTTGCTAGTGGTGGTGCCAACACAAGGTGAATTGAGGCAGGTATCAGGACATGGATGGCCTGGCTGCAGGGGCTCTGAGGTAAGCCAGTGGTGGCACTGGCATACTGTGCTGACTCCTGCCCCATTGCCACCTTGAGCAAGCAGAAGTGGGCATTCCATACATGGGAAAAAATAAAATCCCCCCCCCCAAAATAAGCCCTGGTGCTTATTTTGAACCCCCCCCAAATAAGACTGGGTCCTATTTTCAGAGAAACACGGTATATATTGAGTTGCATGGAATGCTGTTACCTTCCCACCAAAGTGGTACCTATTTATCTACTCACATTTCCATGCTTTCAAACTGCTAGGCAGCTGCTGGGGCAAGTAACAGGAGCTCGGGCCTGTCATATGTTATTCAGGTCTCAAACCCTAGCTGTCAGCTTTCCAACTGACAAGTTCAGTGTCTTTAACCACTGAGCCATCGTACCCCACCCGAAGGTCTATTTGATGATAAATGAAATGTTTTGCAACAGATGAAGCTTCTGTTCAACCCTTCTCTCTTCATCCAGAACTGGAAAAGTTTCTCTTTGAGGTTCTAAAGACTGCTCCTGGTTGATCTTCACCTCTCGGGTTTTAATTTGTATTTTATTTATTAAACAAATTTGTATGGCCACTCCGTTCACACATAAGTGACTCTTAATAGCGCAAAGAACAGAGGATCTGATTGAAACAGGTAGGTCCACACTGGTTTCTTATTTGGGGGGGTGTTTCCTCCTTTTTAGTCAATATATAAAGGAGCAGGAAATAATTTGGGTATCAAGGAAGCCTTACCAGAACGAATAATCACGTTCCCATTTCCAGCTTAAACACCACTGATTAGTTTGCATTTCGTTGTGTGGGCAGTTTGCCCCTTTCTCTAGCAAAGCATGGAGTAATAAAGATGTTCATGCTTTATTTATTTTTCTTATGGGAAAGTTTGATTCTTCAAAGCTTTGAGGTCAGCTTATTTCAACCCCCTCAAGACATGAACTGAATGTGTGTACTTACCACAATATTTTACTGATTATTAGGATCAGTCCCATTTGCCCATTTAGGTTTAAGTAAAGGTCTTATAAAGCAATTGACCATTTGCCATCCCTCACAGAGTTGACAGGTGACCTTGGGTTGATTGGTAAACATTTGATCTCCTGATTTCCATTTATCTTCTGGCCCATGGCCTTCCAGGTAAGCATCCCATACAGTTTCCCTCTGCAGCATTCTTTTCCCCTGGATTGTGCTCTGAAACACTTCAGTGAGTTTTATGTTGGTTTCACCCCACATCCTATAAATCCTTATCAGCACACCTTTTTATCAGCCTTTCCTACCTTGTTAAATAGCACCAACAGACCAATGATCCATGTTCAACAGCCACTGAAATTATACAATCCACGTTCTCATTCAAGGATTATACACCCATTATACATATTCTCATATGTAATTCATGGTACTCATGAACCAGCCCGGTCTCACCTTACATCCTATAAATTCTTGCCAATGTTCCATTTTCAACAGCTGCTGAAACTGTACAATACACGAATGAAGGCAAATATATGTATCCCAGGAGAATGTTGCAAGATCGAATCTGGGTCAGTCTCTGGGGCCAGATATGTACCCTTTTGAGCTTTTGGACTCTTGCTTTAGCCCATCCAGTATTCCAGAATTTCTCTCCTGGAATACGAGTTTTGGGCTAGTCTGTGTGAGTCATATTTATGTAGTGCCTTCCTATTGGCTGATTGATGTGTTGAGGTCTGGTGATTGGCTGTTGTTTCCTTATGCTGGCAAGCTCTTGGCTCCTAAGTACTTGGCAATCTGGTGGTAAATCAGCACTCCTGTTAACTGACAAGGGGCCCCTTCCCTGAAGATGGGCTCCAGAATGAGTCTGAAAGGTTGGAAGAGTACATCTCTGGTCCCAGTGACCAATCCAGATTGTGCAATCCATGTTAGTTCTTGTAGCATCTTTATCAACTGCCATATTTCCTTTACTCAACTACTTCACTGGAAGTTTTCAAAAATAAACTGGAGAACCATCTGACTGGCTGGTATAAGGCTATGCCTTGAGCAGGGGATTGGACTAGAAGCTTCTGTGGTCCCTTCTAGCCCTATAATTCTGTGATTCTCCCCAGAAAAGTAATTCTGAGGGTTTTCAAAGCTTCTCCGTCCCCCCTTCATATCTGCATGCTATGAGAATGGTATCCTCTAAGACAGGGGTCTCCAACCTTGGCAACTATAAGCCTGGTGGACTTCAACTCCCAAGTATTCCCAGAATTCCAGGAGTTGAAGTCCTCCAGGCTTAAAATTGCCAAGGTTGGAGACCCTTGCTCTAAGAAGCTAAACAGTTGTCTGTTCCTAGCATGTTATTGGCAACCAAATTACTTAATTAGAATAGTAACTTTGGGTGACTTGTAGTTTCTGCCTGTCCCATTTGGTATGACACAATTGACACATCGGAGTCCCACAGACTCAGGAACCAATGGGTTCAGGAACCAAGTCTTGTCTGTCATGGACCCCAGTGGTGGCATTCAAAAAGTTTTACCACCAGTTCGGTGGGCGTGGCTTGGTGGGCGTGCTTTGTGTGCGTGCACACACTTTGCATGCACGCACGTGCCAAATGCGCACTTTGCGCAGGCCCAGAGTTGTTCCAACTCACCTCCTGCAAGCCTGCACTCTCCTGGTCGTTTCAGCAGCTGCTGTGCAGCACTCTGCTGTGCCACACAAAGCAGCTGTGCTTCAAAAGCAGAGGATAAAGGTGAGTTGGGAGCCCAGGCAGGCAGGTGGACCCAACAGCAGAGCGGCGGAAAGAACTGGTTCGGTCTCTGCTGCTCATCACCGCTACCGGCTTGGCAGAACCAGGCCAAACCGAATAGAATATCACCACTGATGGACCCTGTGCTCTGGAACACCTTTCCCGCTGAGATTTTGGTAGTCTCTATCCTGGCCCTATTGAAATAAATATCCCAGGTGCTGGTGAGAGTGGCTGATGGAATCTGGGTCTGACGTTTGTGTTTTTAGCAGGATTGTTGCTTGTTTTCTCCTTCCTTTTTTAATGACATAATTACTTGTTTTATCTGAGTCCTTGATTGTTAAGACTTTGCAAGCAGGGTAGAGTGGCCACACATTCAAAAGGCAGTCTATAAATCTGATAAAGAAGTAAATATTCTGTCTTCCTCCCAATGCTTTCTCCAGAATCTGTGTGGACAAGAAGTCAGCATGTTGCCTGCATTCTAGTCACATTCAGTATTTCATATTTCATTTTCCACAATGAGAAAAACTACCCATCACTAACACTGCTACACAGATCCCAAACTTACCTTTCTTAATAGCAGGGAGGATGTCAGCTTCCTCAAATCTCAAAGAATCACATATCCTTTTTGTTTTAATTTGAAACTTTTTATTAGACTAGGAAATATAATTTATTGCATAAAAATTAATTTGTTACAATAGGAATGCTAAATTTATTTACAATTCTTAGTGTACAGAATAAACAGAGTGTTTAGAGGATGCTTCCAAACTCTGCCCCCTCCCACCAAAAAAACCAGAAATCCTCTGGAGGTATAAATATTGAAATAGAAGGAAAAACTAGAGAATGATGAAGGTCGCTCTTGAAAAGATAAAAGGTAAAAGAAATGTGGGCTTCCTTTCAGCAGAATGATGACTCTCCCAATTCTGGAATATCTAGGACCAACTGATCTGGAGGGTACCAGCTTGGGGAATGTTTCCTTGTTTTGTCATGCTACACCAGTGTTTTTCAACTTCAGCAATTTTAAGATGTGTGAACTTCAATTCCTGACTGAGGAATTTTGGGAATTGAAGTCCACATCTTGTAGAGTTCTTGAAATTCAAAAACACTGCTCTACATTAACAAAAGCAAAAAGAGAGAGGCACTCTACTAACTGCTCAGTAAAAGTCAACATTCATTCCCTTTTCTTGTCATTACCAGGCATTCCTAAATCTGATATACTGAGTTCTCTCTTTCTCAAGCACACACCCATTTCCTAGTTCTGATGCCAGACACACACGTATGAATGCACGCACACCTGTACATAAATTCAAGAGCAAGGCAGAAGCCCTACAGTCCTTTGGAAGGGCCTGCCGTGGTTGCTTCACACTTTTCATTGCATTCTTTGAATTTCTTTGGCAGGCCAATGCATTTCCTATCTTCATATTGGCCCTCAATAAGCAGCCTCTAAGCATAGGTGGCATTTCTAGCTCTTCCCATACAGTTGACATAAGCAACTAAAATCAGCTTGTAGGATCTTCCCTCTGGATGACTGCAGAGGCATGTTCATGCAACCAAAATAATAATAATAATAATAATAATGATTGTACTGAGGCCTGGTCAAATATTCCCAGATGTACTTATATGGTCTTGAACAAAATTAACAGGAAAAGCAATTTTGGGACAGAGAGAGAGATAGAAACAGAGAGAGAGAGAGAGAGAGAGAGAATGGAAGAGAGAGAGAGAGAGCACAATATATATTTAAGACACTTGGCCCTTAGAATCTATGTCTAGATAGCATAAAATTAATGCAGAAGGTTTTGTACTGTTTCAATGGACACCTGTAATGGACACCTGTATATGTTTATATTTCTAACCTGATCCCTTAAACCAGCTTTTCCCAACTGCTTCCAAGTATGTTTGCTGGGGATTATGAGGATTATAGTCCAATACTTTTGGAGGGCACCTGGTTGGGGTGATTGCCTTAATTTGGTTTGCTCAGTGCAGCTCCAAAATAAACAATCCCTTGCCCAAAAAGAGATCAAGGTTTAAAGAGCAGCCTCTAGTTTTAAATCCTTGTCTATATCTAATACTTTCCTCTTACTGCCCTGTTTTCATTCAAATATTTAGTGATAATAGAAAATTAGATTAAAAGCGAGGACATACAAAAAGATTGTAACACAGGAAGCAGGACTTCTTTTATACATTTTTCTGAGAATGGGATCAATTTCTTTTCCCCCAACTAGCTGGAAATATCCCATAAGATAAAAAAAGAAACAAACAAACAAAAAAACCCCACCACAACACATTGCTCTCCACCTGCTGCTATAGAGGAAGGAAATGCCTGCAGTCCTTCCCAAATACCTTGTGGTTAAATGACTATAATATTTATATTTAACAGAAACAGTTTTTGTTTTACTACTGAACACAGGAAAGAGGCCTTTGGATTATTTCACTTAAAAAAAGCCCAGCGGCAATTAAGAAAACACAGTTTATCTTTTGGTTCCAAAAATCTGGACATTTAGCCAGATCTGTATATTGCATATGTAGATCCCTGATACTTGCCTTATAAAAAAAATAAGAAATTATGACCGACTAATGAATATACAGGACACACATTTTTAAAATACCCAGTATCAGATGGGTTAAAAGAAACTCCCAATACTGATTTATCTTGTTATAGTTTTCCATACTCTTTAAGACTTCCAAGCTGCAACTGGAAAGTGGTTTTTGCATAAAGTAGTTTTGAAGAAATACAGAGTTTGGATCGTGAAGTTCTGTCCTTCTAAACTTTATAAATGGCACAAATTCAAAACGCCCCCTTAAAGACTAGACAGCAGGGTTGCAAACGTTACAGAAGTTATTTTCTGTCTGAGGCCAAGAACAGCTTAAGAAAGCAAGAAAGTTCTAGATTGCTTCACTCTAGTTCAAATCATTGATTTCAGTGGGAGTGTTGATTCAATGTGATTCAATAATATAAACGGATTTGTAAAACTGTTGAGTCTATTCTTAGATTCAAACTGTTTCGAGCCTATTCACAGACTCATGAGACCTTTTGAATCAACAATGGGAACTTTTGGATTCAAGTGTTTTGATTCAATTTTCAGACTTGATTTGGAGGTGAATCTAATCTTTCAAGATGAATCTCTAAATCAGTGATCCTCAAACTTTTTAAACAGGGGGCCAATTCACAGTCCCTCAGACTGTTGGGGTGGGTTGATGGGCATGACTAGGTAGTCATGTGACTGAGTGGGTATGGCTAGGTGGTCATATGGCCCCTTTTTGGCAGGCACTGGAGGCCGGAGATGCCAAAAACGGGATGCGCGGAGGCCTCGGGAGGCCAAAAATGGGCCCATTTTTTGCCTCCCTGGCCTCCAGAAAGTGGGTGTGGGCTGGCATGTAGGTGGGGAGATGGGCAGGGCAGGCTGGATTAATGGCTTTGGCGGGCCGTATCCCGCCCACGGGCCATAGTTTGATGACCCCTGCTCTAAAATCAAAAGCTTTACACAACCTTAGAAGAAAGCATTGCAAATCCACCCCAATGATGCTTTCTCCCAGCCTACCAGTTTTTATTTTGGGGGGTAAATGACTAGACTCTTCAGATACAAAAATGTATTTTTGAACTAAGAGTTGAGCTATTATCATTTTGCAATAATAAAGGATCTCGAATCAATATTGCTAGATATTACATCACTGGAAACAGTTCTAAATCGGACGCCTCACTGTGAAATGTTGCTGTTGTTGCAGCAAACCTAACTTGCTTCCAACAGCTTTTGGGGGCAAGGATCAAATAAATGAATGAGACATCCTGAGGAACAATTGGTTACCAAGCTATCAAGTAAAGAAATAATCTCTAGTAACAATTCTGCTCCCTGAGTGAGGGTCCCTTCCCCCTTTTGTCCTAGAGTTCATCAATAGCATGTGTAGCTTTTGGACAGTCCTCTCCAGATGGAATTTTGAGCTCAAAAGTCCAATAATTGGGAGGGTATCAGGTTTGGGAAGTCAGCTAAGGAGAAGGTGGAGAACCAGTGGCTGTTCAGATGTTGTACTATTCAAGTTCTTGTAACTCTGACCACTGCATATATTGGATGGAGTTCACGAGAACTGGAAGGAAACAGCAGATGGAGTGTGGACACAGGTTCTACTATCCTTAATTTAAGGGAATGGGCATCCCTGAAGCTCAACACCTTCTTGGTACAAAACCTGCTACACCATGTCATTGCTTAAAGTTATTGCTTACAAAGCAGCACTTGTGAAAGGGGAGAAAAATTAAGAACGTGGCCAGCATTTGGAGCAATACTGCTCCATACTATGCTGGCAGAAGAGGACAATATCTGAAGAGGTAGTGGCTATAAGAAAATACCCTGCAACTACGTAGTTTTTGCAACAGCACAGGCTATTGCAAATTGTTGTTGTTGTTTTAAATTAAAGCAATACACATGAGCCTCTGTGGCAGAGTGGTTAGAATGCAGTACTACAGGCTACTTCTGCTGACTGCCGGCTGACTGAAATTTGGCAGTTCAAATCCCACCAGGCTCAAGGTTGACTCAGCCGAGGTGGGTTAAATGAGGACCCAGATTGTTGGGGACAATAGGCTGACTCTGTAAACCACTTAGGGAGAGCTGTAAAGCACTGTGAAGTGGTATATAAGTCTAAGTGCTATTGCTATTTGCATTAGAGTTTTACTGCTGGAGTTAGCTTTTTGTATTCCTTCACAATATTCAGTATCTCCACCAGATTATCCTGCTGGGATGATCTGGAAAATGCGATAGGCAAAAAACACTGGCAAAAGGATGGATTTATTAACACAGGTCTATATCCAGCTCCTTGCTCACGTATGCCTATTTCCAAATTCCCAGAGCAAATATTGGTAGTCCTCGGCTTACGATCACGATGGAGCCCAACATTCATGTTACTAAGTGAGGCATTTAAGTGAGTTTTGCTCCATTTTATGATTTTTCTTGCCACTGTTGTTAAGTGGATCGTTGTAATCGTTAAGTTAGTAACATGGTTGTGACGTGGATCTGGCCTCTCCATTGACTTTGTTTGTCAGAAGGTTGCAAAAGGGAAAGGAACCCTTGACCCCGGGACACTGCAACCGTCATAAATATGATTCAGTTGCTAAGTGTCGGATTTTTCATCACGTCACCCTGGGGATGCTGCAAAGACTGTGTGAAAAACAGTCACTTTTTTTCAGTGCTATTGTAACCTTGAACAGTCACTAAATGAACTATTGTAAATCGAGGACCGCCTGTGTAGAGAACAATTCCTGACCCTTTAGCAGTTGTTGCCTTTATTTCCTCCCTGTGAACATCAGGACTAGAAACCTGAAGGAAAAATCCCCCCCAAGCTAAGAATTCCATTTGCATGTGGCTTTTTATACAGATGTTGTAGACAACTATGGGATCCCCATGAAGGACATTAAAATGTGCTGCCTTTCATGTTCCACTCAAAGTGGGGTTGGCATATATTTAATACCAGAACTGTTACAAAACTATCATTTGTATTATTCATGGATACTATTTTTTCTTTTTTTTAAAAAAAAGAACAATTATGTCCTAGAACAGTGGTGGCTAACCTTTTTGGGCTCCTGCACCAAAAATTGCATGTGTGCCCACATGCACTTGCATGCCAGCACCCAAAATGCAATGCGTGCCCCACTCCCCATGCCCCCTGAGCATGTGTGTGCAATACCCCCCGCCACCCCCTTACCTGCACTGCACCTCACTGATTTTTGGCTTTTTCCCAGAGACTTGGAAAAAGCTTCTGTAAGGATTTTCAGGCCGAATTATAGGCCCGTTTTGTCCCTTCCAGTATTACAGGAAGTGATGAAATGGGCCTATGATTTGGCCTGAAAAGCCTTGCAGAAGCTTTTTCCAAGTCTCTGGGAGGCCGAAAAAGCTCTCAAACCAACCGCAGGCAAACTTACCTCACTGTGCATGCGCGCACCTCACGTGCCAGCACAAATGCTCTGCGTGCCACTTGTGGCATGCGTGCCATAGGTTTGCCATCATGGTCCTAGAACATCTGCAATATCAAATATCTATATAAGGCACTGCAAAGCATTACCAACAGAAAGAAGAAAACTATTGTAATCCCAATATTAGCTGTGAGTGAACAAATAGAACTAACCATTTGAAAATGCGCTCTAGAACAGCAGGTGCTGTATCCAAAATAACTCACATACACACTTAGGCATGATTTACATAGTAAGATGTGATTTGGGTTTCTTTGATGGGATGTGTTGTATGAACCCAGGCTCTGTAGTTTGAATTACGATTAACTAAACCATTCCTTGGTATGTATTCTGAATCCAAGATTCAGACACCTGTATTGGAACGGATTCATTCAAACATAATTCTACCATGAGTGTTAACAATGAATAGACTCCTCTGCTATATTTTTTTCCAGAGTCAACAACTAGGCAAGAGAACTATAGGGACTGAAGATTCTTAATTTTTTCTATTTCCCCCCCCCCCAAAAGAATACATATTAGGAATATTTTTTGAGCAACCCTATAACCCCAGTAAACTGATCGTCATCTAAAAAGACTGGGCTTTCCTCATGAATTTAAAACAAAAACTGACAATTTTAGTTTATCCTCTCAAACATTTCCTACCCTTTTTGCCCTGGAATCTGAGGAATCAGTGATGAGGTGTTAAATAAAAATCTGTTTAAATGGAAACAAGTGCCTTGCCCTAAAGAACTTTCTCATTGATCTGTTGTTGTTGGTGGTCATCAACAGCCACCATGTAAATTTTCCTTCTTTATGGAACATTCTTTGCCTTAGAATCATACCAGTTCTTCAAAACAAAGAAACGGAATCCATTAAAAGGAATATGTTTTGGAAATGATGGGGAGAAAAACAAGGATTCTCTTGTCCTCCATGGCTTTCAATGAAATTCAGGCAAGCACAACTGATGATCTAACTCGCCGCATCACGTTGCCGTCCTGTGACATAGTGTGACTTTTTTTTCCCTTTGCAGAGCTGGGTGTGACATCCCTGATCTAATTTGTACTCTAAAGCAGAGGTCTCCAACCTTGGCAACTTTAAGACGTGTGGACTTCAACTCCCAGAATTCCTCAGCCAGCTGTTTGCAGCCAGAGTTGAAGTCCACACATCTTAAAGTTGCCAAGGTTGGAGACCCCTTCTCTAAAGCATACCCTCAGGTGGAAGGAAGGTGTTCTGACACTTACTGCAACCTGCTTTTCTATAGAGAAAGCAGTTGCACTGGAATCAAAGAAAAATAAATTTGCCAGCTTTGAAGTGATGTTAGGAGTGTAAAACTTCCAATGCTCATGTTTGCAAAATTGTTATTCTGAGAAAAAGAAAATGAAAAAGCTCATTTGCTAAGAGCTTCCATTTATTTGGTTTCCTTCAGTCTCCAGGAGCAACACAGAACTAGTAATTTTGAAAGTGCCGGGCTGGAATGGTGTGATGTCAGCACTGTAAATATCTCAAACATGTATTCAAGATATTCCAAAATATCCAACATGCTTCTAACATTATCTTTAAATTGTCTTTGAGATAAAAACCCAGCTTGATTCTTCACAAATAAATTCTTCTAAAATTATTTTCAATCTCTCAGCTAGGATCATTGTGAACAGTTAGTAATTATATTGGACTATAATTTCTTGTCAAGCCAAACCCTTCACTAGATATTGATGTTTATTTACATCATTCCATATCTCAGTCATCTGTCCTCCCTGCAAGACAGCATTAATTGTGTTTTGCAAAGGTGGCAAGAATCCATCATCAAAGCATTTATAATAAAGCCAATAATTCATCTGGTTTTTCTGCACTTTTCCAGGTTTAATCTTTTTTATAGCTTCAGAAGCCTCTCTACAATTTGTGGCCACTGGGAAGAATCTGCCCAAAGAGAATTAAGCACTCTTCTCATGTACTAATAAAAAATACTTGTCACTATGCTTAACAAAAGAATTGTGTATGTTGTCATTAATATAGACAGTATCTTAATTGGTGGCCACTGTATTTTCTGCAAGATAACGTTCTGATTCAGAAATCGTGGGGACTAAAATAACATAAATGCCAAGATGTTCAGGACATGGTATAGGGCAGTACAAAACATTTTGCTGAAATCGCCAACAAAATTAAATGTGAGTACACCTTGCACCTATAGCCTTCAATGCAGTAGTAGGAGTCTGTGTTGCTCCTAGGACCTTACTAACATGCTTTGCAAAGAGCCTTCTCTGAATGCTTTGCATTGCCTTAATACTTTGTGTTTGTTTGGGTGAATTCTATTTTACTTGGGAGCGATTCTCTGCCCATGTAATGTACATATTCAGGCTCTAAGAAGGTTTAAAGAATTGTATTTCCATCAGCCTGCTGCTATCTCAGCCTTGCAAATTTCTATGAGAAAGGACAGACCTTCTGGTTAGCAAACCTACCCATGAGGAAAAGCAAGAATGTTCCACGTGAAATAACATACAGTTTTGCCTACATACGATACAAATGCTGCTTGAGAAAAGGTCAAGAACATTGATCACAATCTCTCTTCTTCTAGGGCTTAGCTACCGTTCTAGGGTTCCTGGCACCCCCCCCCCCAATATAAATTCTGAAAATGGCCAAGATCTCACAAGACTTCAGCACTCTCACCTCATGATCTTGCAAAAATAATACATGAAAAAGTTAAGCTATCATAAACCTCTAATGTGAGAACACTGAGGTCCCGGGACGGGGTGATGTCCTTGTGAATTTCCAGACACTTTAAATAGTGGATATTAACTTTTCTGTAAAGCAAGCTAGAACTAAAGTGCACTTCTGGGAAAGATCTGAGGAAGGAGGAAAGACACAAGCAGCTGTTTGCAGCACATGCTGGAATTCATTATACGAGAGAGAGAGAGAGAGAGAGAGAGAGAGGGAGAGAGAGAGAGAGAGAGAGAGAGAGAAGCTCGCTCAAAGATTACACATATAAAATGAAAAAGTTCCTGTGAAAAATCTATGCTGAGGCTGAGAGAAGGAGAAGCAGCTCTGGAGAAGTAGCAATGGGAAAGCTCATTATAGGTTTATCAAAGAAATTTATCTGTGATGTATAATACAGATGTCCTGAGATAAAGAAAACCAAAAGCCCTCCTCTTCTTAATGAACTTATTAATAAGGGAGAACTCGGTGGCTTGTATCTCAGTTCTCAAGATAATGTACTGTAGCCCCTTGCCATGTAAATTTAATTACAGGAGGTTTGCGATTCTTGTTTCCTTGATCACATGCTTCTGTTAAATTTACCCCAATGCCACACATATGTGTAGTTAAATTACCAATGCTTTTAAAAATGAGAGGTTGAGGAACCAAACACTCATGCCTTGCATTCACATGGTTGCGTGTAGAAGTCCTTCCTCATGACCATCTTGTAGCCTTTTCTAGCATCATCCAGCCCTTCTTGTTGTGCCAAAATAACAGTCATGAAAACAGGCTTGATATCATTTGGCTGAGTGATGATGCTATGAAAACACTTTAAATCACAAGTGGGAAAACAGCCAGATTCAATGCATGCCAGGGAGAAGCAGCAACCTTTTCCCATATGCAGGTAATCCTTCACTTACAACCATTTATTTTAGAGACCGTTCAAAGTTACTGAAAAAAGTGACTTATGACCTGTCTTCACACTTCTAACCATTACAGCCTACCCATAGACATGTGATTAAAATTTGGCTGTTTAATAATTTGCATGTATTTGCCACCTACCCTGAGGGTACCGTCAGCTAAACACTGTCGGCTGGTGACCCCTAGGGGGAGGGCCTTCTCTGTGGGAGCACCCACCCTCTGGAATCAGTTACCCCTAGATTTGCGCCTGGCCCCTGATCTCCGCTCTTTCTGCCGTGACCTTAAAACATGGTTATTCTTACAATCCAGCCTGGACTGACAGGGGATCGGGGTTTTAATTTGAAATGTTTATTTGGCTGTAATTTAATATTTTTTAAATTTGTTTTAATTTTTGTATTGCCTGTTTTTTTATGTACGCCTCCCTGAGTCCTTTGGGAGAGAGGGCGGCTTATAAGTCCAAATAAACTAAACTAAACTAAACTAAACTACCCAGCTGGCTTCTGACAAGTAAAATCAATGGGGGAAGGGGAGCCAGATTTGTTGAACAACTGCATGATCCATTTAACATCTGTGGCCAAAAATGGTCATAAAAGTGGCTGTAGCTCACATAACAACTGCCTTGCTTAGCAGTTGCTGTGGAAATTCTGATCCCAATTGTAGTTATAAATTGAGGGCTACTTGAGTTGAATTCTGAGTCAAAGGATTATCTCTCAGTAACTATAACTGGGAATAAAAGCAAATTAGGGGCTGTTTTACTTGCATGCTACTTTTCAGAAGCACCTTATAAAAATCACCACAAAAGATACTTTTGCATTGATTCCTCAGTGCTCCCATCGTTACTTCAGTGGCTAAAACCTAACCCTCTTCTAAAGGTGTATCATGGTTAATTTTAGCTACTGGGAATAAATTCCACACACACTTGCTACGGAGTTGACATTCCCGCAGCAATCTTCATACCTCAACAGATCTCAATACAGGATAAAATCATGTAATAAAAAAATCCTAAAAGCATCAACTTCACATGATACAAAGGATGCTATCTGGAGTATTTGCAAATCCTTCAGTCAGCAAACACTGTAACAACAGAAGAGGAAAGGGATGTCCGTGATAACGATCAGATTCTGCCTAAAAGTTCAGATTCACTCAGCGCTACCATTTCTCTCAATATCCAAAATGCATTCCAAAGAGCTTTCATTTAAATGGATAACTTTACCGTTCGCCCTTTTTTGCACGCATTCTATCCAAATAAGCTGGTTTGTATGTGAGCAGCTTTATCAACTTTCTGGAGATTGGAGAGACTGGAGGGAGACTGGACAACCACTTGTCTGAAATGGTATAAGGTGTCCTACTTGAGCAAGGGTTGGACTAGAAGATTTTCAAAGCCCCTTCTAACTCTATTATTCTATGGGAGCATATTCTCATACAGAACATTGGGCTATGATGGAATGTGTTAGGACAGGCCTCTTTAAATAGTTCAACTTATCCCCAAATCATTCAGACATAAGACTGCAAAAATACTTTCACATTTAAGGTTTCTATCATTCTCTTTCGACATAGCTACAGTTAAAAAAAGAGCTTTAGAACACAGCTGAGAAAACCATATTTGTAGCCTGTACCTGTACAGTTGTACCTCGGTATTTGACATCAATTGGTTCCAGGAAGTACAACGTGTACTAAGAACTATGAGTGCCAAACAAATCAGGAGATTTATCACGTGACCCTTTGTTTTGGCTGGGAAGAATTTTCTGTCTGTCCTTTTTCCTATATCAGCTACCTTCCCAGCATGGCTGACTTCCTGTTTGCTCTCTACGGCTGTCCCCCCCACTTCCTTTTGCAGTACGCCAAATACCAAAGAAACTACGAGTACAGAGGCAACATTTTTTTTGCACCAAAATGCATCGAGTACCAAATTTTGAAGCAGTCAAATACCGAGGGACCACTGTATGTCAAAGACAATTGAATTTCAGCTCCCCGTATAGAATGGATGCTACAAAGCCCATACAATGTAAAGCGCTTTTAGACAAATTTAATGGAGCTACTGTGATACCAGCCAGATTGTTATTCCAGTTGGACCAGCAAAAGAACTGAATTCAGAGGAAAATAAATGCCACAAAGCAGGCAGTGAGTCAAGACATAACCGAAATAAGATCATACTTGTTTTGAGTACACAATGTGTTGGTCTTATCAGAAAGCTCTAAAAAATCCTTCCAAATCTGTCTACTCCAAAACATCTCATTCTTATAGGCCTTTCTATATCTGGCCCCACATTACAGCTATGTTTTCAGAAGTCAGTTTGTTATGCTATGAATGGGTTATTAGCTTTTTTCCCCACACTCTGGCAATCTTGTTACTATGGTGAACTATAATAATCATAATTAAAAAAAACCTTAAACACCATGTGAAAAAGGACACAATTTGTCCTTTTAGACCAGAGGATTCCAAACTTGGCAACTTTAAGACTTGTGGACTTCAAGTTGAAGTCCACAAGTCTTAAAGTTGCCAAGTTTGGGGACCCCTGTTTTAGACCCTCATTTTTTCCCCAATCCTATCAGCAATCCTTCCCCACCAAGCTTCAAAGATGATCACATATATCACGGGTGTCAAACTCACCACATCATGTTGCCGTCACGTGATGTTTCACGGTGTTTTCCCCATTCGTGGAGGTGGGATGGGCGTGGCCTGCACGTGACGCATTCATTCCATGGGCTGCCAGTTTGACACCCCTGACATACATTGACCATTTTAAAATTTACCTCCAGAATTCTCTCTTTCTCTCTCTCTCTCTCTCTTTCTCTTTGAGTGCCAAGTTATTCTTGCTCTCACATAGATGAAAGATTCTTAATATATATTTATATATATATATATTTATATTTTAAAAAAGGATGCATCCAAAGATCTGGATAATACATTTACTTGCGTTTCCTAAGAAACGGATTTCCATTTATTTTCCCTTGTACGCGTGTGTATTTTAAGCTGTCTGAGGCTTCTGACAGGAGTTGTCTTCACTAAATTGTACTCAACTCTTCAAAGCATAAATGCCAGAAAAGAAGAAATAAGAGCAAAGTAGGGAGTGGGAAAAGAGAAAGTCAAGAAGAGATCAACAAAGAACCAAACAAATTAACAGCCCAGATTCCAGCAGCCCTCATAATAAGCCACACAGAGACAACAGAGGTTTGGAGAAGACACTGCCGCCTGAAGCTGTGGTCACCATTAGCAATGATGCATTGCTTTCAAGCTGTAATCCAAAGGCTGTGAGGAATAGGAGGAAGGAGTCTTTAACACTTGGATTGCTTGTAAACTCCACAATTTCTAAGGCTGATTGTGATTTCAAGAGGGAGGAGTATGAGAAGGAGAAGAAACCTGAGTTGAATCCTTCAGCGCCTTGGCTCTGCTCCTTCTTTGCAACTGTTTCCCACTGGTTCCAAAGAGCTTTTTTCTCTTTAAGTTTTTTTTTCTTCCTGTCCCTCTCTTACTCAATCCTCAAGGTGGCTGGAAGTCTCCAACAGCTGCATCAACACTCTCCTTCTGTTGCCATGACAACCAGCATCTCACTCTTGCCCATCTCTTCCAAGGCACTGGCCAGAGTGTTAAGATCTCCATCATCTTGATGTTGAGCTTCCCATAAGTCCAGGATCACCCCTGTCGGGCTGGCTTTGGTGGCAAAGAAATTTAGGTACCTAAATAAGATAGAGAGGAGGAGAGCTTACTAAGTATCAACTTTGACCTTCAGCATCAACATCAGTTATTGAAATATTCTGTTCTGAAGCCATTGTTCACATAAGTAGACTAGCATCCTAATTAAATCCATACCGCCATGAAATCAGAACCCTGAAATCATAATTATTTTCAGGACCAGAGTGGTTTTTGTAAGAAGGCTAGTGGAGAAAAATATGAGACTATAAAATAAAAATATTAAGGACGAAGGAAAAATAATGGGGATGAAATGTTTTATTTAAGCATCCCCTGTCAATAAATCAACTTCCTGGTCTAAAACATAACAACCGCATCATACTGCTTTTAGGATTTATAAACATTATTTCAAGGAACATATGAAATAGTTCTTCGTATACATCCAAGGCTCTAGGTAAACGTTGTTCAACTGACAGCACAGCCCAATAACACAAATAAACAGCTTTAAAATTCAGTAGCATTTATTTCCAAGTAATTGTAACTTTGAGCTGGCAACGAAACTTAATCTAGCCATCCATCTCACAAACCAACTCTGGTGTCTGATACAGCAAAAAATATCATACAATAAAAATAAAATAACAAAAATAACAAAAATAATAAAAGTTAAGTAAAGAAAGGGCAACCAAAGGTAATTGCATTCACACACCTTATGAGCTCAGCTAATTTATTAACCAATTTCTATGTTTAAGTTCCTATTTTTTTCCCTTTTATTATGACAGGCAAGCTGACAAAATAAATATTTAAAGCCAGAATAATATGAAGAATGCAAAATGAGGGAAGAATGTTCTATAGTGCTTCTGCCCAATTCTACTACTCTTAGATTCTCTGAGAACAGATTTTATTATGTAGAAGTGTATTTTCAGGGTTTTCATTCTATACCTCCAGTAGGTTTCTGTTCTAGTTTGTAAGGCATAAAACATGAAATCCATAAATGGCAATGGCATTAAAACTTCCATTACAACTGTCAGAGGTGGTATTCAGCAGGTTCTGACCAGTTCTGGAGAACCGGTAGCGGAAATGTTGAGTAGTTTGGAGAACCGGCAAATACCACCTCTGACTGGCCCCACCACAATCTATTCTCTGCCTCCCAAGTCCCAGCTGATCCGCTGAGTCTTCTTTTGTTGCCCTGCACTGGAGAATGGAGCTGGAAAACAGATTAGTGGGGTGGGGAGGGAATGGGATTTTGCAGTATCCTTCCACTGCCATGCCCTCCAAGCCACGCCCACCAAATCATGCCACGCCCATCAAGTCACGCCCACAGAACAGGTAGTAAAATATTTGGAATCCCACCACTGACAACTGTACATCACTTGTTACAACTGTTCAATTATAGAACAATTGAATGAAATTCAACCAACAATCTAAAAAAAGAATAAGAAAGCCCTGATGATCTCTGAATTGACTTTAAAATGTTCCTGAAACATTTGGATGAATTAAAAAAATGTTTGTTTGAGGCTAAAAATACTACAGTGTAGGCGTCAGGTGAATATTTTGGAAAGGATATTCCATTGCCGAGAAGATTGTTACCCAACCTGGCAGCCATTTGCTGAACCATACAAGAGGCCCCTTTTGATGTTGTGGCAGGTCCAGATTGATAAGTATTGAAAGAGATATCATCACAGATAATCTGGATGTGAACTGTTTAGAACCTTATAGTTTTAAGACCAGGCTTTGAAGATTAAACACAGATAATCTTGTTCAGCCAGGACTGTTGAACTTAATCTATTTTTTCCTGCCTTTGTAGTAGTTCTATTTATAACTTGGAGACTGCCTGATCCCAGATACCTCTGGTCAGCCTACACTTTAAAAAAGGAGGGAAAAATGAAACAGAAAAATAGAAGCTGTACACCCATGAGGAATAACCTGAGACATCCGGTTTGAGCTTCTTCGGAGATGGACCGAAATCCGCGACTGTGCGCGGTTTCGATCCGTGCTTGCCACTGGAGCACCCTGAGCCGGCTGGCTTCGGGGTTAAAACCACCCTGTAGAGGTGGTGAAGTGGTGGGAGCCACCAGTAGGGTTGAGGAGAGCTGCATCTCTCCTCCCCAGCTGGTCTTTTTCCCTTTCCCCAAGGCGGTTGCAGAGGTGGCCAGAAATGGCCACCTCAAAGAAGAGGAATAACCATATATATCAAGAGAAAAAGGAGCCTACAGATGCTTATAACTCCAAGCCCAGGGAGAATGCCCAGGTATTCAAACACCTTTAGAACATCATCAAAGTTGGATCCATTTGTATCTCTGGTTCTAATCAAAGTGGTTATGTTGGCCATCACTTCTTGGCCTACTAAATGTTTATGGAGATTCTTAGTCATCCAGGTCATGGTTGTCCCAAAGGTGGTTTCCAAAAAGCAAGTGGACTTTGTTTTTCCGTGAAGACATTTTGCTTCTCATTCAAGAAGCTTCTTGGATGAGAAGCGAAACGTCTTCAAGGAAAAACAAAGTCTACTTGCTTTTTGGAAACCACCTTTGGGTCTTGGCCTACTGGTAAAACTCCACTAGCAGCTTCATATGTCTCTTTAGTATTGTAGGCAGGAATTCTGATATTGGCAAAATGGGTAAAAGCAATGTAGGTGGCACCCTGAGCTATTCATCACATCGTAGCATTAAGCCAAATGTTGGCATCTAAATGAATTGGTTCTCAACAGTGGCCCTGCAGGTCAGGGGCTTAAATGACCGAAAAACTTCAATGAATACTTATATGTAAGTTAACCATCTTCCTTGGCTGGTTTCATTCCTTTGGGGCAATCAAAGCATTGAAGTAAAAACTCACCTATCCATGGAAAGCTTTTGGGCAAGGAGCCGCCAGTCATTCCCTCTGGAGTTAGGAGCATCAAGACTGTTGCAGATTTTCTGCCGTATGGACAGAGGAATCTTGAAGGCATGTGGTCCAAGCTGGGTTGTCATGGCACCACCAGTGTGGGACCGCAAGGCATCAAAGGAGCTGGAGTTCTTTAAAATGTTAAATTTTTATTAGTTTACCAAAATACGAAACACACGAAGAAAAATGAAAATAATGGGAAAGTAAGGGAGGAAAATGGGAAGAGGAAAAAGTATAGGGGAAAACTGGAAAAAGAAAAAAAAGCATTGACTTCTGACTCTTTTTAGTGCGGTAGAATAAGATAATAACACACAGTCTCAATTTTTTAATTTTTATATAGCTCTCTGTACAAAAATGGAAAGATATTTTAATTCCTACAATGGGTGACTGGTTGCAAAAGCTAATGAAGTTAGCAGAGATGGCTAAATTGACTGCTTTAATTGAAGAAAAGAATATAGATAACTTTGTTTCCACTTGGAGACTGTTTCTGGACTTTGTGCTTGAGGTGGGGAAAAAAATAAAAATTCTGACTTTGGATTTTGTTAATTAGATAAGTTTGTTTTTATGAAAATGGCTAGTATATATTATTATGTAAAAGGAACTGGAGTTCTTATAACAAAACAAAATGGGATGCAGGCTCAGTGATTAATTGGATGAAGATGACAATTTTTAAAAACATGATGAGCTCCATCTTATCATTTATGGATCCCAAACTGTCTCATAACCTCAGCAAGATCAATGACAACCATGATTTATAACATGTGCTAGAAAAAGCAAACAATATTTTCAGGCCACAATTGGTCTGCCTTCTGGCACTTTCAGGATGGATATTGAAAGATTCACTATCAACAGAAACCACACAGTGCATTTGCTGGGAGGCATATATCCATATGTGCATACAACAAATGCTTCTGTTTTGGTTTTTAGTCACTGAAACAATTGACAAACTTCTAGATTTGATTTTGATTTGATTTATTTGGATTTATATGCCGCCCCATCTCCGGAGGGACTCGGGGCGGCTCACACAAAAATATAACATACATACAAATATTTAAAAATATTTTTAAAAGTATTAATCTAATTTAAAAAAGTATTAATGCAATCCAAATAACCCAATCCAAATAACCAATAAAATTCCCACGCTAAAATGTTACCTCTAGAGAGGTAACACAACAGAAGTTTAAAGGCCCATAAACAGCTTCACACGTGAAAATGTTCTCATCTTGTTTTGTTGTAGCCTATACACAATAGTATTGAAGCTGGCTTGAACTGGCTTGTGAGTGTTGATGGTTACATTTTCTGGAATTTTGCAATTCTGTTCAGAGCAGAACTGAGCCAGGATGCCCAGTATGCTGATCAGCTGTTTGACGGCTAGCAGTAGCAATGAAGCCAGCAGAATTGGTTGTTAAATATTTGCCAGCACAACATACCCTTTAACAACACTAGTGTCTTTGCTTCTGGCACAGAACAAAACTTTGAATTTTTTTGTTTGGTTGTTTGTCATGTACTAGGCAAACAAAGTCAGAAGCGTTTGGGGGGTGGAAGGCAGTCAGTAAAATGCACTAGGAAAACTACTAACTGCTAAAAATCAAAATAATAGGTACGTGAAGGGTATCATGTCTTAAAAATAAATGGTGATCTTCACAGCCCCATCAAATTATCTTGCCTCAATGACTGCAGAAGGAAACAGCTATCTAATAATGCCATGCATGGCTGAACTATAATGGCCCTTCAAGATTAGGACAGGAATCTTAAATTAGTCTGCAGGGGAAGGGTGGTTGGTTGGTTTTGAAATATTTTGAATAATGCACTTCCTACCACAACTTTAATAGGAAATACAAATCTGTATGTAACTGGCTAAACACTGATGATCTCAGAAGTACAGGAAGGCCTCAGAGCTGAGATTTAAATAATTATTACTCTCATCTTGGTTCTTGAGCTTTCCGAAAAAGTTTCAGCAATAACAGTTTGTCCAGAATTAAAATAAAAACACTGAAATAGATATTTAAAATTTCCAGCAGGTTGTGTGAGCCAGATGCACAGGCAGAAAAAGTTGCATGAAATAATAGGTTGTATTGCTAATATCCAGTAGAATAGAGATGGATGTATCAGAGATGTTAGCAGACAATAAGAAATATGATTTTCTTTTAACTGTCCACATAATAGTAATGACATTTGGGACAGCAGAAGTGGAAGTGAGTCATGGCTGAAATTAAACATTAGAGCAGCGTTTCTCAATATTGGCAAATTTAAGATGTGTGGACTTCAACTCCCAGAATTCCCCAGACTAAGGAATTCTAGGACTTGAAGTCCATTCATCTTAAAATTGTTAAGGTTGAAAACCGCTGCATTACAAGAACCTAACATGAACATTAGCCTATGTTTCACTGATTGTATCTGGCCAATATAATGTTTCAGAGAAACTATTACGCCCATTATTGAACAATCCTGTTCCTTTTGTCTCATTCATTCATTCATTCATTCATTCATTCATTCATTCATGCATGCATGCATTCAATTTGCTTTTCTTATCTGAGTTTCCCTTGCTTACCTCTCCAAGTGTAACATGTAACTGGAATATCTGCCCTTCTCCTTCAACTTGCCGAACACAGATTTTGCAAGTAAGTTCTGTAGTAGCCGGACTGTATCTCTCAAGGCTGAAGGTGCAGTGTAATGCCCGCTGACTACCACTCCAAATGTGATAGAAAGGGATTTCCTGAAGGAAATAGGAAAGAAACAGAAAAGATGAACAAACATGTGCCACAAGATGTCACCACTCTGGAAATTTGCAGGTGTGTCCTTTAAAAAACAACAACAACCCAAACAAAAACAATCCTGTGTACTTTCTCTTCATATCAAATTCCAGGCAAGCAGAAGAGAAGAACAAGGTGTAGAGCAGAGGTCTCCAAACTTAGCAACTTTAAGACTTGTGGACTTCAACTCCCAGAATTCTGGGAGTTGAAGTCCACAAGTCTTAAAGTTGCTAAGTTTGAAGACTCCTGGTGTAGAGTCCTTATATGGTAGTTTGATTGATGGGCTCTGTATTGTTTACGTGTTTACTAAGTGATTGCTTACTTGTGATAACTGACAGTGGTCACTGTGGAAAACACTGTGTTGAATTAGGTAAGTGTTTAATATAAGTCAACTGGGCTGCTCTGAGCTACAGAGGAAGGAGAAATTTCCAGATTGGGTTCAGCTGGAATTCACAACCCAGCTTTACAAGATGAAGAAGCCCGGCATGGCACACTCTTGATTGTGTTTATATGACATTGGGGTGGGGCACTTACTTGTCTTCCTTTCAAGTCATTATAGAACATGAATCTTAGTTCTATGGGAGAATGGAGAAGCAAAGGGACAAGGTGAAAATATGAAACATGGAGGAAGGAAAGGATGTGGCAGGCATGTCAGCTGAAGTCTTCTGAGATAGTCAGCAAATATATATTTCTAATCTTGCCAATGTGCAAGGTAAAAACTTGGCAGGAACTTTGACAGTGCCTAAAATTGAAAGTGAGTAACAGAATTGGAAGGGACCTTAGAAGTTTTCCAGTCCAGCCCCCTGCTTTAGCAAGAAACTCTATATAATTTCAGACTAATGGTTCTCCAATCTCTTCTTAAAAACCTCTAATGTTGAAGCACCCACAACTTCTGGAGGCAAGTTGTTCCACTGGCTAATTGTTCTAACTGGCAAGAAATTTCTCCTTAGTTCTAGGTTGTTTCTCTCCTTGTTTAGTTTCCACCCATTGCTTCTTGTCCTGCCTTCAGGTACTTTGGAGCAGGGGTCTCCAACCTTGGCAACTTTAAGATGTGTGGACTTCAACTCCCAGAGTTCCTCAGCCCCTCCAACCTTGGCAACTTTAAGAGCTTTGCTGGCTAAGGAACTCTGGGAGTTGAAGTCCACACGTCTTAAAGTTGACAAGCTTGGAGACCCCTGCTTTGGAGAATAGCTTGACTCCATCTTCTTTGTGGCAGACCCTTAGATATTGGAACACTGCTTCTTTTCCAAGCATGAGTCTCACAGACTGTTTTAAGCAAAATTTATTGAGATGCATGGGATGAGGTTATGAGAATCCCAGCAACTCTTTCCCACTTAAAATCCAAGATATTTCCAGTTTTTCTGACATTCTTCCTATGACACAGCAAGGAGACAAGTCTCTTTTCTAATCATGAAGGAGATTTCAACTCAGTGGCTTTCTGAGTGTTAATTTGTCTGCAACCATCTATTACAAGACTCACATGAATCACCTTGGAAAACTAAATGTGTCAATGAATGTCTTTTCATTGTGGGCAAATTTTGCAAACCCATCAGGAAGGTTGATTTCAAAGGAGGCCCTAGGGCAGTGATGGCTAACCTTTTTGTTGTTGCATGCTGAAAGTGCACACATGTGCACACGCGCATGCCTGCACCCATAATGCAATGCATGTGTGACCCCCTCACACTCCCCCACCCCCTGTGCATGTGCATGTGACTCCCCATGCTCCGCCACCCCCTGTGCATGTGTGCACGACTCCCACACTCCCCTGCACATGTGCATGCGCCTCCCGCATGCACTCTGCCCCCCATGCATGTGCAGCAGATACCCGAAAATCAGCTGGCTGATGGGAGGTGCCTGCGCATGCGGAGTGGAACTGAGCTGGGGCGACAGCTCGCATGCCGGCAGAGATGGCTCTGCATGCCACTTCTGGCACACATGCTATAGGCTCGCCATCACGGCCCTAGGGAATCACTCTTAGTGTCAGATCCGTGTATCTGCCATTCTTCATGGAAGAAGTGGGGGGAGTTGGTATAAGAAATCCTTTTTGATGTAACCTGGATATATTAAATCTTATATTGAATTTGGATAACCCACGATATACTATGGAGGGACGGAAACCAGATGCCCGGAAACCTGTCATCTCTGAAAGAGACAGCCACAGGATGAAGAGACCATAATAATTCCTGCTGGGAGATGTCTCCTGGGAACCTCAAAAAAGATCCTTTTCAGAAGAGGGGGGGAATAAACATGTTGGCTCTTTGTTCTACTAAATACACATCAAGAGAAGGAGGGGGTGTCTTAAACTCCCTTATCTATCCCTGCATGCCTGAGGCACGTTAGATGTTTCTTTTAATCCCTACATGAATTGTCTCATCTCAATAAAGGATTCCTTTTGATACGTTTGGTTTTCAGAAGTTCATTCTTGTTGATTGAATGGGAAAAGTTCTGTAGCCTGACATAAAGACTGCGCCAAGGTGAAGTCTGTTGTTCAACTGATAGGTAAAGCACTCACCTGATATTTGGCTAGGAGTTTGCTCCTCCAAAGTGAATGAGGGATGTCATGAATCGAGAGGCGCAAATTGTGATAACTGTCCTTAAACAGTAGAGGCTTAGGGTCTTCTAACAGATAGCCGCCAAGAGTCCTTTCTATTTCAAGCACTTCCTATGGGACAAGCAAAACAAAAGCAAAAGCACCCAAAAGTAAAGAGAAAGCAATTTAATTGGGAAAGTGATATAAAATAGGTGAGACAGAGAAGGAACATGAAATGGACTGCAGTTCATGACAGCAATAGCCTTAATAATAGCCTTTCTCAGAGGCATCTTTCAGATATGCAGTTCCTAGAACTTCTGGCTAACAAGGCCAATTTAACCTTCAAAGTTTGGGAATTCCTGCTCCAACTGAGACAGAAGATGCCAGGTTGAAGAGGGCTGACTTACATGACTACTTGTATTTCTAGGTTCCAGTTTGAGTTTCCATGCTGCTGGAGAATTTGATCCATGTGAATTTCCAGCAGTCTGCAAAATGCTTCTTGTTATCTCTTTGAATAAGGCATTAAATGTTTGACCGAGTTAACAGCAAGGTCTCTCTCTAAGAGTACTTGACTCTGCCAATCTTGGGCAGCAGGTATCACCTCATACTTGACAACCTTCTCTAATGCTCTAAAGCAGGGCTCTCCAAATTTGGCAACTTCAAAACTTGTGGACTTCTACTCCCAGAATTCCTCAGCCAGCCAAACGTGGCAACTTTAAGACTTGTGGACTTCAACTCCCAGAGTTCTCTGGCTGTGGAATTCTGGGAGTTGAAGTCTATAAGTTTTAAAGTTGCCAAGTTTGAAGACCCCTGCTCTAAAGCTTGTCGAAAGTGCAGATGCTAAATTTAACTTAATCCCATCCAGCTATAATAGTACACTATGCCCTCACATGCCATAATTCAAACGAATCAATCATTTGGGAACATCAATAATCTCATTATGACTTATTTATTTCAGCTCATTTACATAGTCTTCTTCATAATGCAGGTTTCTCCCTTACTAGAACTAACGAAAACAACAATAATGTAAGCACCCATATTACATTTGCAACCTTCACAATGTTACCCTATTCAAACTTTATTTGAGGAATGATCAGGTAGACCTCACTGCCTGGAGGCATTCACCTCCACTCCTTGTATATACCATTACAACCTTCAATTTCTTGAGCCATGTCCTTCCTTAAAAATGGAAAAAGGTAATTTCCAGAGTCCTTTTTTTTAAAAGCTATTTTAACTTGGGGGTTGGGATGGGAGTGGGGAGGTTGAATGCCAGTTGTGACATCAAGGTTAAAACACACAACACAATAAGGCCTGAAATACCAGCTTGGTGTGTTGATTGCTGGAACTAATCACTCCGGTTGATAAAAAGGCAGATGGAGATTTATACTTCATTAAGAATGATGGGTCACTTTCATTAGGCATGCAAAGTGGTGTTAACATTATTGATAGGCTTTGAAAATAACTTGACAATAAGTATTTTCAGAGGAGCAGCAACTAAGAAGTTTCTTGTGGTTTCTTCATAACTGGCCTTTACACTTTGATCACAAAGGGAGCTTGTCTATAAAAAAACCCACAAGAAAACCTATTCTGGATTTGTTTAACCTGTGACTTGCTATCAAGGGCAGGCTGGGTCATATACAAATACAAATCAGCATGTGTGTTCCTTGGGTCCATAGTCTCCAGATCACCTCTTGACATTGGAAGTTGGAAGGGGATGTTAAAATGATAAATGATGCCATTACCTTAATTAGATGAAGACCTTATGGAGAAAAGTCCCTTATTTAGACCAGAACCTGATCAAATCAAGACAGACTGGCAGTGGCCCCAAATGGTCAGGCTAGTGACTTGTTCCCGGTCTTACAATTTGACATCTTTTATCCAAAGACTGATGTGAAACCTTTTGCAGGCCAAGAATGTGCTCGACACGCCATTAAGTGGTTATTTACCAACTTACACAGGGATTATGAATCATTTTTGTATTTCTCTTGAACCCTGAGAAGTAGGGAATCAAAGTAGACCTGAAAGGTCATCATATATAGTGAGTTCAGTCTTCCTGAATAGATACAATCAGATATACAGTTTACTACATCCAAAATTGCCATCCATTAAAGCAGGGGTCTTCAAACTTGACAGTTTTAAGACTTGTGGACTTCAACTCCCATAATTCCTCCTCCAGTCATGTTAGCTCAGGAATTCTGGGAGTTGAAGTCCACAAATCTTAAACTTGCCAAGTTTGAAGACCCTTGCATTACAGCATTTGGTCCTGATGTTTTGGTCCTGATGTCAGAAGTTCAGAAAAAGTGATCACATGATCCTGGGACACTGCAACCGTCATAAATATGAACCAGTTGCCAAGCACCTGAATTTTGATCATGTGACCATGGGGAGGCTGCAATGGTGGTAAGTGTGAAAAATGGTCATACGTCAATTTTTTTTCAGTGCCACTGTAACTTGGAACAGTCACTAAATGAACTGCTATAAGTTGAGAACTACCTGTATGCTATATAGATTATGATAGGTTCTTATCTTAAGAGAAAGGCAATGAAATAATGTGATTTTCAGTTCTCTTCTACAACTCTGATGACTTAAGAAATATATCAAAACAGGAAAACTAATCCCCTTTCTCAATTTGGTTGAAGAGGTTAATGATTGGTGTAGAGAAGTCCTAGACTTATCCTTATCTTTGCTGTAGCCTCCTGGGCAGAATTTTAGGGATACGCCTAAGATAAAGCCATTAGGTGAATCTTCTAGGTTGTCAGAATAAATTGGATACAAATTATAATTTGTACATGGTGATAGCAATAGCATTATAGATTTATATACCACTTCACAGTGATTTTACAGCCCTCTTTAAGCAGTTTACAGAGTCAGCCTATTGCCCCCAACAATTTGGGTCCTCATTTTACCCACCTCGGAAGGATGGAAGGCTGAGTCAACCTGGAGCCTGATGGGATTTGAACTGCCAAATTGTAGGCAGCTGGCTGCAGAAGTAGCTTGCAGTACTGCACTCTAACCATTGCACCACAGAGGCTGTGTTATGAGCAATGAGGACAAGTGGTCAAGGAAAATTATAGTGCTTATGGCTACAGCAACGAAAGAGCAAAGTAGTAACTTTTCCTTTTCCCCATCTCCCTGAGGTTGTCAGCTGTTTGAAAAAACAATATTCCAAGATATTCATATCCAGGTTAAGGAGTTACAATACGTGACTAGAGTATTGCAATACGCGCCATTCAGTCTAGGTTGGGATGCTATTGTTTTCCTTTCTTTCATCTTCATATCTCTCAAGGTCTCCTTCATATCTCTCAAGGTTTCCTTTCTTTCATCTTCATATCTCTCAAGGTCTCCAACCTTGGCAACTTTAAGCCTGGTGGACTTCAACTCCCAGAATCCCCCAGCCAGCCAGGAATTCTGGGAGTTGAAGTCCGCCAGGCTTAAAGTTGCCAAGGTTGGAGACCCTTGTATTAGTCTTAGCGGTCTACACATTATCTACATTAGTAATAATAGGAAAAATGTATTTGCTATTCAAAAACTATTAAAAGCTAATAATGACTTATTATATCTCCAAAATAGGACACAAAATAGTTTCTGCAATACTTTCTTTCTCCTCCTGGGAGCTTCATGGAAAATGTCAGGGCTGCTCCCTAAGGAATGGGTTCAAGGAACTTATTATTGAATATAAACTCTGGGTCACTTTTCAAGTCATTGCATCAGGCTGTTTTGCTCCCCTGAGTAACTACTTTTATAAGTCACATGGCATGCTTGGATTACCAGCAAGCTCTCTTTGGGGCAGAGAAGTCCAAAATAATACAAACGGGAGAGCTGGACAAGTACTCTGTTTCCCCGAAAATATGACCTACCCTGAAAGTAAGTCCTAGCTTGATTTTTTTCACATGCACCCAATATAAGCCTTACCCCCCAAAACAAGCCCTAATTAAAATCCTGCCTACTCCAGAGTGGATGGGTAAAAATTAAGCTAGGGTGGGGATTGGGGGGAGTGGAGCTACCCTACTACTTACCTTTGGACAGTTGTAGCCAGCCTTGCACACCCCGATACCTGCCTTGCCGATCCATTTCTTCTGCAGCCAGCAAGACTGGCAATGCTTTCCTGAAGGCCTCTGTAGATGATAACACATCTCCGGATCGATCCGGGGCTCTGTTATCCACTGCAGAGGCCTTCAGGAAAGCCCTGCCGGCTGCAGAAGAAGTTCCTGAAGGCCTCTGACAGCAAAAAGGAGGCCGGGGGCAATGCATACAAATGAGGTTAGTCAATGGATGACTTCCCCCGAAAATAAGACTTGGCTTGGTGCCTTTTTGGTGGCAAAAAATTACAAGACAGGGTCTTATTTTTGTGGAAACATGGTATAAGCAACCTTTTTTTTGAATAAGTTATAGACTGAGGAAATTTTGAAGACTTCTGGGTCTGGATTGGTATGAAAGCTCTAATAATGATATCCACCTCTATTTCTTTCATTGAAGAACAAACATAGATATACAAATTATTATTATTAGTGTATGGCACTGTTACAGTAGCCAAAAGATCACAATGCTATTGCTGAGTACTAGTTTGGCTTGCCAAGGTACCAATTCTGTTATAGGAAATGCACTCTTACCAAGATGTGCCACAGGAGGGCAAGCTGACTTTATATCAGAGAGAAAGATGAGTGACTTTTCCTTCAGCTTCACCCAAGGACTCCACCCTTCCAGGAGCTGCCTTACAAATGGCACCACAACTGAAAATGTTCAGAGCCATCAGGAATCTGACTGCCTGCACACAGCAGAGCTTGTCTCACCACTGAAGTGGTACCTATTTTATCTACTCGCATAAGCTGAAGGCAAGTGATGGGAGCTCACCCCACCACCCACTTGCTAGGACTCAAACTACCAGAGCTGAGATTAAGCTATTGAGCCACCGAGCCTCATAGATATACCAATGGAAAATAGTTTAGTTGGTAAAACTTTGTGTTGATCTTGTAGGCATCTACATTTCAACTTCTGCAACATGAGCTGCAATTGGCTGCTGCTGAACTGAATATTGGAGGATAAAGCCAAGGCAAAGATGATTAAAGCACAATTCCAATTACACCATTGCTGGTGTGATCCACAAAACCATATGAGACACATCTGTGATTTCCCCCCCTTTTAATTTACACATATATCAAGTCTCTGTTAAAGCCATATGGACCAAACCTCACATTGCACAGCCTAAGATAAACAACTCATCATTCAGTGTCATGAAGGAAAAATGCCCTCTATGGTCTGAGGATTTTCTTAATAGGATCACAAATATGTTATGCAATCCCTTTCCACAACTCATTGTCCTCTAGGTGAGTTGTCATAAAATTCATATCACACCCAGCCAGCTTAGGCAATGGATTAGAAAGTCTGTAATTACAATCCAATACATTGGGAGAAGCCCCAGATGGAGGAGGCCATGCTGAAATTTACATTAATCTGCTTGTGTAAGTGTGCATGTGCAAGAAAAGTAGGAACTATTTACTGATAGGACAGAGGACAGGGAAAGAAGGAAGAACCTCAGCTATGCATTACCTTTAAAGCATCAGGTGTGTCCTCCAAGCAATATACTTTGAGATTGTATTCCAATGAGGTACAGAGAGTGGGAGCAAAGATGGCCAGCTGCAGTCTCTTGATGGCTGACCTAGAATAGGATTCTCCCACAAGGACATAGGTTCCAAGCTGTTCTAGCAGGATATGGCAGCACTTGGGTTCCAGCTGGCAGTAACAAGGTGTGTTTAAAGTCTCTTCATCTAGCGTCACAACTTCCTGGAGGAAAGGAAGGGGGTAAGGAAGGATTTAAAACGTTGCCAGTTCCACCAGGATGCCCATTTTAAGGGGTACCTACTTAAAAATGTGCCTCCCCGATTATGAGAGCTGTACAAAGTGTGTACTTTAAAAATAGAAATGACTGAATGCGATACAAAAAGCTAAGATGAAAACTTAATTTTGGAGTTAAGAAACTTTGTCCTATATATTGGAGACTGCAGGTGATTAAATTCACTTTGCAAACTGTGGTCTCTAGCGTTTTGAAGGGTTATGTAGGAGTTTCCATCATTCTTACATAAATTTTGAGTTTGACCTGCTGTGCCAGGAAGTATTAATATTACTAAATACATTGGTTTTAATGCCATTACACAATATTACACTTTCTAGCCTCACTGAATACTTTTGTGTAGAATAGAAATGCTGTTTTTTTCTGAGTTTGTTTCCCCAGATATGGTAGGACTACAATCAGGGGTGGGCTGCTGGGGGTTTGCAGGGGTTCGGGAGACCCCCTAGCTAAGATTCTGTGCAGTTCAGAGAACCCACAAATCCCACCCTTGACTGGCCCTGCCCGTCCCTCCCCTCCCAGGATTCTCCACATGGCCCATTTTGGTGCAGGACACGTGTGGAGGCTCGGGGAGGGCAAAAAATGGGCCTCCTGGAAGTTTAGGAAGGCAGGAAATGGGCCCGTTTCCGGCTTCCAGAGAGCGTCTGGAGCCCAGGGAGGCCATTTTCAACCTCCCGGAGGCTCAAGGAAAGTCTCTGGAGCCCGGGGAGGGCAAAAATGCCCCCCTCCGGCTGTGGTGCAGGAGGCTGTCTAGGCCACACCCACCATGGTCACACCCACCCAGCAGCCGGGTAGAGAACCCTTTGCTAAAATTTTTGAAGCCCACCCCTGATTACAAACACTTTCATCCTTGAATATTGACCATGCTGGCTGAGGCAAAAGAGGACTGTTTTCTTCATAAGTATAGGGGACCTAAAATTAGGAATAAAATTGCTAAATACTAAGGAGGTTTTTTCTTAAAGAAGTAAAGATGATTAAAAATAGATATTTGAACATTGAAAATAACTATAAAATAATGCTTTACAATGTGAAAATAAATCTTCAGTATCAAATGGTATAGGGTTTCCTACATGAGAAGGGGTTTGACCAGAAGATCTGCAAGATGTCTTCCAGCTCTGTTATTCTGTCAAATAATTGAATTGCTCCACAGATGGATAAGCAACATACACTCACCCTATAATCCTTAATTATTCAAGGCAGAGTTGAGGCAACTATGGGGATGAGCATTTACTGGCCAGATGCCCTTCCTGATGCCCTGCTGAGTTCACAGCAGATATTATTTTTTATTTGTGCCCTAGGAGAGAAATCTCTGCCACTATTGAGGATTGAACTCTCAACCTCCCAAGTGGAAGATGAGTGTCTTCACCATTAGGCCACCATCCTGCTTGGATAAGCAACATGCATTGAACACCTGGGACTACAACTTCTTCTATATTCCAATATCATCATCATCATCATCTACTTCTCTGGTTAATTCAACTTACCTCCCAGTGTCCTTGGTGGGACTGGGTTTTCAACTGCAACATCCAGTCTGGGGAAGTGACCTCTGCACAGTGTGGAACAGACAGGATGACCGGGCGGCATAAGAGCAGCCCCGTAGGACCACAGGTCACTCTAGGACTCAGTACTGTCTGTGTGCCTTCAGAGGGAAAGCTAGAAAAGACAAACACAAGATACTTGTGTTGGCTCTGTGGCACTTTGCTTGCTTAGAAATGCAAAAGGCTATCTGAGAAAATGGAACTTTGTATTCTTTAGCAGGAAGAGACAGAGTGGAGTATTGAAGTTAATGCATACCTTGCTGCTGAAATTCACAACTGTTAACAAATGTAATGTTCTGTTATTTTTAAAATGTGAAGTATTCTTTTTCTTGAACTATCACAATATTTAAGGGAATAAATAATTGCTATTTTTCCTTGTCCTGATTCATTTTTCTTTTCTTTATCCCAAGCATTTTTCTGACCTAATTTTCTTAATACACATGACCACATAATGCTTAACCCACCCCAGCCTACAAGGTTGTTGTTGTTTGTTGTAAAAATAGGAGGAAGGTATATTGGGCATGTTTGCTACTTGAGTTATTTGTAAAAATAATAAAGGTGGGATACAAATAAATAAATGATGTCAGCCTAAACTCAACTCAGAAAGTCAGAATCCTATGAATTCAGTAAGGTGCTGGTAGCTTTTTCCATTTAGATGTATATGTTATCAACTCCAGGCCATTTTATGAGAATTGGTTTATTACATTTGGAAGATACACAGTTGGGGAAGGGTGTTTTTAAGCAATATAACTGTAGCTATGGCTCTTGGCTGGAAATTATAAGTAGTAGTATGACTGTTGCATAAAGGAGCAGGATATGTCTAATAACCAAAGGACAGTGCAATCAGTTAGTGAGGGGATTAAATTATCTGCACTTTTTATTTCTTCTGTTAGGAGTTGGAAATGAGCAAGATAATTTTGAATATTGAGACTTATGTGCAAGAAAATTGCATTGAATCTAGTCTGGCATGCTAATATTTGAAGGTAAATGCATGTATGAAGATGGGGAAGACTGTTCTAAAATAATATAATGAAAAGAAACCTTAGCTGGATATCCTTTAATTGGATATCACTTTTAGGCTTAGGGAGGTCAGAGTAAAAAGCAAGACAAGATACAAGATCTGGTCTACTTACAGAATATTTTCTGCTTTGTTGATCATCAAATACATTTCATAGAATTTCCCCTGAGGAATTGCTCCATGTGGCACTAACAAACTCACACCTACAAAAGGAAAAAATAAGGAATAGATGAAATAATGAAGAACATTTCCTAGAGCATCACTATATCTGTTTCTCTACAGCTAAATGATACAATTCTGAATTCCATGGAATACTTTATACAGCCCCTCCTAACTTCTGTTTTTTTTCATAATTAATATCTGATGGCTCTGTTTGCCCTCCTGAATTGGGCTGCAGGAAAGAAGTCAGGATAAGTTGCAACTGACCCATCCTACGATCACAGTAGCCCCCAGTAAACTTCCAAGCAAGTTCATAATCTGGTTTTTTAAGCTATCACCTTTATATGAGGAACTATGTTTAATTATTCTGAACAAATGAATATGGCTTAACAATGCTTTTAGTAGCTACATCTTTGATGGTGACTATAGATACTATCCTAATTATCTTTAAAAATGATGCCTCTGGTATAAATATTGTCATCATAGCATTTCAACTGCGTATATGGTCATTTGTTTTTCCAATCTACAGGAAAGGAAGTCCATGGAATGGAGAAAGCTACTTTGAACAGTCTGGCAGTCAAAGATCTTTTGCTGAAATTTTTGCAATAACTTAAATAATCCCAACAATTGTATTCTCAGTGTCTCTCTGAGGTCAATAACGGGCTAGTTTGAACTACACATCTCCTAAAAAAAGATGGGACTACAATAGGAGAGAGAGTTTTATCTCTGAATTCCAAAGTAGTTGCTGCTTGTGATGCAGGTTCATTAGAACAGCAGGAGACCTCTTGGATTTCATATGTCAGCAAGAATAGAATAGAATAAAGTGCTAATTTCCAGAAAAGGAAACTGTAATTCAAAGTAAGACTTCCAAGAATACTAGTAATATAGTTAGCCCTTGACTTACAACCACATCGGAGCCCCAGATTTCCACTGCTAAGTGGAACATTTGTTCAATGAGTTTTGCCTCATTTTACAACCCATTTTTTGCCACAGCTGTTAAGTGAATCAGTGCAGTTGTTAAGTTAGTGACACGCTTCTTAAGTGAATTTGGCTTCCCCATTGACTTTGCTTGTTAGAAGGTTGCAAAAGGTGATCACATGACCCCAGGACACTGCAGCCATCATAAATATGAACCAGTTGCCAAGCATGTGAATTTTGATCACGTGGTCATGGGGATGCTGCAATGGTCATTAATTGAGAAAAATAGTTATGTCTCTTTTTTTCAGTACTATTATAACTTTGAAGGGCCATTAAACAAATGGTTATAATTAGTCAAGGACTACTGGTATAATAAAGATTCAATTGGGCTCAGAGACCTCAGTGGAGTGTACTATCTGTTTAGAGCTGTCCATGGTTCTGAAATTCAAGGACACCACCAGGAATTATCCTGAGATCCCAAATCTCCGGAATCTCATTGACAAGAATAAGAGGAACTGTGGAATGAGCTTAAACAAGCTGTTAAGGATGAACATGAAAACAGTCCTCCCAAGATGAAGATACTTGAAGAAGTCAAACTAGATGCCAGAATAAACTGTGGAAACTGCACAAAAGAGAAGAGAAGCCAAAGCCTTATGCATGCAGACTCCTAAGAATACTGTGGATAACCAAGAAAATAAATGGATCAACAAACAAATCAAATCAGAGTTTTCATTAGAGACACATATGACCAAGGTCAAATGATCTTACTTCAGATACATTATGCAAAAACCTAGTTCTCCAGAGAAGGCTCTAACACTGAGAAAGATGGAAGGAAAGAGGATGAATGAAGAAAGTGGCTGGATTCTTTTACACTGGCAATGGGTACACCTTTGGAAGACTTGTTGAGGGTTGGCACTGACTTAACATAATGGGAGCACAGTGGCCTAGCGGTTAAGACATTGGGCTGTTGACCAGAAGGTCGGCAGTTCAAGACCCAAGTACTGCATGTCTTATTCTTGCCCCAGTTTCTGCCAACCTAGCATGAAAATGTGAGTAGATAAATAGGTACCACTTTGGTGGTAATGTAATTGGGTTCCCTGTGCCTTGGCATACAGTCATGCCAGCCACAAGACCACAGAAGCATCTTTGGACAACTTTGGCTCCTTCAGCTAGGAAACACAGATGACCACTGTCCTTAAGAGTCACACATGACTGGGCAGAGGAAACCTTATAACTGACTTAATGTCCCATAACCAAATCAATTCATGGTTCTGAAATAGCCTGTTCTGCTATTCTCTTGGACTGTGGCTTCCTCACTGGACATTCACTTCATCTTGTGAAAAGTGTATCCCCTGACATACCTGTCCCAGGGATGATAAGCCTTCCTCCCAGGCAGCCAAATGTCCCTGTGGCACTATTTCCAGGATCTCGAGGCAAAGTCAGAAGCTGCTGGGAGCCCATACTTTTGTTTCTTAGGTTCATGAAATGGTTCTCCCTGTGGCTGTCTCCTGGGAAGGAGCCTGGGGGCATGACTCCTAGCAGGTCTGCTCCTTCATGCATCCCAGTGGAGGAAGATGCTGTGGAGGAACTGTACACTTTGATCTTGAGATTAGGGAGTGGATCAAGCAATGGAGAGTTGGTCATGGGGATCTTGTCAGAGGAATCTTGCAAGGCATACATAGGGCCACGATAGACACCGCATTGGCAGTTAGATCAGGCTGCACTGAAGGGTGGAGCAACTGCGGGGTATCTGAAAATGAAGGCAGGAAAAGGTTTAATAAGTCTGTAAAATTTTTCAATAAAGGGAAATGTAATATAATAAGAAAGCACACATTAAATTAACCACAACTATTTTCATCTTGGTAATGAGTTGCAGAAAAAAAACATTTCCTAAATAGTGAATCAAAACTGAACCTTGATTACTACTGCTATGGACAATAATAAATTTGTTGCCATAAAACAGTGAAGTGTAGAAAGGGTGATGTTTTACCTGCAGCTTTTGCGTTGATCAGTTAAACAAGCTACTAAATAGCCTTCCTTGGGGGGGCATCGGGTTTGGCCCAGGAATTCATGGCCTCCATGGGGGCCATGGGCCTGACCCAGTTGATTCAAGGCCTGACTCACAAGGGGGGAAACACCCTTGACCTAGTTTTTGTCTCGGAACAGTGGCGTAGTGATAGAGGGCAGGCCAGTTGTACGACACTGCCCGTCCCATGGTCTGATCACTATCTCCTGCGGCTGGTCTTCCAACAGGCTGCTCCCCATTGCTGGAATGAGGAGCCACTTAGATGGTTCTGCCCCAGACGCCTGATGGACCCTGAGAGGTTCCAGGCAGAACTGGGGTCTTTTCCCACTTCCCTTGCCCACAACTCTGCTGAGGACCTGGCGGCTGCTTGGCAACAGGCTGCTGGGGCTGCCCTCGACAGGGTTGTCCCCATGCATCCCCTCACACGCCGTGGATCCCGGGTGGCTCCTTGGTACACTGAGGAGCTCCAGGAGATGAAGCACCGTCGGAGGGGTTTAGAGAGCAGGTGGAGGGCCACCCGCTCCCAATCTGATCAAGCCCAGCTAAGAGCCCATATTAGGACTTACCTGGTAGCTATGAGGGTGGCGAGAAGGTCTTATCTCTCCACCCTCATAGCGTCTGCAGATAACCGCCCAGCCACCCTGTTTAGGGCCGCCCGCTCCCTCCTACATCCGGGGGAGGTGGTGGATCCTCTTCGGGGAAGGGCTGAGGAATTTGGTCAATATCTGTCGGATAAGATTGCGGATTGGGTTGTGTTCCACCTTACAGTGGCCTGAGGATCGGGGTGCAAGTAGTCTGGCCGATGTGATCTGGGCTGAGTTCGATCCTGTTTCCGAGGATGAAGTGGACAGGATTATGCAGCATCTGAGTTCCACCACATGTTTGTTGGACCCATGCCCTTCCTGGTTGGCTTATGCCTCCAGGGAGGTCACCTGCGGTTGGCTCCAGGCAGTGGTCAACGCTTCATTAAGGGAGGGTGTCTTTCCCTCCGCCTTGAAAGAGGCGGTGGTGAGGCCCCTCCTGAAGAAGCCTGCCCTGGACCCGACCATGTTAGACAACTTTTGTCCAGTCTCCAACCTTTGTTTTTTGGTGAAGGTTGTTGAGAGTGTGGTGGCTCGGCAGTTTCCACTCTTCCTGGATGAAGCGGACTACCTAGATCCGTACCAATCGGGCTTCCGGCCTGGTTTCAGCACAGAGACGGCATTGGTCGCACTGATGGATGATCTCTGGAGGACCCGGGACAGGGGTTTTTCCTCTGTCCTGGTCCTATTAGACCTCTCAGTGGCTTTCGATACCATCGACCATGGTATCCTTTTGCGACACCTTGAGGGGCTGGGAGTGGGGGGCACTGTTCTTGGTGGCTCTCCTTCTACCTCTCGGGGTGCAATCGGTGTTGACAGGGGACAGAGGTCGGCCCCAAGGGTGCTCACTTGTGGGGTCCCTCAGGGGTCGGTCCTCTCCCCCCTTTTATTTAATATCTACATGAAACCACTGGGTGAGATCATTTGTGGTTTTGGGGTGAGGTATCACCAGTATGCTGATGATACCCAGTTATACATCTCCACCCCAAACCAGATCAGTGATGCCCTCTCCGTGATGACTCGCTGTCTGGATGCGGTACAGATCTGGATGGATGGAAACATGCTTCAGCTCAACCTGGCCAAGACTGAGTGGCTGTACATACCGGCATCTCGGTCCAGTCAGGAATGTCCATCGTTGAACATAGGGGGAGTGGTGTTGCCCCCTGTGGATAGGGCAAGGAACCTGGGGGTCCTCCTGGACACGCGGCTCTAGTTGGAGGAGCAGGTGGGGGCCGTGGCCAGGGGGGCCTTTGCCCAGGTCCGGCTGGTTTGCCAGCTTCGCCCGTTTCTGGACCGAGATGCCCTGCGTACAGTCACTCATGCCCTTGTTACTTCGTGACTCGACTACTGCAACACTCTCTATTTAGGACTGCCCTTGCATACCATCCGGAGTTTGCAGCTGGTGCAGAATGCGGCCGCGTGTGGGTGGTGATGGGAGTTACCCGATTCTCCCATATTACCCCCCTCCTGCACGACCTGCATTGGTTGCCGGTTGCACTCCGGGTGAGATTCAAGGTTTTGGCTTTAACATTCAAAGTCCTACACGACATGGGTCCACAATATTTAAGGGAGTGTCTCCTGCCGATATCGAGTGCCAACCGCCCTGTACGGGCACACAGGCAGGGGCTCCTCGGGGTCCCATCGGCAAGCCAATGTCAGCTGGCGGTCCCCCGGTGGCGAGCCTATTCTGTGGCAGTCCCCGACTTATGGAACCAGCTGCCTCTAGACCTCTGTCTGGCCCCTGACCTCCGCACCTTCCGCCAAAAATTGAAGACCTGGCTATTTGACCAAACCAGGCTGTGACTACCTCACGGGGGGTATGGGATAGTTTTTAAATTATTTTAATGTGGTCTTATTGGACTTTATATTTGTTTAATTCTTTTTAATTATTTATTGTATTTGTATGTTTTAGCTGTGAGCCGCCCCGAGTCTTCGAAGATGGGGTGGCATATAAGTCCAATAAAATAAATAATAAATAAATTAAATAAATAAATATTCAGTTGTATAACTGTTAACTTTATGTATTTCACAGAATTTATGCCAATAGCATACTCAGGCATATGTTTCATAAAATACTAAAATACCCAATTCATATGTTATAATATCTCAGACGCAGCATACTTTAGAATCTTTAAATGCTAACATATTGATCATGGTAGACATTTTTTCTGGGCTTGATTTCATTTCACCAGATGGAATCTGAATCTGATGCAATGAACTGGTCTGCAGTTATTTACTGTATGCTGGCCTTTTTCTAATCTGATGCCTTCCAGATATATTAGGTTACATTTTCCTTTATCATGTTAGCTATGATGACAGGGTCTTTAGTCCAACATACTTGGGATATCATGTTGAAAAGGGCTACTTTATTTCATATTTACAGTACCATATGGTTTTTTTTCTTTAGCAATACCACAAATTTCTCCTATGACAACTGATACATAGAAAAAAAAGAGGGACATTTTATCTATTAAAACTTATCTATGGAAGTTGATATTACAGCAATGTAAGGTGAACAGGTCTGCCAATGAGACCTGGTTTAGTACAAATGGAGAAGGTTGTCTCATAATCATATGAAATCATGGACATTTTTACTTAACAGAATCCTCCTCCTTCTCCTCCTCCCTTAGTTTATGTAATCTCTTTTGTTTTAATGGAAACTGTATTGTGTAAAGAAATCAAGCACGTTCACCCCAGGTTGAAAAAAAGAAGAACAGCGGCCATCAGTTCAAATCTCAGATTTGACCTCTGTCTATCTGACTGTCTAAGAAGGTTCACCAATACACAGGAGGTACAAAAACACATAATGCAAACTTCAAAGCAAGCTGGATCTTACCATTTCTGGAAGTTTTGAAATTAACTGGGTGGAAGCCTCCTGTTAATGCCGCAGAGGAGTCCGTTATGTCCGTGTCGAAATCCCGACAGTTTCGCCTATACACAACCAGCCCAACAGCCATCAAGATAACAACAAAGACGAAAATGGCCACCACTATGCCAGCATACAAAGCCACATCACCAGATGCCTCCAGTACTGGGGAGAGAGAGATTAGATAAAGTTGTCACTTTCTCTTTGCTCAGTTCCTAATTTAAAAGCCTTCAAACACTGGCTGTACCAGGGGTCTATAACTTGGCAAGTTTAAGACTTGTGGACTTCAACTCCCAGAATTCTGCAAGTTGAAGTCCACAAGTCTTAAATTTGCCAGGTTTGGAGACCTCTTGGGATATGCAAACATAAAGATCAAAGTCTCAAAGGTGCTTTTTCCAAAACCAAGAAAACCAAGGAAGTCCATTTGCCTTTTGGAAAAAGCACCTTTGGGACAACCATGGCCTGGATGATTAAGAATCTCCATAGACACAAAGATCAAAGCCAAAAGATTCCAAATCAGTTACATTTCCCATGCTCATTCTCTGACCTCTCTCAGGATTTGGGGATGGCACATAAAAAAACAATAATGGGAAAGCTCCTTAAACTGGGGTGGGGTGGGGAACCCTATCATTTTCTTAATCTCTTGATTTGCCAGTCTTCTTTCAATTAGGCTTCCTATTTAGAGGCACTCAAACCTGAGACAAGAGAAGGAGGAGAAGCTTCCTCCGAGACAATGGGCTTGCAATTTAGGTCTGTAGCACTAAGCGGGGTGTTCCTTATTGCCATTCTGGCTAACTTCCTTGTAGGCAAGCTGATACCATTCATTAGCTGAATGGCAGGAAGCAAGCATTGATTTTTCTGCTTTTGTTAACAGTAGGATACAGGGGCTCATTTCTCCACCAGCCACTATTTAGGTTGATTGCCTAGTTGGGAAGAAGGAAGGAAAGACAATTCTCAGTTCTGTGGATATTTGCTGTAGTACCAATGGTGTGATTCAACCGGTGTAACAACCGGTTAGATGAGCATGCACTTCGCGCGCATCCTCTACATTTAAAATAACCCATTTTCAACTCAATTGCTTATCTTCTACTGCAGCCTCTGGGATTAAAACAGCTGAGGCATGGAAAATCACTCTGCCAGGTGAATCAGCTGTGCTAAAAAACCAGGAAATAAAGCACAGGAAAGAGCAGGGGTAGGTAGGCGGGCCAAATGCTCACTGGAACTACCAGTTTGCCCAAACTGGTCCAAACCGGTAGAATCCCACCCCTGTGTAGTACTATTCCCATCTGCCATAATTGTGACCAAGTAGTTTAGGAAAATCTTCTACACAGTCCTGCATCCAATAACCTGGACAGCAAATAAGAGTTGAAGGAAGAAATAAGCCTGTCAAAAGCAAGAAGATAAGCAAGGAAAGAAGGAACCAATAGGGAGGGAAGATCAGGAGAAATATCTGGGCAATGGATATTAATTCAAGCAAGAATTGATGAATACAGATGGGGATGCACAACTGACAGGGCCACAAAAACAGGTGTTTACAATAATTGTCTCCATTCCCTGAAACTGCCTCCTGGTAGGGATTTAACCAGCTTTGTTCCTCTAGACCAAGGGTCTTCAAGTTTAAGACTTGTGGACTTCAACTCCCAGAATTCCTGAGCTAACATGACTGGAGGAGGAATTCTGGGAGTTGAAGTCCACAAGTCTTAAACTTGCCAAGTTTGAAGACCCCTGCTCTAAATTGTGAAGATCTACCTGTTCTGCCTTTGTAGGAGAGAACTGTCTTGTGTTGTAACTGAAGGTTAGGTTTAGGGGTACATGACATTTCCATTTTTGGCTTTTTAAAATATTTCTTGATCTTTTATTTTTATATGTATTTGAAATGGAAGGGTATTATCTTATATGTTGACATTATTAGCCAAGAATGGTAAGCACACAAGCAAGCAAGCAAGCAAACACACAAACAAATAGATAAAGGTAGTAAGAGCATTCACAAGCAATCTCCTGCTGTGAACTTCAGAAAGGACATGTGTGCTTGCAAAAAAATCACCAGTGATCTATAAGAAACCAAATACACAGAGGTGATCAGAGAAATGTGCACTTGGAAGGGGCCATTGAATGCAAACACCTACTCGGTGCCAGAATCCGAATGAAACCATCTCCAGAGAAATATAGTAAGAGGGCTTTCAGTAGAATCAAGGGCTTGCTTTGTACATCATGTTTGGATGTGGTTTATTGGTTGCAGTGTGACATAAACCATGGTTGCAAATCCCAAGAGTTGGTCTGCACATAAGTATACCAATACCAAACAAACAACAAACACGAAGCATGAATTTGAGCAGTGTTTTTCAACCTTGGCATCTTTAAGATGTGTGAACTTCAACTCCCAGAATTCCCCTGCTGGCTGGGGAGTTCTGAGAGTTGAAGTCCACACATCTGAAAAGTTGCCAAGTTTGAAAAAACACTGCATCAGAGCAATCCCTTCTGCAGGTTTCTCCTTGATTAGAGAAGAAATGGGCCCTGAGCAGCCCGAACTGGCAATTATATTTCCTGCATAAGTGTATCTTTCCCTCCGCTCCCCTTCTAGTGGTTCCTGACTTCCATCTTTATAACTTCCTTGCTTGCATAAGTGGTATTTAAGTCAAAAACTGTAAGCCTTAAATTCAGTCTCTATGAGGTTCTTCAGATAAACCTACCAATCAGAACCAGGGGAAAAAAAATAGACTACAGCACTTAAATGCCAGTGGAAGCTCCAGGGAACATTTTTTCCCCTAGCTGTGATCTTTCGGCCATTTTCAAAATATTACGAAGAGGCCTCATCTCACCTTTATTTAAGCCAATGAATTATTCCAAGCACAGCAAAGGGACTAACATTCACATGACCTACCTTGATTTCCCCTCCCCTCCCCTCTCTCCCTTTTCTTTTAAATTCTTTCCTGCTTTCCTGGATTTGTTTTCCCCACAAGTGTCCTGGAGTCTCCTTCTCTGTGAGGCAGAATATATGGAGCAGAACTAAGGAGATTTTTATGCTGCAATTATATCAGGGCTGTATTTATCATGGTGTGTGGTCCTCTGGGAGATTCTTCATCAAGGGACAGCAGGAATATTGAAGTGAAATGAAGGAGAAGTAACTGGTAATTTGAAACACACATTTTCCACAGAGGGGATTTCATAAAGATGGTAAAGGTATATAGAGGGACACTCCTGTCTGATTTCCATCATTAGCTGTTTCTAAAGTAATTCCTCGGTCCACCAGTCTCACTACAAGGTGAAATACAGATCAGGTAGCATAGAGGTTGTATATATTTATGAGTAATGCTGGTAAGGACATGTAATCTTCTTCCTGCAGTGCATCCATATAATATTTACTCTAATATTATTATGATATATACGCTCAACATGTAGTCAACCTTGGCTGATTTTGCAAAGCTAACTCATTTAATGTCTATATAAACGTCCAGCAGGAAATCCCCTGGCTGTAGGACAGAGTGGCCAGTAATGCAAATAAAGTCCATAAAATGGCGATGGGAAACGTTCTTCTTGAAACCTTATTTAACACACTGGGCGTGGTCAAGAAGACTATATTCTGAATTACAGATGAATATAGCATCATGATGTATGGCCCTTCATCGAAGGATGCCAATCTTAAATTTGAGAAAAGAAAGAAAAATGTGGGAATGGAAGGAAGAGTAGGATAGTGATCAATGTGGTGACACTGTACTCTCCAGATGTTGCTGAGTACAACTTGCCCTCTTTCCAATAATGAAGAGGGAGCTTTTAGTGTAGCAACATCTGCAGCCACCTGTTCCCTGTCCATGAGCTAAGGAATGGCTCTCCTGGCTTCACAGAAATAAAGAATTTTGGAGTGGGAATAAAGACAGGCATGGGATGAAAAGCCTAAAAGTTTTCGGAGATGGACCCAAATCTATCTATCCAATATCCGGGAAACCTAACAGGATACTTTAACAGTGTTAATCTTTACTAACCCTTCATTTGATTTTTGATGGACTTTAGAGGGGGGGAAAGCCCTAAATTAATAATGATGAAAATTATTCTGTGCCGGATCCCCCTCAAGCAGAACCAATTACATCTTTTATGCTGCACATTCAATTGAGAGCACATGCTTTGGTCTTTTATAGCCTCTGAGAAGCAGCTACTGTGGAAAATTCCCCTCAGGGGTTGGCAAAGGGAAGTGCTGACAGGAACACTCCAATTCCCACAAAACAAAAATGAGGCCTGGCGGATGCCTTATAAGCTACCAACACATTAATAATGGTGGCCAAGAGAAAATCGGGGAAGGAGAGAGAGAGAGAGGGAGGGAGAGAGAGTTCTTACAGGGAGAAAGCCCACTGCTTGGTTGGATTCTCTACTGGGATTTTGTTGAATTCAATCTTGTTGAAGATTTAAGTGAAATATAGTTCTGGAGGATATGCACAGAACTGAATATGTTCCCATTATTCACTTTTCTAGCTGCATGGGGGTTTAGTATGGTATTTTGGGAAAGGAATTCAGAGCCTTGTGTGTGAGTTGGCAGTCCAACAGAGAGGAGAGACCTCTTCAGCCTTCCAGTCATGTTTTTGCAAGAAAAAGAAGAAAACTAGTTTAGAACCACTTAGGATTCAGGTCTTATCATACTCCATGTTGTGCCCAATGCAGGCATTTCCAGGCACAGAACTAAAAGAAAAAAAAAACTCCAGATGCTAGTTTTTCTCCTCCTCAGTGGAAGGCCTTTCTCGAATCTCAGAGAGAGATGTCCAGCTAATCCTGTTATAATTATAAATAGTGCAAATATAATTAAGACTTATTATTTTCTCTCAATCATACCAGTGCTTTTGCAATCATGGCCCCAGTAATAGATCCTTCTCCTTTTACTGAGCAGTTAATCTGAACATTATTATCACCTTTTTAATAAATGAAGGAACTAAAGATCTGAATTATTAAAGTGTGCATTTTGGGAAATCTTGAAGGCAAGAGACTTATGCATTTTTTTTTCTGGGGCTGGCTTTTAATAATTGAATTTTAATACTGAGGTGAAAACTATTGTATCTCTGCTACCAAATTTAAAGTAAAATTCTTTTGACTTTTAAAAATAAATCCAGTTTGCTTTTTGCAAAATCCATTGGGCCTCCGGATGGACTTATTTTATGGTTGCATCTCCAAGGTTTCCTTCAATTGTATTTGTCCCTCTTGATGCTCTCTAGCTATGAAGAACAATTCCTTCAATGGAGCTTCTTCAGGAGTGCCTTGACATCAGGGAAGTAGACACCCTTATTAAAAAAAATCCACCCAAATGTTAACCCATCACTTGAATGCAGAACAATGAAAAGAAGTGACTATGAAATGGAGACTTACGGTGAGTTTTGGGTTCGCTTACAAATCTTTTATCTGTTAGAGGAAAAAAGTTAAAGAAAAAAAAAGCAAAGTTGAAAAATGAGGATGACATGACAGTGATGATGGTAATAAACAGAAAACAAAAGGTTGATTGTCCCCCACCCTTTCCAGCAAATCGAAAGGAAAAGGGAATGATGGAAAATTTAAACACAATGGAACATAAAAGCTACATGCAAAAGAAAATCATGAGCTAAAAGAAAATTGGCATTTTATCCAACTGCTGCGCAACCTTTACTTTTTAAGCCTCTACTGACCCACAACTCTAGTAGAACACTTTGTTTAACGTTGTAAGTTTGAACACCCTTATGGTCTGGGATGTAGTGTAAACTAACACCCAAGAACCCAAGACCAGCTCTCTATGATGGACATGGGTTCTACTGTTTCTGCTGGAAGACCTATACTTCATAAAAGTATAAAAGACCTGTAAGATAATCTTAGCAACCCTTTCATTATGAGCACCTACACTCAGTTACCATTTCCACAGGGGCATGTTATACTGGGTTTCTATTTAAATTGCAGTCACATTTACTACATATGCATCAGGAGATATGAATCAGCATATACACACTTTAAATACTACTTCTACATCCACCTTTGGATGTAAATAACAAGATGCAGCAAATCTAAGCATTCATTCAGACGAGCACCAGTTCCATGTCATTTGCCTCTGGCAATTATTCAGGGAAGCAATGTTTTCTGATGGGTTAGAAGGCCCTGTTTTCTGTTCTACTTCAGAATTGTCTCCTCTTGTCCTAAAGCTCATAATATTCCTTGTTAAAGAGATATGCATCTTTTAATAATTCATCTGTGCAGAAGCACAAATTGTCTCATTTCTCACTTATACTGTCTTCCCACTTTCCTGATCAAAGGTGTTTATGCAATTAGACCTGTACATCAATTCATTCCACCCATTTGGTTAGGTTCCTGTGTACACGGTTTTGTTTCTAGATGCTCAATCTGGCTGGTTTATATTTTTTCCCCCTGGAGATTCCCTTTCATAGATCAAACTAACAAACATCAAAACTGTCCACGGATTACTGAATTGGAGCAGAACTGCTTAAGTGCAATTGTGTAAATCCAAATTTACTGGAATAAGATGGGAGTGGGGAAAAGAAATGTGAATAAAACATCTATATAATAACACCAGTTTGATTGGGAAGGAACAAAAATTATTGGCCATGCCAATACCCGCCATACAGGTGAATTTATTGAAGCCAGGTATTCTACCAAAGGAGCAATTAACAAGCATATTGATCTAGATCCACCATATGAATATGTAAGAAACCAGACCATTTGAATGACCACTCAACAAGAGAACCAATCAGCTGCTCTGAATTTAAATATAGCTCCAAACGAACAACCAATCACACAACCAACTGACCAAACTGGCACACAAGACATTTATAAGCTAAGGGGAATAGGAGAAGAAAATCCTGCTGCTGATGCTATCTAGTCTGGTAGCGAAACATTCAGAAACTAAATTGAAACCAGCTTGGAGAACAAACCATGGCCAAAAATATCTATATGTATATTCCAGGAGACCAAAAATTATGGCATGATTGACACAAAAGAATGAGAAATCCCCTTAAAGCTTATACCAGAATCAAGGGGCCATATACTGAATTGAAGTTATAGAACAATTCTGACCTAGCTGCACCGTAAGAATCAGGATGTTAGGAGAACTGAAGGAAAACCAATGGAATCATCAATTCTGATTTTCTGTTTTCTTGCTTCTTCATGAGAAAAAGCATACTGATATTCCTTTTAACCTATCATGCTGTTAAAATAGAGAATTTATGTTCTCTACCTCAACCACATGCAAATATGAGTCTATGACTAACATATATCTTCTGTTTTTAGAGCTCCATGTAAACTAATTGTCAAACTGTCTTTACAAAGATTTCTCTCAGCATTATGACATAACAACTTGAAAGACCTTTTACCATCCTGAATTTTTCTAGTTTGTCTGCCTGTCTGCCTGTCTGCCATCTATCCATACCTACCTACCTACCATCCTTCCTACCTACTTGATGGCTTAGAGGCCAGTAATATGCATGCTTATTCAAAATGGTATCTCACTGATACAATTTTGGACAGAGGGTGGCGGCAGCCATCAAAATGTAGAAGTATTAAACAATGCTCAGATCAGTTGGAGTGCCATTTATCTGATCTGCACATTGCATTAGAAATTCCTTTGTGATGTATAACACTCCGTGTGCCCTTCTGAGCCCATCACATCCATCTTGAAAGAAGGACACTCCAAATACATCCTTTGGAGAGAAACAATGAAGAATCTTATGGCATTTTAATGACTGAAGCATTTATCAAGGCATATTTTTTCTGCACTAGATTCTTCCTTGTCAGCTGTATAGGGGAGAAGAACATGAATTTTGTAATGTCAATTCAGATTTTATTCATTCGTCTCTGTTTGGTTCCTATATAAGAGAGAGAGTAAGCACAGCTGTGGGGCCAATTAAAAAAAATCAAGTTGATAGCCATGAGCACAGTGGTGGGATTCAAAATTTTTTACTACCAGTTCTGTGGACGTGGCTGGGTGGGCTTGGTGGGCATGGCAGGGGAAGGATATTGTAAAATCACCTCACTCCCGGGGGAAGGTTACCTCAAAATCTCATTCTCTCCCCACTCCTGGGGGAAGGTTACCTCAAAATCCCCTTTCCCTCCACACCCCACCCCACTAACCTGCTTTCCAGCTCTGTTCTCCTGTGCAGGGCAACAAAAGTAGACCCAGCCGATCAGCTGAGACTCGGGAGGCAGAGAATAGATGGGGGTGGGCTCAGTCAGAGGTGGTATTTGCTGGTTCTCCGAACTACTCAAAATTTCCGCTACTGGTTCTCCAGAACTGGTCAGAACCTGTTGAATACCACCTCTGCATGAGCACCTGATTGAAGCTCCAAAGCATGGGTGTCAAACTCACCACGTCACATTGATGACATGTGACTTCCCCCCTTCGTGGAGCTGATATGGGCATGGCCTGCGCATGACTTATCTGGCCCACGGGCCACCAGTTTGACACCCCTGCTCCAAAGTGTCAATTCAACAGCATTATTTAAATTACAGAGGCAGGCTTCAAGGGATGGTATTCTACGATAGCAAAACAACCCAGATAGGAAAACCATTTGTTGTCCCAACAGAAGTCCACGTGACAACAGCAGGTGGCAGCACCGACACACACACACAGGGAAAACTATGCATCGGAGTCTTGAAAGTTTGCTGGTTAAAAAGAAAACCAGAGACATGACGGAAACAAAGTTTGCTCTTTTGCTTCATCGGGTAATTTATTTGTATTTCTCAAATGGGAGCAATAAATATATTGGCTCTTCTGTTCTTCCCGATTTTATTTAGAACAGATGGATGAGGACCACACAAAAGCTATCGGCTTTTTTATAGGCTAACGCTCACTTAGCCCTCTGCTTTTTTTGTGATGGACCAGCTACTGGCTTGGCTTACTATGAGATTATGGAACATCTGTACATGTGCAAGGCCAGACAGAGGATACTGACCAACAGCATCCTTTCTGAGATAAACCTGAAACCCTAAAGGACTATAATATTGAAGTAGGTATTTGCTGCAGCTGCCTGACAACATTCCTTCTGCTGTCGAAGTGTAAGCTGGGAAAGCAGTAACATTAATTACTGGGATGTACAGATAGCCCTTGACTTACAGCAATTTGTTTAATGATCATTCAAAGTTACAACGGCACTGAAAAAAAGTGACTTATGACTGTTTTTCATACTTACATCAGAGGTGGTATTCAGCAGGTTCTGATCAGTTCTGTAGAATCGGTAGCAGAAATTTTGAGTAGTTTGGAGAACCGGCCAATACCACCTCTGACTGGCCCCGCCCCTATCTATTCTCTGCCTCCTGAGTCCCAGCTGATTGGCTGGGTCTTCTTTTGTTGCCCTGCACAGGAGAACGGAGCTGGAAAGCAGGTTAGTGGGGTAGGGAGGGAATGGAGGGAATGGAGATTTTGCAATAACCTTCCCCTGGAGTGGGGAGGGAATGGAGGTTTTTCATTATCTTTCCCCTGCTACACCCACCAAACCACACCATGCCCACCAAGCCACACCCACAGAACCAGTAGTAAAATTTTTTGAATCCCACCACTGACACTGACTTACAACCATTGCAGCATACCCATGGTCCCAGGATCAGAATATCAGGTGCTTGGCAAGGGGGTTCATGTCTATGTCCCAGGGTCACGTGATCAACTTTTGCGACCTTCTGACGAGCAAGGTCAATGGGGAAGCCAGATTCACTTAACAACCAGATTACCAAATTAACAACTGCAATCATTCACTTAACAATCGTAGTCCTAAAAAGGGGCAAACCTCCCTTAACAAATGTCTCACTTAGCAACGTAAATTTTGGGCTCAATCCTGGTCATATGTTGAGGACTACCTGAACTGAAAATTTCAGGTACTCATTAAAACTAACTAGCCAAATTAATATATCACGGCTTATTCCCAATCCTTTGATCTGGGACCTGATGCAGAAATATTTTTCTACAAAAACAAAAATGATACGTTATTTTCAGGTGAAATGCCTGCTCTCCTCTTATGGCAGAATTTAGATCTGTCTAATAGTCTTTCTTTCCACATTAATATTAAGGAATGCTAATATTAAGGAATATTAAGAGTAATTGGTTTCAAGATTCAAGGTTTTGGTATTAACATTTAAAGTCCAACATGGCATGGGTCCAGGCTATCTACGAGAACGGCTCCTCCCAACATCAAATGCTAACGGCCCTGTACGGGCCCACAGGCGGGGTCTCGGGTGCCGTCTGCGACACAATGTCTGGCGGTGACCCAGGAGAGGGCCTACTCTGTGGCGGCTCCCACTTTGTGGAATCTTCTTCCGCTGGAGCTCCGTCTGGCCCCCGATCTGCACACCTTCCTCCATGATTTGAAGACCTGGCTCTTTTTACAATCTGGGCTGTGCTGATTCTCTAGGGTTGGGGTTATTTTAACTAAGGGTTTTTAAATTTTAATTTGGCTTAATATGTTTAATATTCTTTTAATTAATTAATTTATTGGTGTATTTTAGTTGTAAGCCGCCCCAAGTCCTTTCGGAGAGGGGGCGGCATATAAGTCGAATTAATAAATAAATAAATAAAAATAAATTGCATTCTCTTTGCTGATGATGTAAAGCTATTCAACACCACAGATAATTCTGCTACCCTTCAAAAAGACCTTGACTATATATCAGAATGGTCAAACAAATTGCAACTTCAAATCTCAACAAATAAATGCTCTGTCTTACATATTGGCAAAAAAATAATAATCAGAAAATAAAATACAAGCTGAATAGTCAAGACCTTGTTGATGATCCAAACTCTGTCAAGGACCTTGGAGTACTCATCTCAAATGATCTAAGTGCTAGAGCCACTGTAACTACATAGCCAAAAAGGCATTAAGAGTTGTTAACTTAATCTTACGTAGCTTTTTCTCTGGTAATATCACACTACTAACTAGAGCATACAAAACATTTGCTAGACCAATACTTGAATACAGCTCACCAGTCTGGAACCCACATTACGTATCTGATATTAACACAGTAGAGAAAGTCCAGAAATATTTCACAAGAAGAGTTCTCCACTCCTCTACTCATTGCAGAATACCTTGTGCCACCACACTTGAGGTTCTAGACCTAGAAAACCTAGAACTATGCCATCTTCGGTCCAATCTAAGTATACTATATAAAATCATACATTGCAATGTCCTACCTGTCAATGAATACTTCAACTTCATCCATAACAATACAAGAGCACACAATAGATACAAACTCAAGGTAAACTGCACCAAACTTGATTGCAGGAAATACAACTTCAGCAACAGAGTGGTCAATGTCTGGAATACTCTACCTGACTCTGTGGTTTCTTCCCCAAACCCCAAAAACTTTAACCTTAGACTGTCTACTATTGGCTTCACCCCTTTCCTAAGAGGTCTGTAGGGGGCACGCATAAGCGCACCAATGTGCCTACTGTCCCTGTCCTATTGTTTCTTTTATTTTCTTATATGTATCCATGAATTTATAACTATATTTATACTTATACCTATTATCTTGTAAGCAATTGACTAATCAAATAAATAAAAAAAATAAAAATGTTAAATAGAAGGCTGAATATATTAAGTATGATACTTTCATTTGCTTGCAGAATATTAACCTTCAAGACTGTAACTCAAAATTAATCAAGAAGAAGGGGCATTTTATTCACAAATTTTCACTACAGATTCTCTATCATTTTCCTGGTTTTTTTTAAATGATGTATCGCAAAGAAGAAAATTTTGATCACACAAAAGTTGTTTTTTAATGAAATAGTCTAATACAGGTAGTTCTTGACTTATGACCAGCCCTTAGTGACTATTCAAAACCAGAAAAAGCTGACTTGGATCTGAAGTTGTGACGGACATCTCCCCATGGTCACATGACCATATTTGATGATGATTTTGCCAAAAACTGGCAGTTACTTCCAGTTTTTGGTAAAATTGCATCAATAATGAACCATTGGTTCACTTAACAACCATGGGGTTCCCTTAATGACCACAGCACTTCTTTTATGATGGCTGCTATAGAATTCTCCATTTTACAATTGTTATGACTTACAACCAAACTGGGCAGGCTCCATTATGGTCGTAACTCAAGGACTCTCTTTATAATGAAGATGGAATTCTTTTGAGTGATATGGACTTCCATTTCAAGCATTTGCTAGCTGAGCCACAAGATACATGAAAGTTGTTTTCACTGATTTTCAGTATGCACAGCTCGATCCCAAAGCATGTATCCTTACAAATTGTTCCTACTTGAAATCCCAGTCCATCAACCAGATCTGAAATGATTCACTGAAATAGCTAGTATAATGGCTTGTTTTATGCAGAATGTAGTATGAACCCAAACTTGCTGCTAGAAAGTACTCAGTAGGAGTCTGCACTCCATCACTGTTCTAGAAGTATATAATGTTCCAGATTTGCAAGCATGAATATTATCCTATAAATGCCATAGCAATTTGTGGTCAAAGGACTAGTTTAGACTAAAACATTAAAACTATCCTAGAGAAGCTGGGAGCAGACAGAGTCAGCAATCACATCTTACCAATCTTCTCAGACACACCTTCAGAAGGTGCCTTGCAGTTTACAATGTCTTAAAAAGATCTCAATCATCCCCTTGAACATTTCTGACTCTTGATCTTAGCCCTCTCTTTCCCAGCCTGTGCACTTGAACTTACTTTGCATACAGAGCCCATCGGTGCAATTTTTGGAATCAAGTAGGATGCCGCTACAGTCCTTGCCTCCATTTCGGGGAGATGGAGCCATGCATTCTCGGCTCCTCCAGTGCGTGCACTCAGTGCTACAGGCTGACCACTTGCTCCATTCAGTCCAAGCTCCATCTACTGCATTGCCAAAAAAAGAGGACACATTAGCACAGAGAAAGCTAATTAGAAATCCATGGGCCCAAAAGGGGAAGCTGGTCAAATGAGCTATTTCAGAAGGCCTTTGTTTTTGGTTTGTTTTTTGGGGGTGGTAGTTCTGCAGATCAGGCCTGGTACAGGTAGTCCTCAAGTTATGAATGTAACAGAGCCTGCCCATTCCATTCGTAACCCGAGGATTCATGGGAGTGAATCTCATACCTTGAACAAGATCACTCCCTTCTTTCCCCCACACATTTGCTAATCGAATGAGAGTCTCGTTAAGTGCACATGAGGTATTTCAGGGTGAGGAGGGCTATGGGGGCCTACTGATGGAACAGGCCACCTGCCTAAGACCACCCAAGGCATCTTGGCCCCCGGAGGCTCCATTTCGGTCTACAACAGCCTGGGGGAGACCCACCGAGGGCAGAACAGGGCTTTTGAAGGGCGGATCTTCCCCTTGGAAGCTCCATTTTAGTTGGCAACAGGCCGGGGGAGGCCTTTGGACTCCCAAACGGGGCTTCTGTGGGGCGGATCATCCCCTCAGAAGTTCCATTTTGGCCTGCAACATGCTGGACTAATGTTGTAGAGCCTCTGTGGTTGTTTGTAAGGGCAAACAACTGCCGTGGTGCTGCAACATTCATAGTTTCAGGCCTTGTTCGTACACGCTAGGGTGTGCTTTTCATGTAACTTTGAATGTTTGTTAAGGGAACACTCATAACCCAGGGACTACCTGTATTAATTTTTGAATTTGGCATTAAAATCTTTATGATTATGATGTTGCAATTGCTTTAATTTCAGTATTTGCACACTGTTTAAAATTCTCTCAGACTGACGTAGTAGACAATAATTTCCTTCTTATTTATGCAATTTATCATTTGCTGCTGGGCTAAGACACCAAGATCTGCCTATAGTTACCTGGTGTGATAAAGGGGATATATGTAATCTAAAATAAAAAAAACTTTATACTTCATAGGTCATAATTCTGGCTACCTCAAAGTGTTCTTGCAACATATTCAAATTCTAATCTCAATTTATCATAAGATATAAATTCAAAATCCATACCAAATGGAACAAATTCATCAAGCAAATGCATTTCCCAGCCTGATTTATCTTAGGGTCCAGCATTCTGTCATAAACTATATGCATTTTACTCCTGAAGCTGGCAAAAACAGCAACTAGATTAAAATGTCCTGGATTCTCACAAAGCAGCTTTTACTGTTTTCCTTACTATAATGTTTATCCTATTTTTTTCTCTCCAGGCTGCAAGTGTTAAGAAGATTGTTCTTTTTGCCAGTACTTTGAAATACTATGTCTTGCTGCTAGCAGATGCTGTGACATTTACAGGAGATTATGAGAATTACAGTGCAACATTTGAAGGGCACCAGGTTGGGAAAACCTAGTATAACATTTTGATTTTGATGCCCATCTGGGAAATAAAACAGAACCATGTGTTGAATGATAGCCATCTTGTAACTTCCTGTAGATACTGTCAGATCCGCAGTACGAGCCTCAAAACTAGCTTGGCCTCCTTGTGTCAAGAAAACAACAAGAAGATGTATTATTTCAATCGAGCAGATGATTCAGTGAGCAATATTTACTCCTTATTCCAGAGGCCTGAGAAAGAAAATGAAAGAAAGAGGAGGAGAAGGCCACCTTACATGGCCTTGCATCATCTTTCAAGGTCTCTAAAGCATATCTAAGGAAATGTGAGGACTTCCCCAGTTATCTCTCTAGATGTCAGCTCAGAGGAAGACAAACCAATTCTAAGCACATCTGGAGGGGAATTGGTTAATGGCTCCAAGCAGCCATCTGAGAGGGATTTGGCCAGGGGTGGGATTTTACTGTTTTGGACCAGTTCGGGTGAACCAGTAGTTCCGGTGATCATTTAGCCCCACCAACCCACCCCTGCCCTTTTCCTGTGCTTTATTTCCTTGTTTTTGAGCACAGCTGATTCATGCGGCAGAGTGATTTGCCGTGCATCAGCTGTTTTACTCACCGGGGCTGCAACAGAAGGTAAGTATTATAGCTAAAAATGGTCTTTTCTAAATGATGGGCACGATTTGGTTCAAGCATAGTTGCAACAGGACAGCCCTGAGGCTTCAGGTGGAAAAAGCATACAGCTATAGACGATCAGTGATGAGGAAGCCTGCTGCATCTGATCCAAGAACACGTTAGGGTAGAGAAAAGGCAGGATCAGAGAAGATCAGCCAGATTACTCAATGAGGAAGCAGCCTCACCCTTCTTGTTGGGCTGCACTGGAAGCTGGCTATTATTTAAAACAGCAGGCAAATGGAAATGATGCTGGGAACAACATGTTCACTACCTAGCTGTGTGTTTTCTGGTCGTTGTGATTCTTGCCTTCCTTTGGATTGATATCGTGCCTTGACTTGGATGGGGCCTTGTGAACTCTGGACTTTTCTTGCCTCGTGAACCCTCTTGTATTGTGGATTTGATTTTGCCTGGTGGGTTTATTTTGATTGGGAAACTTTCAAGTGCCTTGTGGACTCATTGGCCATTGCTCTGTGGACTAGCATCGGTCTGCTTTTGGCTTGACTTAATTGGGATAGTTCAAAGGTTTTGGTGAAAGGAGGGTGTGTGTGTGTGTGAGTGGGACAGCACAGGAAGGCAAATATTCATAAAAATAGTTGGGACTTTGCTGCTCAAGAAATAAAGTCAGGAGCAGGCGGCAAATAATTGCTTCAAAGGAGCAAAAGAGCACGTTAACCATCCTTCAGATCAGAAAGAGTAAAGGAAATATTTTCAAAAATGACTCATCTTTTTTCCTTATGACAGAAGCTCAAAATTCAAGATCAGAGGCTCAACTCTTAGTAACATCATTATTAGCCTTCCAGAGCAGGATAAATGAGTGCCTAATTCATGCAAAAGTTCTGAAAAGCAATATCCTCCCCAGGTGTACCTACCTGGGCACATGGTGGTGCAGGCAAGTTTCTGGAAAGATTGTCCCTCACAAATAGAGCCACCATTGAGTGGCGCTGGATTGGTGCAGGTACGAGTACGCTTTTGCCATCCACGGCCACAACGGTTGCTGCACGAGGACCAATCTGACCAGGTAGACCAGCCGCCATTCACTAGGAGCGTGGAAGGAAACAAAAACAAATAAAGTGAGGAGAAAAAAATTGAAACCCAACCTCCTGACAAGTCCTCTTCTCTCTCGGCCAAATCATACACTGCCATTTCCCCACATGAAACAACTACACGGGAGATACTGTATACTGTAGGCAACTCCTTAGCTCGGGAGGTGGGATTAAAATTGTTTTACCACCGGTTTGTTGGGCATGGCTTGGTGGGCGTGCTTTGCCTAATGTGTATGCACAGCTTTCCACACACCAGCTGAGGCCTGCAGCGCCGATCAGCTGAGAGAATAAAGAAGAGAAACGCACAGGGGCAGGTGGGAGGGATGACCCTGCTTTTCTCTTCTTTCTCCTCTCAGATGATCCTCGGAGGCTTTTTTTACTACTGGATCAGCCGAACCGCTCCAAACCGGTAGCATACCACCACTGCCTTAGACATGCAGCAGTTGTTCATCATAATTATTAACATTCTTCTGGAAGATATCATTTGGTTTCCTATAATCAGAGCAATCAAGAGGCTAAGTATAAGACAGAGTCAAAACCAAAGAGGGCTATTTCTGAGACAATATGAGAACTAGTCCGCAATGATATAAGGGAGGCTAGAGGTAGACACAGTTCAACAGAGCTCTGGGAATATGGTCAGAATTTGATGAGAATTTGGCTAAAGAAATTAAACCGAGCAAATCCTTCAGAGAATTAGGGAAAATGACACAGATCAGTTCACAAAGGTGCCAGCCTTAGCCCTCAGCAAATCCTGGTAACAGAAGAAAAGATTCATGTCTGAAAAACTGAATTGCTGCTGAATATCTGCTTGGAAATCCTAGTCTGTGGAGACAACTAATAAAGGCAATTAAGGCAATTAAGTTAAGCCTGTTGAGCAAAGATGTTCTTTATGTTGACTCTAAGGTGCCTTTTGCTTGCTCTTCATATTTCAGATGATAAACCAGGACAGTTAACAGTACATCACAATTGGGTTCCATCTGGTAAGATTGGGAAATGATTGTTTCCGTAAGTTACTCTGAGAAGTCCTGTAAATTTCACCAGAAATATCATCCTTCCTTCTCTGGCTTGCCTATTGCCTGCTTCCAATCAAGAAATGTGAAAGTCTTTTGTACATCTCTGTTAAATGTACCTAGTTGTTCATTAAACCAAAGACCAATGTTGCAATTTCATGCGTGCTTGCAAGGCTACAAGTCCTGAATGAAATCAATGAGATTGGGTTCTGAATGAGCGGTGCACAAGATGGGGTCCCATTTCAAATGCCTGCATAAATCAAATAAAGGCAGAGTGGCCTCCTTTGAGTCATGCGCAGCCCCTGACAACTTCATAGACATGTCTGCACTCCTTTTCTTAGCAACAACATTGAACCGGTTTTTCATTATCTCCTTCCAGTATGATATTTTATCTTCTAATACCATATCCCTTACATTTCCTGATGGTTTCCCAACCCAAAACTTGCTTAACGTTTGTAAGGTCAGCAACTGCAGCAACCTGTATTCCTGGCATTTTCCCACATAAACCATTTCACTCACCCAGACTCCCCCCTCACCCCCAAGTTCTCAACAAATCATTACCATAAACAATGATTGTGGCTGTGGTGCTCCGCCGTTTGGCAACAATGTTTTTTGCCACGCAGGTGTAGTTGCCCGTATCAGACAGCCTAGCCTGCTTGATGATAAGATTGTTATCTATGGTTATCAGGAAGTTTGTGTCCTGAGAAGCATCAATCACATCCTCGTTCTTCAGCCACTCCACCTATATTAAGTTTTGGAAAGGGAAAAAGAAAACGAGATGAAAAAAGGTTGGGACAGGCAGAAAACAAAAGAAGAGAAAATACTGTCAATTCTGAAGTGAACCTGGCTGAACCCATCTTTTGCTGACTCATAGTTGGCATGAAGCCTGAGAGGGGGAAGGGAGGGGGGAAGTAGATAGACCCCGCAACAGTCAAAACAAAAAGTTTTCCTGTGGGAACCAAGGTCATCTCAACAGGTGGCTGCTGAAGGAGGAGAGGAGGGACCAAGCAGCCTGCCAGCTATATTCTTTTTTTAATTAATTAATTAATTAATTTTAATTATAAGAATACAACACGGTACAGCCAATCTGGCATTACAATTGTTATATATATATACATTTTACTTCATCATTTATAATCTCCTTATTTGGTATATTATTTGCTAATTATTCTAATCATCATAGCTACTTATGTTCCACCCTTGCCTTCTTCTATGTAACTATTGATAAAATTTATTCCATGTTTCATAGTTTTAGATTCCCTTTTTTCTAGAAACCTACCTCGAGTAACCTTCTGATTCAGCACATGAAATTTCACTTTATCTCTGGGAAGGTATGTTTCTTCCTGTCCATTATACTCTAGCTTTCGATACATCTTCCATGGTATCCTTTTCTGATATGTGGGGTTGGGGGTGGGGGGCACTGTTCTTCGGTGGCTCTCCTCCTGTCGCAATGGTGTTGGCAGGGGAGCAGAGGTCGCCCCATGCTCACTTGTGGGGTCCCTCAGGGTCGGTCCTCTCCCCCCTCTTATTAACATTACATGAAACCGCTGGGTGAGATCATCCGTTTTTGGGGTGAGGTATCATCATGCGGATGATACTCAACTGTATATTCAAACCAGATCAGTGATGCCCTCTCCGTGATGACTCGCTGTCTGGATGCGGACGAATCTGGATGGACGGCAACATGCTTGACTCAACCCGGCCAAGACTGAGTGGTTGTACATACCGGCATCCCGTTCCAGTTTAGAATGTCCATCTGACCATAGGGGAGTGGTGTTGCCCCTGGTAGGGCGGAAACCTGGGGGTCCTCCTGGATGCACGGCTGGCTGAAGCAGGTGGGAGCCGAATGCCAGGGGGCCTTTGCCCAGGTTGGCTGGTTCGCCAGCTTGCGAGCCACCGGGATGCCCTGCGTGTCACTCATGCCCTTGTTACCTCATGACTCGGACTATTGCAATATTTAGGACTTTGCATACCATGGAGACTGCAGCTGGTGCAAAATGCCCGCCGGTGATTTGTTCTCCCATGTTAGCCTCAATGGACGTGCCTGCATTGGTTAGAGTTGGGGAGATTCAAGGTTTTAACTTTAACATACAAAGTCCTACATGACATGGGTTATTATTTAAGGGAGACTGCCGACATCGAATACTAACCGCCCTGTACGAAGTCACAGACAGGGACTCCTTGAGGTCCCATCACCTGCCGGCTGGCGGCGACGACAATGATACTCTCTCAGTCCCTGAACTCTGGAACCAACTTCCCTGGGGCTAGCTTGGCCCCTGACCTACCTTCCGCCATGATTTGAAGACCTGGTTATTTGACCAATTTGTGATGGGGTGTCTTTAGATTTTGTGGTAAGTTTGTATTAAGCCTGGGACCATTAATTTAATTCTTTTTTAAATATTTATTGTGAGTTTTATTGTAAGGCCCAATACGAGTCTTCGGAGATGGGGCAGTTTGTTCATATAAGTCCCATTAATAAATAATAAATAAATAAATAACTTATGACCGTTTTTCATACTTACGATCTCCATGCTGACGTGATCAAAATTCAAACCCTTGGCAACTGACTCATATTTATGACCATATTTGCACTGTCTTGGGGTGATGTGTTTATTTTTTGTGATCTTCTGACAAGCAAAGTCAATGGGAAGTCAAATTCATTTAACAAGGATGTTACTAACTTAACAACAGCAGAGATTCGCTTAACAAATGCGGTAAGAAAAGCCGTAAAGTGGAGCATAACTCATTTAACAAATTTCTCACTTAGCAATGTAAATTCTGGGCTCAATTGTAGTCATAAGTTGAGGACCACCTGTACACATGGCGAGTACAAATGACATTTTGCCTTATGTAGCACATAGTGGAAAGGCCCAACTGGTACTTGTGACATATAAACATGGCATGAGAGATATGCACACAATTATTTCATGCTGTTGCAAGCAATTGCCATAAAATGATAGCTCAGTAAACTGGAAGAGATGTGATATAGAAAGTATGCTAAAATGCACCTGGTTTTGCTCATTATTTGAGAAAGGATGATTTTTCTTATATACAGGCAGTTCTATTTTTAACATTGTTTTGAAACGATTGGGTCTGGAATGGCCTAATTTGTCTGGCTGTTTGTTTGGCTGCATTTATATTCCGCTTTGCCTTATTGTGCCAAAGTCACATTATGAAAGGCATGAGTCTCAGGCCAGGACCTGCTCAACAAACCATCCCTAGTCAAAGAAGTTCTGGGAAGGAAGGGAGGGAGGGAGGAAGAGAAAGAAGGCAGGAAGGAAGGCAGGCAGGAAGGATAGGGTGGGAGGGAAGGAAGGAAGGAAGGAAAGAAGGAAAAGGGAAGGAAGGAAGGAGGGAGGGGAAAGGGTGGATGGGAGGGAGGGAGGAAGGAAAGAAGAAAAAGGATGGGAGGGAGGGAGAAAGGAAGGAAGGAAAGAAAGAAAGAAAGAAGGAAGGAAGGAAGGAAGGAAGGGAGGAAGAAGGAAGGAAGGAAGGAAAAGGATGGGAGGGAGGGAAGTCAGACAGGCAGGAAAGAAGAAAGGAAGGTAGGAAAGAAGGAAATGCAAACTCAATTACTACTGTCTGCATATGTTCTAAGCTGATAGACCATATGAGTGAAGTAATCATTAAACTGTCATTGCTCCTGCAATTAGAAGTTTTCTGCAGAACCACCAAGAGATCATGATGGTAATCTTCACCCTCCCATGGCTCCAGATTCTATGCATAGTTATGCAGTGCCAGAATGGAACCATTCTTTATCCTAATCTTGATGTTCAAAATCACAAATAACTGACAAATACAGAGACCACAGTTTTTGGACATCCCCTCCCTGCCGCATAATGTGCTCATTCTTGAAACTTAGCAAGCTTTAATAGAAAAATAAGAAGCAGTCCAAGCAAATGCCCAGCCCTTGCACTGCACCAGTTCTTTTATGCAGATCTCACTGAGTTAGTGGGAACCAAAGTCTCCAGCAGAGGAGAAGAAATTACATCCAGAGCAGAAGGCCATGGATTGTTGATCTTGCCAAGCGCTAATGGTTCTTTTGCTATCCCCTTCTCGGCAAACAGTTTGTTCAGTGTTTTCTTTACTAAATTCTGTCAGGGGTTAATGGCTGATCAGCCTATGTAGGTGGCAGGATGGAACAGGTGTTGAGGTTAAGCACATTATTAGATGTCAGAATAACAGATCCACTGCCTAAAATAAACACTTCTGCTGAATAATGAAAACAGACGGGGCCCCAGTGTGGTGCTATCCATCACAATCCCACTCCATCTTCACCTGGCAACTCATTTCCCTAACAGGCTCACTTTCGGACCATAAACATCTGCCTGCTAGGTGCCAACATTCACAGCTGGAATTTTACTGCAGTTGTAGAGACTCAAAGAAAGTAGCCTGCATCTCGGAGGTATAAGCTGAAGACAGGAGGTGACGGCTGGGCAGAAATTCTGGGTGAGGCTGAAACTTCACATGATTTATTAACAATCTGCAATCGGAAAAATGATACACTTCCCCTATCATTATTCACCTTCCCAAAGCACCTTCAAGGGGAAGCACAGATGTGCCCAGCTGTGGGAGGAAGGCAGGAGGTTTTTCATTACTAACTGCCGGCAAATTAGAAGAAAATATATCTCAGCAGCCAAAATTAGTAAAACAATTTTTAAAATTAATAATAGAGGAAGGAAGGAAGGAAGGAAGGAAGGAAGGAAGGAAGGAAGGAAGGAAGGAAGGAAGGAAGGAAGGAAGGAAGGTCCTAAACCAATATACCTAATGAGAGATTACAAATTTCTGTGGGAGGTAAGAAAACTGAAGAATCAAAAAGCAAAGGCAGTCCTCAACTTATTGCTACAATTGAGCCTAACAATTCTGCTGCTAAGTGAGACAAGTTGTTAAATGAATTTTGCCCCAGTTTATCCCACTTTCTTGCCACAACTGTTAAGTGAATCACTGCAGTTATTAAGTTAGTAACATGGTTGTTAAGAGAATCTGGTTTCCGGATTGACTTTGCTTGTCAGAAGGTCGCAAAATGTTGCCACCTAACCCTGGGACACTGCAACCATCATAAATATGAATCAGCTGCCAAGCGTCTGTCATGCCCCAGTTGGAATCTGATTCTGAGGGGAAGGTTGAGCAGCTGACAGGGAGTGGGAGTGTGGTTCCAGTGGCTGTGGAAGAAACTGGGGAATGGCACAGTCCGGCTGGGCAGAGCAGGGGAGAGGTAGAGCAAGGGAGAGGGAAGACCCAGGCCCACCCCCTCTTCATCCTAGGGCACGCAGGGAGGAATGGAGAAGGGAGCGATGTGAGTTGCGTGGCTTACGGGGGAGGAAAGGGCCCTGATTCCCTTCATTAGCTGCAGCTGGGAACACTGTTTAAAAAGTGAGGTGCACAGCAACTGGTTGGAAACAAATCGTGTATTATCTTGTTTTGTCGAGGCTTATCTGGGTTCCTGGAGTCTTCCCAACTGTGTGTGTTTTGTTGGCCTTTGAACTCTGCAATTCCTTATCCTGCCCTGTCCAGTTAATTGCTGCAGCGTGGTTTGTGTGGATTTTTATGTACAGTTTATATGTACTTTGTTTTCGGACTGAATTTCCTCCACTTAAAGACTGTACTTGGGAGAGTTTTTTCTCCAGCCGAAGGTAACTGGACATTGGGGGCAAAATTGGAGGTATTAAAGGGACTTTTCTTATTTATGTGACTGTGTTGCCTTTGTGCCACACCCCTTTGGGTCATCACAGCATCTGAATTTTGATCACATGACCATAGAGATGCTGCAATGGTCGTAAGTGTGAAAAATGGTCAAAAGTCACTTTTATTTCAGTGCTGTCAAATGGTCACTAAATGAGTTGTTATAAACAGAGGACTACCTGTATTTTCCTAGCACAAGTCCAGGAGGGATAACTCTACAATTACCAAGAAGGATTTAGATACAGAGAACCTCAATTCTGGGGGCTTTTAAAATTTGGCCCAGATTTTTTTCCCCAGGACTTTTCCCAGACAAGCAACCATGGATCTCCAGAAATTGTGTAGCAATGCCATCCTCATTGCATTGAGATATGTCACAGGCAGCCTTGCCCTGCAATTCAATGTCTTATCCTATTTTCATCAGTGTTGGGACTGATGGCTGTTTTACCTATGCCACATGCCTACTGTGATTCAATTCTCTTGAAAGGCACAGAAAATATCGAAGCTCTCATAACCCAGACTATGAGCGCGATTAAACTTATCCTGACCGCCTAATAGGACAATATGAACGAATGAAAGCTTTATGTTCAGAGTTTCTTGCAAAGAAATGATTCACCATATCAGCTGCCTTTCAGAATTCCACTCAAGGGAATTTACTTATTTATTTGGTTGGTGGCTGGTTTATATCCTCTGTTTCTACTCTGGCAAGGCAGCTAATGAAGAGTAGATAACAAAAATAGAATATGCAAACAGACTAAAATAGACTAAAATTTACTGGGAAATAGCAGAATAAAGTGACAGTTAAAAGACGGGTGGAAGAGATGCAGTCTTATACATTTTTAAAAGGCTGAGTGATGAGAGGCCAGTAACAACCTCCCGGGAAGTGGGCTCCATAGCTTGCAGGCAGGATACACCATTTCTTCTTTGGGGAATTTTTCTGTTTCCTTGAGCTGCTGTTACATGACAAATACCTTGTGACTGGATGCTCAACTACTTGAACATAATAATTTTCCCAGCTAATATGAGAAGAGATGAAGAATCAGAATCAACAGTGATGAAAAGCACATAGTATCTAAAAAGGAGAGGGCCATCCAACAAACTGTTGTGATCCATTGGCAGCCTGCGGAGACGCCAGCAGAATCGGACAGTGGGGAGTACATGGGCCAGTCTGGGAGTCTGGGGAGGACTCAAACAAAGGTCCTGAATCCGATGCAGAGATGGGGCCAGGACCATCTGGGAGTGGTGTGCTGACTCCAGAGCCTCCAGAATCTGACAGCAGCAAGGCCGAGGAACAAGGGGAGACTATTCCCAGTGCACATGTGTGCAGAGCTGCCAGAAGGCAAGAGCAGTTAAGACAAAAGGGGTGTCTTGGGAGTAAAGCTTGGAGGTGATTGCCCCTCCCATAAGATATAAAGGAAGCGCAAAGGGACAGGAGCCTTTGCAGGAAGCAACATTGTTCGCTCTGTTCGGATTAAGCCTTGGACTTTGTATTTCATTTGGCTTTTTACAGTTAATTCGGCACTCTAGTTGTTGGCAGCAATTCAAAGGAGATAAAGGTGGGTGCTTATCTTGAGAGACTGTTTGGGACTCATTATGGGCTGGGAATGAACATAATTCCCAGCGTTGAAAAAAAAAGAGAGCTGTTTGGACTAAGAGTGTGCTTAATTACGGTCTCAGAAAGCCTTTGTCAGAACACAAATAGAGAAAACATCCTAGGGTTTTCCCCAATTTAGGCTCAACCCCAGATGTGCACCCCCCCTTTTTTACCAGAAGCCTCTACTACTCTAGTCTTCCCCAGCACAGACCTTCCAAATGTACAGGTAGTTCTCAACTTACAGCAGTTCATTTAGTGACCATTCAAAATTACAGTGGCATTGAAAAAAGCGACTTATGACCATTTTTCACATTTATGGCCAATGCCACATTCCCATGATCACATGATCAAAATGAGGTGCTTGGTAACTGGTTCATATTTAGGATGGTTGCAGGGTCCCAGGGTCATGGGATCATCTTTTGCGACATCCCCCCAGACCAGTGAAGTCAATGGGGAATCCAATTTCACTTAACAACTGTGTTACTAAATTAACAACTGCAGTGATTCACTTAACAACTGTGACAAGAAAGGTCGTAAAATGGGGCAAAACTCACATCACAAATAGCAACAGAAATTTTGGACTCAACTATGGTCATAAGTCAAGGACTACCTGTATGTGATTACAGCTCACATAATGCCCATCCATGCTCAGAAAGTTAGTAATTGTGCCAAGCTGATGTAATCAGTTCAAACTTTCATTGGAATCCTTCTCTTCCTTTCTTGGGATGCTCAGCTGGATGTTTGCAACTCTGCATTAGGAAATATTTCTACCCTTTCTCCAAAAATCCGAGGATATTCTGCAATCTCTCATATTTAATTCTCACAAATCTCATATCATTCTCATATTTAATTCTCACAAATCCCCTTTTGGCTTGGCTGGCTGTAAAAGGAAGTCCAGCTCAAAGGCAGCTAGTGAAATTTATGACTGAGTCAAGATCTCAGCCATTGGAACAGTGGTGGGTTTCAAAAATTTATACCACCATTTCTGTGGGTGTAGCTTGGTGGGCACGCTTTGTGCGCGTGCAGAGGGTTTCCGACCAACCTTCTCCTGCAATCCTGCACTCTCCCTGTGTCTTCAACAGCTGACACGCAGCAATCAGCTATGCCGCGTGAAGCAGCTGAGGTTGAAAAGCAGCAAATAAAAGTAGTATAGAGCCGGGGTGAGTGGGAGGGCCCAGCAGCTGATCGTCGGAGCAAACCGGTTTGCTCACAACTGATCGTCGGAGCTACCGGTTCAGCTGAACCGGTAGAATACCACCACTGCATTGGAATCTGATGCTTCTTCTGGATCTACAGTATATCTTTGCTGGGAGTCCTTTGTGCTGCCCTCTGCACAAGTTGTGTCTTGTGCTTCTGCTTGCTGCTGTTGAACATTGCAATTCCTGAGATGCAGAGGTCAATGGGCGTGGTTGCAGGTGAATAGGTGGTGCTACCTTATCATGGAGGGTATAGAAAGGACTTCCAACTCTTCTGTGCCTTAGCCTGATTGTGGCACTCTGACATGTACCAGAGCCCACCAGATTTATTTGCAATGAGTACTGAAAGATCCTAACCTATCAATAGGGATACAACAAAGGAGTAACTGTAGCACTGCAACTACAATACAGGTTGAGATGTTTTCCTGAGCTTTTGAGAAATAAACCAGGCACAAAAAATGGGGGAAACCCTTGGTAGAATGGGCATGCAATTTAGCAAACAGATGTTACAACTGTAAGAATGTGAGTAGATGTGGGTTATTATGAAGTATTGGTAGTCCTTGACTTATGACATTAATTGAGCCTGGCAATTATGGTCACAAGTCATGATGGCTGTAAAGCAGGTCCTTATGGGACCAGACCCATTTTTATGACCTGTTTTGCAGTGGTCATTAAGCAAACCCATTGTTTTCCCTGTGAGACAACTGGAAGTAAATGCTAGTTTTTGACAAAAGCGTCATAAGTTGGGTTCATGTGACCATGGGAAGGGGCAATGTCAGTGTTATGTATGCAGGTTTGAATGTCATTGGTTAAGTTTGAACTGTTCTTGTAAAATGTCAGAAATGATTGGTTTAAAAAGTGTGGGAAAACCCTGCACTCTGATTGGCTGGCAACTGCGGCTGCTGGCTATAAGTAGCAGCCACAGACCAGCCTAATCGGGTCTGTTATGAGCTGTAGTCACTAATAAACTCTTCACTGAAGCACTCCGCGTCTGACTCTTCATGCAAATCTAACAGTCAGAACTTCCAAACTGGGTCTTGAATCACTTTTGGGGGAGGTGGTTGTAACTTCAAACAATTACTAAGTGACAGATTGTAAATTTTGAGGACTGCCTGTAATCTCTGTTTTGCTCACAGGAAAGTTTTCCCAGGTGACCTCCATTGATCCTCCTCACTCAGTGGCCATCTTACCTCAGCAGTTGGCACTCCTTCAGGAGGTCGGCACTGCAGAAGGACCTCATGATCAAGAGGGACCTCTTTCCCCAGTGGCTCCTGGTCAAAGTTCTTCCTCAGATCTAAGGACAGGAAAGATATAAAACCCACCAGCATTAGCCGTGATACTTACAGTGCAAATTAAAAAGTACAGGGCAAGTTACCTTAAGACTAAAGAGGCCAAGGCCTATCATTTTTCCTATACCTGAAAAGCCTCAAATGTCAGACCTCTTAGAAGTTTGGCCCAAAACATTTGTGTAATTTCTACCCAAAGGCATGAAAGACAGACAAAGAGACAGCAAAAGATGAATGTATTTCCTCATATTTTGAAGAATATTCCATTATTTGAAATACTAAAATACAACGTGTTTCAAAACAAGGCAGATTTTCAGCTTATCAGAAACTAAAAGAATAACTACTGAACATAAATAGGCCTTCTATAGTTTCTTTCCTTCACTTGGAGGGCCAATATATCCTTATCAATGGTGCTCCTTGGCAAAACAATTCAATCACTTTGGTGTTTTGCAGGAAATTGGTCAGGCTTTCTGGATTCCAGACATTTAGCAAAACCAGAAACAAAAGAGTTCCTTTTGTGACCTGAAACTAAAATATCTCACGAAAAAGCTTGGAGAATATTCAGGAAGCACATGTTTTTATGAAAGGACTGTTATTTCTGTTCAGTTTCTGATACTGAAAACAAATTACTGAATGCAGGGTTTTAAATGTCAAGCATGGTGATAGCTTCCGATTGATGGTTTTTCAGATTCTCTGAAACATCTATAGTACCTGCAAGCCCGAACATGAACACAACCCATAAGAAAATATAGGTATCAAGAATTAATCAGTAGGTGGCGCTAAGATCTACTAAATTCCTCCTAAACATTTTGACAAACTAAGGCCAAAAATATATATGTTTTCCCAAACAATTATTTCTGAGGATGATTATGATGAATACACTGATGATAATTTGTAACCTAACTTCATGAAATGGGTTCTACAATGATTAGAGATATCACAGAACCATCAGCCTCTTGGGAGTTTGGTAATTAAATTGCTTTTGCACAGCTATTGCTTCTTGCATTGCAAGCATACAAAGGATATGTCAGGCTTTTATATGTCAGGCAAATCATGGCCTAAGTGCTGCAATCATATAAAATGCTTAATGTCTGAACATCTATGTTCACATAACATACTCAGCTCATTTTTTTTAAACCTTAGCTTGGTGAACATGACCAATACAGAACACTTGGTTAGGTAACGGTTAAGTGTGTTGTGCAAACTCAGAAATTGGCTTAATCTCATTTACCAAGTTTAATGTGATCTCATCTGGTGTGACCAGCGTAACCTGGTACCCTCCAGATATTTGGGATTGCAGCTCCCCTGGTACTAGCTGTTATGTCTAAATATCCTTCAGAGTAAATTTAGGGTGAATGAAACTGAGCTACTGCTGGTTATATTATATTTATATTATATTGTTTGGTCTTATATGCCACCCTATCTCCCGAAGGACTCAGGGAGGCTCACATAAAAAATAATAAATACAAAAGTTAAAAGAGATTAAAAATATTAAATCAATTAGGATCAAATAAATATTTAAAACCCTACCACAAACATTTAAAACAAACCCCCCCTTAGTCCAGGCTGGCTTGTTCAAATAGCCAAGTCTTTAGGCGAAAGGAGCGGAGGTCAGGGGCCAATCGTAGCTCCAGGGGAAGCTGGTTCCACAAAGTGGGCGCCCCCACAGAGAAGACCCTCCCCCTAGGGACTGCCAGCCGACACTGTCTGGCCGATGGTACCCCAAGGAGGCCCTGTCTGTGGGCGCGCACCGGGCGATTGGTGTTCGATGCTGGCAGGAGACGTTCCTGCAAGTACCCCAGCCCTAAGCCATGGATGGCCTTATAGGTAAGCACTAGCACCTTGAATCTCACACGGAGGGCAGCCGGCAACCAATGCAACTCGCGCAGGAGGGGTGTAATATGGGAGTATCGGGATACCCCCATCACAACCCACGCGGCCACATTCTGCACCAACTGAAGCCTCTGCATGGTCTACAAGGGCAGCCCTTGCTTTTTGCTTTGTTGGTTAAACAAAGCAAAAAGGAGAAATATAACTAAGACACTATCTATGCCTTTGGATCTCAACCTCTTACTCCTGTAGATATTGAACCCAAGAAAAGCTGAATATGTCAATCAGGGCTGTGAAAACTGATCCCTGCTCCAGAGCTACTTCAATAACCTAACTGACAAGGATGCCAGTTCCTCGCTTGTGTGATTATAAATGATCTCAGGCTAAAAAGAAAGCAAGTCACATGTTTGTGTGTCAGCGGGTAACGTAGACACAAACAATATCCTCATCCCTATCTCAGCTACATGACTGAACAAGATATTAATAACAATGTAGAATCCAGGACAGCAATAAAATTTAGTCTGAAGACCCCCCAGGGAGGAAAATGCTCTCTCCTTTGTCTTACGATCCCAAAATAAGGGATTTCAGATTATATTCTGTTAAAAGCCAAGCTTCCTTAAAAGTTGAACGGGGATTTTCCATGGCGTTCTGCTGTTTTCTGCACTGTGTAGCTGCCAAAAATAGAAATATTGTTCTAGCACCTCCTACTCTTGCAGAGTGACACAAAATGATCTCATCCAACCTGGCCAGAGTCCATCTGCAGTATATATTCTAGAATGTGACCCAGCTGCAGAAAGTCCAGAAGTCAGATAAGAAGATATGACTGGACAAGCTAAAGGCTAGCAAAGTGCTTTCTTGGAAAATCAGGGTGTAACTGATGGGCAACTTGGATAGCCAGAGAAATCCCCGGAAGGAGCATAATTTGGCCACCATATCTCTGATGCAAATCGTTTAGAAATCAGAAACGCTGGAGACGCAGTTGACCAGAAACACATAAGTCAGAGACAACTGCAGTTGGAGAGAATGAAGAACAAGGATTACTGAAGGCAAGGTTTTGCCTTGGCAGTGACCATCTTGAAACACTTCTGTGGGAACAGCATATCATCATCTTCACTTAACAACTCCACAATCCCTTGTGGAGTGGAATCTGGGCAACTGAACAAAGCTAGCAGTGTTTTAATGGCTGGATGCCCTTCCTGTCACCAATGAGGAGTTTTTCTTCAGCAGATATATTCTTAGTGTGCCCAGAGAGAGAAATATCTGCCTCTACCTGTGATCAAACTCACAGCCTCCTGATTGTGAGGAAAGAGCGCCACCTCTAGGCCACCACACTACTCTTCTGTGGGAACAACATATGATATGGAGAAAAAGCTGCAGCAGGACCAAGAAATGTTTGTCCATCCTCTGTGGAGGACAGCTTTATTCCAAAATCAGGTTTATTTTCTTCTTTTTTTACATGATTGCTCCTTCCCAATAAACCCCCAAAAAGTACCAATGAATTTCTTCTTCCAGTAAAGGATATCTCAATATAACTACTTCTCTCTTGGACGCACACAAGCCTTTCATTAGCTAATAGTCTATAAAATGTTTGAGCAAGTGAATTATTTTAATGCAGCTGTTCATGATATTCCCCTTTTTTCTGCAGGGTATGCAAGCGCACTAAACACCAGCAATGAAGTCATAATGTAAAAAGATCTTAAAAAGAAAGAAGGATCGAAAAAGAATCTTCCCAAACCTACATGCTATCCGAACGTAAGCTCGGCGACTTTTTGTGGTTCCAGCAGAACTCCAGGCCACACACTGACACCAGTAATCTTCTAGACCAAACAGTTCCTCCACTTGCTGGCGAGAGACTTCGATCTGGACTTCTCTTACAAGGAGGCCTGGAAACAAATAATCCAAAAAAGTGAATTATTATGGAGTTGGAGGAACCAAGACCTGGAAGAATTTGTTGTGGTTAGCTGGCAGCAGGTGCGGACGGCTGAGGAGAGTGAGGACTCAGATGAGGGGCCAGGACCATTAGGGAGTGGACTGCTGCCTTCAGAGATTGTGGGGGCTGGCAGCAGCGATAAGGAGGTTCCCAAGGAGCCTGTGCCAAGTGCGCATGCATGCAGGGCTGCTCGCAGGAAAGAGCAGCTACAACAGCACAGGTGACTTGGGAGTAAGGCTGCAAGGTAATGGCCCCTCCTTCAAGAAGATGAAAGCCAGCTGTGAAGTGAACATTCTTTGCAGGAAGCAAAGACGTTTTGAAACTCCAGCCTCATGGACATTCCAGTATCCTGAGTTGTATTTGAACATTTTTGTATTGCAAATTATTTCTTGTCTGTTATCTTTTGGCAAGTCTCGCACAGTTTGGCAAGGCTTGTGCTTATCACAGCTAATTATTTTGTAAAAGCATTACAAGGTTTCTGTTCCTTTTGGATTGTGTTTGATTTGTTGGAAAAGGGCGTGGGTCAGAACAGAATTACTGTAGGTTTAAATGAAACACCATCTATGAAGAAGGGAGGAATACACACCCATGCATATCAGAGACAAATGGGGGGGGAATGTAGTCTTCTACTGAAGTCTACAGCAATGTTCTCTCTAAGGATCAACATAGGATAAACACAAGTTTTTGTTTATGATACATTTGTGTAACTTTGCGTTACAGCTTTGTGTACAATTATTGTATACAATGGGTCGGGTACATTTGAGCTTTGTGTACAATTATTTATCTCCTTCTGTTTCTTATGTGCACCATTTTTAGGTTAAGATTGTTTGCATACACAGTACTACAAAAGCTGCACGCATAGTTTACCTATAATGAAAAAAGATTGCTATTGGTCTTCTTTTCTTTTTCTTACATCATTTTATCATGTAATCATTTTCTTACATGATTAAGACTCAAATCTTCCTAATGATGTGTATTTAGCTAATCACATCACTGGGTTAAATGTGATAATGCTACTTGCTAGGCAATCAGCAAAGAGACTTTTGAAATCATACTCCTAGTCTGATTTTTGATATAATAATGGTAATAGTAATAGTATTATTTAATAATAATTATTAATATTAATAATGGTATTATTATATTATTATAGCCAAACTTTGGCTATCAAACAGCAAAAAAAAATGCTATTCAAATCTTACATTTGCTTTACATGTATGAACCAAAGCCTTATGGAAAACCAGAAATTGAACTCTGATTACCAAGTATGGTAATAATTTTTAGCACAGTTATAGTAATGGAATTTGCTTTAGAGAAATGTGCTAGAAAGCAATTAATGGGGCGAAATCCTGGTAATGGAATTGAAATGCTGAATGGCCAAACCACCAGGATGAAGCTTACAAGTATCTGGACATTTTACAGTTGGATATCACCAAGCACAGACAAGTTAAAAAGGATATATCCAAAGAGTGAGAAAAAGTGCTAAAGACAAAATGAAATGGCGAAAACATTATCAAAACCATCAATACTTGGGCTATTCCTTTGATACGCTGCTCAAATTATTAAACTGGACACAAGCTGGACAGTTTAGATCAACAAAAGAGAAGAAAACTCACGACTATTCAATGTGCACTATGACTGGACTCCACCTTGATACCCTTTTAAAGGGGTGGCTGTGGAATTCTGGGATTTGAAGTTCACACACCTTAAAGTATCCCAGGTTGGGAAGCACTGTTCTAAATAGTACAAAGACTGAAGAAATTAACATTTAAAAATATTTGAAGCTGCGGTGGTGCAGTGGTTAGAATGCAGTACTGCAGGCTACATCTGCTGATCACCGGCTGTCAGCAGTTTGGCAGTTCGGGTCTCACCGGCTCAAGGTTGAGTCAGCCTTCCATACTTCCAAGGAGGGCAAAATGAGGAACCAGATTGTTGGGGGCAATAGGCCAACTGTAAAACACTTAGAGAGGGCTGTAAAGCACTGTGAAGTGGCATATAAGTCTAAGTGCTATTGCTATTGCTACTCCTGTCTCTCCTTAACTCCCTGTCTAATTGCCATGGCACAGTATGCCTAGGACAAGGGTCTTCAAACTTGACAGCTTTAAGACTTGTGGACTTCAACTCCCAGAATTCCTGAGCTAACATGACTGGAGGAGGAATTCTGGGAGTTGAAGTCCATAAGTCTTAAAGCTGTCAAGTTTGAAGACCCCTAGTCTAGGGAAAAGGGGAAAAGGGGAGGGGAAGCATCCTTTGGAAAGTGATGATTAGGATCAGATTCCTCTTGACACTGCAATGAATCTCTTCTTAGGTGGCAAAACTGAGGGTCCTCTTTCACCCATGGTTTCTACCCTTCCAGCCTTAACCTCTGCCACCATCTCGTACCCCCTTTCACACAAGCCAATTCTTGACATTCAATGGAAAATGTAATAGAAACAGTCAAAAAACATGTACAGTCCATCACAGGCATTGATGGGTTAAACTTACTGTTATGTATGCAGGTTTGAATGTCATTGGTTAAGTTTGAACTGTTCTTGTAAAATGTCAGAAATGATTGGTTTAAAAAGTGCGGGAAAACCCTGCACTCTGATTGGCTGGCAACTGCAGCTGCTGGCTATAAGTAGCAGCCGCAGCCCAGCCAAATCGGGTCTGTTATGAGCTGTAGTCACTAATAAACTCTTCACTGAAGCACTCCGCGTCTGACTCTTCATGCAAATCTAACACTTTCTAGCAGAGTAGGAAAACCCACCAGCAACTGATCATTAATGGCTGGTGGTGAGGGCTGTAATAAACTCACATCTGTTTCAGAATATGATGTAATTTCAAGTTAAGCTGTACTCCATCACCTCCTCTGTTTTACACCTGCCTTCATTGTTACACTTTCCCATCTCGGCCTCCATTCTACAAGAGGCAGCGGCATGGGCTTTAATTCCACGGCTTTAATACATGCCTACAAAGGAAGAGAGTGGCTTCAGCAGCCATTAACTGTTTCTGATACAGAAAAGCAGAGAACAATTACCCTCTGCTTCACCCTGCAGAGATCCTCTAATGAATGATGGTCTTAAAGATAAGCAATGTTTGAGAACTGTCCTTGTTTAAGACCGTTGATGCTTTAAGGAAGATAGCGTGTTGCACGGATAGCAATTTAAATCTGGTAAAACTTGGCAAAGCTTGCTATGCCTTCCTGCTTTTCCTGAGCCTGGGAAGTTGTGATTTGATTAATAAAAAATAAATCCATAAAGCTTTATTCTTTTTTTCCCCCCAGCTTATGGTATAAAATCCTAGACTATCACACCTCTTCTCTGTATTATTGGAAAACAGTTTGAAGAATGAAGAACCGGTTGCAAGAATTGGGTATAGCTAGTCTAGACAAAAGAAGGACTGGGGTGACATGATAAGCAGTATTCCAGTATTTGAGGGGCTGCCACAAAGTGGAGGGAGTCAATTTATTTTCCTAAGCACCAGAAGGCAAGACAAGAAATGATGGATGGAAACTAATCAAGGAGAGAAGCAAACTGGAACTAAGGAGAAACTTTTTAACAGTGAGAACAATTAACCAGTGGAACAGCTTTGCCTTCAGAAGTTGTGGGTGTTTCATCACTGGAGGCTTTTAAGAAGAGGCTGGACAGCCACTTGTCTGAAATGGTATAGGGTCTTCTGCTTGAGCAGGGGGTTAGACTAGAAGACCTCCAAGGTCCCTTCCAACTCTATTCTGATTGATTGATTCATTGGTTTGCTTGCTTCCTACAACTCACAGATGTTTTCCAGCATGAATATAATTACTTTCTGGCTTAAGAGGGGTTTTTTCTTTTCTATTTTCTCCTCCACAAAACTCCACTTTTCTCAGGTTTACTTCAAGTCTAAAGGGATAGACAGGAACAGATCAAACCAAAAACATAGGACGCTTCGGTTTTATTATACATCGCCCAGAGTCAGTTTGGAGTCGGGTGGTGCCTACATTGAGTACAAATTAAATTAAATTAAAATCCTTATGTAGCCACAGAATGGCTGGTTTCACACAACTCACTAAATCAAAGCTAAGTACTTTCTCTTTGAACCTTCCCATTATCTGTCACTCAAGTTATCTGACAAGGGAGTTGTGAAAATCCAGGAAGAGTGTTGGGAAAACCAAGAATACAATTTTAAGCTCTTTGACAAGGTCTGCTACATAAAAGAAAGAGTAATTAAAAAAGGCAAAGCACAGAATGTTTTACTGGGGCAGGAGAGAAGGAGATATTCAACCAATACTTTGCCAACTGCAAATATGAAATGAGGCTTGCTTCTTTGAAGCTAATAAAGCATGTCTTGATATCTGACATAAATCAGAAATTACACCGGTGGATGCATGTTTTCTTAAAATCAGAATCTTAAAATCAGTTGTTTGCTTGTAGACATTTCATTACCTGACTAGGGAACATCATCAGTGTACTGAATGTGGTGTTGGCTCCCTGTTTATATATAGTGATTTGCCCTGCCAATATTGGTAAAGGTACACTTTTCTCCTTTGTAGTTTCTTGATTAGGGTACTGTTCTCTGCTTGATTGTTTGTCTGGTGTTATTTTCTCCTTATTGGATGCTGATTGCTGAAGAAGTTCTTTCCTGTTGTTTTTGTTTTGTGTTCTTAGCTTTTTTATTGTCTCTTTTTAAGTTGTTTATAAGTAAGCTTATATTATGTATTTGGCTAAATCTGGTGTGTTGTGTCGTGCTGCTGTCATGGATTCTTTCTCTAGTCCTGGTTCTATGGACATAAATAGTGCTGTGAGATTGAATGAAACCATAATTTAATCATCTTCTATTTTCAATCTTTGGTTTTTTGAAAGCACCAAAAAGTGCACAATTCAACCCTGAGCTACATATATTCTCTTCTATTGTTTCCTTCTACTCAGATAAAAATTCATTGCCAGCCTCTTGATTATTAAAGTAACTTGAATGTTAGCTGCAACTATGAGGCTTTAGTAGGCATTGTGTTGATTCCACCCATTCCTTCAGCCATACCAGCAAACTCCATGCCATATTTCCTTGCTGCATGGCTTCTCTGAATCACAGCCTAGCACGTCTGGCTCCTTTAGCTGGTGTGACAATAACACAGTTGGGATTACAAGAGGAACATGTAGCAAGGAGTCTCTTGGGGCAGAAGAGGCTCCTGCCTGTTGCAAATCCATTTGCTATTTGTGTTTCCAACTTCCACGACAATTAAATAATTTAGCCCTTGACAGCATTTAATATGGACTTTTGCATGAGTTCAACAGTGCATAATAGACTTATTAAATAGACTTATTAAATGGAAACTTTCATTATAGCTATATCTTCTTGCTGTATTTATTTTACTTTTAAAAAAAATGAAATGAAATGAATCTAGCAAATGAAAAAGAAGTTATCATGATTGCTTTGGTTAATGTTATATACTGTAACTTACAGCCACTTCTCATTAATATAAGCAATATGATAGAGCCCAGATCAAAAAAAGGTTTATTCAAAATAAAATTAAAAAATCACTACATCAAATAGACACCGGAGCTGGAATCCTTAACCCTGTGATTTAAGAGAAGTATGAGATTAGAGGGCTAATCTGTAATCCATCTACTTTTCGATGGCTTCTAAACTAATAAGCTCAAGCGTCTTATAAAGCTTGTCTTGACTAATTGCTAGAAAGCTCAACATGGATTCCTTTGGGTGTCTTTGTAAATATAGTTTCAATCCTCTTTGAATTTGTAAAATATTACATATAGACAACTCCTCTCTCCACAACACTACTTGGCAAACAGAACTGGTTTAGGTCATGGAATCCTTTGTGTAACATGTTAATAGATCGTACACACATATTTTATCTCTACTGGTCAGGTGCAAAGCATCAGGACCATATGTTAAATTGCAGTTCAAAAAAGATTTATTGCTCAAACCTATAGAGAAGAATCTAGCCAACTAAAGTTCAGTACTAATTGGCGCCAGATAAGGGTCAATGAAATTCAAGAGGGATTGGGTTTAGATTGTTTGTGGAAACATAATGACACTACAGTGATGACTTGTTTATCTCCTCCTCTCCGGTTCTGCCACCTCTTCTCCTACACTACCACTTATATCACATGTGTCCAAAGTTTATTCCACAATTCACAGACAGAAAGGAAACAAGTCCCCAATCACAGTTCATTCAGCAGATTCAAAGTCACCTGCCCAATGTTATGTCTGCTTTTCATTGCCTCATATATTTTATTACTGCTACTGCATAACTGCAGTGTTTTTATTTGTGTATGCATGCATGCATGTGTTCTTTGGAGACATGAGAAAGGAAGAGAAAAATCTTAAAAACAGAAGCTTTGTTTTATTATCAATTTAATATCATGGGCTGAATATCCCCTATTTCTGCAAGACCAAAATATTTGTCTGTAGTGAAAATGAGGCAAGGAAATATTTTGAAAATTGGAAAAGAGTGGCAATGCAAGTTTTAGAAAAAGAAAAGTTCAACTTAGCTTTAAGTACTAGGTCGGAGGTCATCAGATTATCTTCTTCTTTATAAATACATTATTGATGGGAAGCACATACAAGTGCTCCTCATTTAGTGACTGTATTTGGTTCCAGTGAAATGGTCACTAAGAAGAGAGGAAGGAAGGAAGGAAGGAAGGAAGGAAGGAAGGAAGGAAGGAAGGAAGGAAGGAAGGAAGGAAGGAAGGAAGGCAGGAAGGAAGGAAGGAAGGAAGGAAGGAAGGAAGGAAGGAAGGAAGGACGGAAGGAAGGAAGGAAGGAGGAAGAAGGAAGGCAGGAAAGAAGGAAGGCAGGAAGGAAAGAAGCAAGCAAGCAAGGATTGCTGGTTGCTGCCATTTCATTCACGTAAATTTCTCTCATACAGTATCTTGTGCCAGACCTGTTTCTGTCTCCACCTCCCCTCACAGGGCAAAGTAATTGCTTAAACAAGTTCTTTCTTCCTGAGATGCTTTTCTCTGCAGGGTGTGTCCTTAAAAGTGCTAAGGGCAACAAGCTCAACTTGGTGACCTCAATTAGTTGATTACAAAGCCTCCCTCTTTGGGATTTTCTGCCTGAAATGGACTAGACAGTTTCACACTGAAGGCTTTCCTCCAAGCATTGGCCACAAAGTTACTTTTTCATCATGGTTGTAATTGTGAATGGTCACTATCTGAAGCAGTCAGTAAACAATGCCCACCCAGAGCCATCGTTCTACAAACAAACACACAGCCAAGTCAGTTTTTACTATCGGTTCTGTGGGCATGGCTTGGGGCATGGCATGGCGTGGGGTGGGGAGGGAATGGGGATTTTACAGTATCCTTCCCCTGCCACGCCCACCAAGCCACGCCCACAGAACCAGTAGTGATTTTTTGAATCCCACCGCTGATTTGGAGACCCAAGAATGAATGAGAGAATGACTGTTTGTGGAGTTTCCATTTAGAAAAAGGTTTCTTGGTTTCAAGCTTATGATTTAAACCAAAGTCTAGTCATGATACACAGAACAATATCTAAAAGTATGACTGATACAATGATGATGAACACATTAGTGAAGGATACCAGGTGATGAGAGGTTCTGAATGTGGGTGAGATCATTTTTTAGCAGGGTCAGAATGGATCTTGAGGGGGAAATGGAAGAAAAGAAGTGAAATAAACAAGAGTAAAAGTAGAACAATTGCAAGAAGACAAAGCATGAGTCCTACATTAAATATAATAGAGAAAATTAATTTTTCAGGAGAATTAATAGAATTTCTACTCTATTAACAAGGAAAGAAGGAAAAACAGATGTGGAAGCTATGTGGAATTGAATGTTGAGAGTTATGGCTACAAAAATGTAGAAAAGGAGCAAGGGACGATTAAGATTGTTAAGAGTATGAGAAATTGCAGAATGATTTTGATGGAAATAAGCAATTGCTTTGGAAGCGGTTGAAACAAGCTGTGCCCAGATCTTCCAGCAGAGTTGAGTGCAATCAAAAAGAAAAGTAATGAAATGATCCAATTATCCCAGGACGGTGGCTAGATTTGGTGTAAGAATTTACTTAAGGCATTTAATGACAGAAGTTTCTTGAAACTGGTCTTGAATAATAATCCAGTTTTCAAAAGGCATTTTTACTGCCTTTGAAATGGGAGAGAACTTGGTTTCAAGTATTTTAAATTCTATTATTTTATTACGGTGATTGTCAAACAAGTATTTAAACCAATGCCTAGCAGAATGTTTCAAAGCTGCCTCTCTTAAAACCAATAAACAAACAAACAAACAAAGGATTGGGACAACTTCAGATCCCAGCATGCTAAAATTGCCAGGAGAATATGGAATTAACACTGATATGGACTCCATTATTCTATTTCAGTCTATATAAGAATATAAAACCTTTCCTGGATCATATCAAAAGGCCATTTAGTTCAACATCCTGTTCCTAACAATAAACAATCAAATGCCTCTGGGAAACATGCAAGCAAGGCCTGAAAACAAAATAAAATAAAATAAAATAAAATGCTTTGTAACTAAATCTGTCCTACCCATATTTGCCAGGTGGTAGATTCAAATTTAAATTTTACAAACAAAGTCTACTGAACTACTGCACTCCGTGACTTATGTTTAGGGAGGATCAACAATGATTTCTTGAGGCAATGACCATCTGCAAACTCTATAACCTAAAAAGGATATGAACTGGTGTGAGCTAAATATCTGTTAGTTTGTTAAAGTAAGTTGTAGGCCACCTCTTGAGCAACTGTAGGCAACTTTGAAGAGGTTTCCAGTGTAAGTCCAAGAAGGCAAGTGTCACTGAAATTTAAGGGAAATAGGTTCACTGTTATTTAATACATTATTTACTTTGGTGCACAAGCTCTAGTTAGTTCCATTACAGAAAGTTGCTTGAATCTAGCCCTAAAATAGCATTACAGACCAAAAACTAGCTTTCAGATCAGATTCTTGGGTCTCTTACCTCTTATCTCTTGCCCATAAACAATTGACTATGCATCCCTCTTGTTTCCTCCTATGCTCTTAGCAAACGTCTCTTATCTATGAAAGAATTTTAAGAAATGTTTTTTCTAAACAGCCTCCTGTTAAGACTTTGTTGAAAAGTTTTCCTGAGGAACTTGTGTATTATGATGTTTAGTGCAATTAGTATGAGTATATTGAAATCACAAATCTGTGCAATTTTTTTTGCATTATGATACAAATTAAGTAACATCTCCAAAAATGCATGGATGAAAACTTGTCTACTATTAGGATTATACATTTCTCCACTTTGGCAATGTAGCTCAGGAGTTTAAGACTGGATTTAAAAACATGGTTATTAAAAATGTTACTTCAGGATGAACCATATTTAGAAATGCATCCCCTGACATGAAATACATTCAAAAATGATATTTTTGTGAGGAATTATGCTCAAGATGGGAAGGTTAATACCCTTCTTACTTAACATCTTTGACAGCCTCCTCTGCTGTGAGCCAGTTTGGTATAACAGTTAAAGGCACCAGACTGGAAATGCAGAGACCGTGAGTTCTAATCCCGCCTTAGGCACAAAGCCAGCTGGTGATCTGGGGACAGTTACTCTCTCTCCGCTCCTAGGAAGAAGACAATGGCAAACCACTTTAAAAACTGCAGGGGGAAGTTGCCAGGAGTCAAAATTGACTTGAAGACACACTTTGTTCTTTGTTGCTGCAGTGCTACTGAACATAAAACAGCTGACTGGCACACTGGCAGCAATCTGACTCCATGCTTGCAGCTACTCTTGTTTTAACAGTCCATGCAAGCATGCACGCACGCGCACACACACACACAAAATTAGAGACACCCCTATTGTCTGCACTCAGGACAAATTGCCTCCCTGCCTCTACCCTTGTTCGAATGCCACTGACTTCTTACTATTATTTATTTATTTATTTATTTATTTATTTATTTATTTATTTATTTATTTATTTATTTATTTATTTATTTATTTATTTATTTATTTATTTATTTATTTATTTATTTATTTATTTATTTATTTATTTATTTAATTAGACTTGTATGCGGCCCTTCTCCCGAAGGACTCAGGGCGGCGAACATACAAAAAAGAATATATACAATAAAAAGATATTGAATAAAAACAAGTCTAAATTACAAAGAACAGCTAAAACGATTAAAATTACAATGATAAACAATGCTATTAAAACAACCCGCCCCCATGGTCAATCCAGGCCGGCCTGCTGAAACAGCCAAGTCTTCAGGTCTCGACGAAAGGAGCGGAGATCAGGGGCCAAACGAAGATCCGCAGGAAGCTGATTCCATAGGGCAGGCGCTCCCACAGAAAAGGCCCTAGCTCTGGGAGCTGCCAGCCGACAATGCCTGACCGACGGTATTCCCAGGAGGCCCCTCCTGTGGGAGCGCGCGGGCGATTGGACTGTGATGCGGGCAGGAGGCGTTCCCAAGTACCCTGGACCCAAGCCATTTAGGGCTTTATAAGTTGTTACTAACACCTTGAAGGAAACCCGGAAGGCAACCGGCAACCAATGCAAGTCGCACAGGAGGAGTGTAACATGGGAGTATCGGGATACCCCATCACAGCCAGCCGCATTCTGCACCAGCTGCAACCTCCGAGTAATCCGCAAGGGTAGCCCCATGTAGAGAGCATTGCAGTAGTCGATTCTGGAAGTGACGAGCGCATGGGAGACCATTTGAAGGGCATCTCGGTTCAGGTAGGGACGGAACTGGCGAACCAGCCGAACCTGGGCAAAAGCCCCCCTGGCCACAGCTCCCACTTGCTCCTTGCAAGGAATAGCCTCTTCCTAATCCTTGCCTTTCCAATGCAACTGACTAAATGTAAAAAACACCTTTCAGTTCAGCTCGGCACCCGGTGACTGCAACTTTGCAGTTTTCTTGGCAGATTTCAGAAAGTGATTTGCCACTGTGACTTTTCAGTCTTGGCAATAGTCCTGGAGTTTTCAGATACTCACCCAAGTATTAGCTAGTGTTACACCTACTTAGCTTCCAGGGTCAGCCTTGTTTGCTTAGATACTACTGTATATTGTAACAGCAAGATGGAGGAAGCTGTATTAAAGGAATACTAAACCAAGAATTGTATTTGGTCCTATGGCTTCTACTTCTCACTTATATTAACAGAGCCACCACCCCAATCTGCACTCTTGTTATCAATTCTTCATTTGGGATTAGTTCTTTCAAGTAACAAAAGTAGATTTAACATACAGATAGTCCTCATTTAGTGACTGCCCCAGACAGCAACAGTTCAATTACAGCAGTGATGAAAATGTAACTGCTACTTTTCCTTGCATATGTAACCTTCAGTCGTCTGTAAAGCACAGGAAAGCTGAAGTAAGATTGTAAACACAGTTGTGGTATCACTTAGCAACCACTTCACTTAGCAAATGGGTTACGAGTCTCTTCTAAATGAGATTAGAATTGAATGAATGAATGAATGAATGAATGAATTCTTTATTGGCCATGTGTGATTAGACACACAAGGAATTTGTCTTGGTGCATATGCTCTCAGTGTACATAAAAAGAAAAGATACATTCATCAAGAATCATAACGTACCACACTTAATATCGTCATGGGGTAAAAATTGGCAATCAAACCATACTAGGAAACAGTCAATATCAGTCCTATCTATCAATCTTGTCACAATTGTGTAAGTCTACCATAATAGAAACCTGGTTTGGGTGAGGTTTTTTTCCATGTTTGTGATTTTATAATAATAATTATTTTTTTTTAAAAAAAGATAGAGAACAAGGAGAACTGGATCATGGATTGACTGATCTGTTTCATCTCAATGTATAGCTGCTGTACCAGATTGTAATGTGCACTTTCTACTTTTGAAGGATATCTTTAGGCATCCTTTTGTCTTTCAAAGGAAGATTTGCAAAACACAGAGGTTTCTGTTAAGGGTCCTAGGATGCATGTTCATGGTAGTCTAGAGAATATACCCAGTTTTCCAACACAGAAATTGTACGGGGTTCAGCTGTTTTACAGAACAGCTTGCACATCATTGCTATTCCTTTCTTTGAAGAACATCTCATTAACTTTCATAGGAACTTAATCTGAAACATTACCCCTCCATCACAAGGTTTTTAACTTCCACCAGTCTCCTAGGATAAGAGGCGGATATCTTTAGACTCCTTGTCCACTTTAATTCTCTACTGCCAAAGTAGGCAAGTCCACAAATCTTAACAAGGGAGCGGGAGGTAGGGGAAAAAAAAGAACATAAGAAATGGACTAATTCTCCAAGGTTTCTCACCAGTGACTTCATCCAGACTCTCTGTTGTGAGATGATCATTCTGATTCACCCATTCTCCATTGCACTTGAAGTATATCTGGGTGGCTGGGTTGGCTCTGCAGGTCAGCTCTACCGGTTTGTTCTTCACTATGTAGGCATCTTGTGGCTCCAAGAGGAAATTAGGGAGGGATTCTGCAGGTGGCGATGGGAAGGAATCCGGCAGTACATCTCCATACTCAATCCCTGTCAGAAGAGAGGAAAAAGACAAATTATTCTAGTTGCTTCTCATAGTTAATCTAACTTCATATTCAGCTGTTGCTTCACCATTTTAAAGCAGCGTTTCTCAAACTCTACCAAGTTCAAGCTCAGTGGACTTCAACTGCCAGAATTCCAACCTGAAGTCCACCAGGGAAATTGGAATGGGCCCCCTCTCAGTCAACAGGAATGTTGGCTGACCACCACTTAAGAGCTGAGGACTTGGCAGCCCAAGGAAACAACAGCCAATAGCCAGCCATCAATACACCAATTAACCAATAGGAAGCTATATTGAATCTCTAGGCACCACATAAATAGAGAGAAGTTCCCTGAGGGTGGGCTCCAGGACAACTCTGAAAGCTTGGAAGACTAAACCTCTGATCCTGGTGAACCAGGACCAGGTTATCTCCAGAATCGTCCCCTACCCTGCGTCTCCCTGAGACCGGTAAGATCCCACAGAGTCGGTCTCCTCTGGGTTCCGTCAGTTAAACAATGCCGGCTGGCTGGCCTGCGGGAGAGGGCCTTCTCTGTGGCTGCTCTGGCTCTCTGGAACCAGCTACCACCCGAGGTCCGGACTGCCTCCACCCTACTGACCTTCCACAAAGCCATCATGGCTTTTCTGGCAGGCTTGGGGCTCTGGATCTCGCGACTGAGATCCAGCGAGATCCGGCCCTTCTGTTGTTTGCTGTTTTTTTAATTGTTTTTAATTTTTTTATAATGTAATTTGTTGTGTTTTTTTGCTGTGAGCTACCCGGAGTCCTTTGGGTGTTGGCCGGTATATAAGTTTAATTAAATAAATAAATAAACAACCCAGATTGGATCCTGCAGTAAAAAAGATTTTCTGACTCTTGCCATCTCCAGTTTGAAATGTAATATGGTTTATGCCTTTTTATACCTAGTTCAAAAGTGGTGGTAAACTTAAGATCAAGAAGCAAAAGTAAAGGAGAAAGAAGGACCCTGTGTTCTCACAATTTATTTTTATTATTTTTGCTATCAGCAGGTAAACCATTCTTTTGTTAGACTGAAATCATTTTGGTTGGTCACTTTTTTGTTTTTTGCTTTAGACATCAAAACGTAAGTTATGAGTAAAGAAAGGCATATATCCTTAATAGGTCTTCAAATGGAAAAAGTGCTATAGCCAAACTTTATAAATGCATAAACTTTATAAGGCAAAATTCTTGCTCCGAAATAAATCCGGTAGATCTTAGTAAATCATAGTTACCCAAAGACAGAACTTGATAACATCAAAAGCTTTACAAATGGCTTCAGACATTTGCTCCAAGTTTTTTCCCCCTCCTCTATCAACAGCATGGGAAAACCACTCTACTGATATATAAAGTGCTCTGAATATTCTAAAGCACTCTGCAGATGTTAAACATCACTCTGACTCTCAAGTGTGGGTAGACTTTCTGTGCTACAGCTAGGAGATAACAGTGGCATGATAAAGTGAAGTCAGATTGTCAGGTCGTGGGAGTCACAGACTATCCAGGACAGGGGTCGCCAACCTTGTTAACTTTAAGCCTGGAGGACTTCAACTCCCAGAATTCCCCAGCCAGCAAAGCTGATCTGGGATAGGAAGCCTCATTCCCAGCATTGAGTCCTGAAGAGAAAAATACGTTCAGGCTCTTAGGGAAAACAGGATCTCCTTATTCCATACATTCTGATCTCAAGAGAAAGGCAGCATTTATAATCCAATAGGCAAATAACCCAGGAGAGATTTCTCCTACGGTTCGGTCATTAAAGATGCTGAGCTTGTCAGCTGGATTCGAGACCTGAGTGCCATGCGATGGGATGAATTCCCTTTCTTGCCCCAGCTCTTGCCTTCTCCTAGCAGTTCAAAAGCATGCAAATGCAAGTAGATAAATAGGTACCACTTCAATGGGAAGGTAACAGCATTCCAGTGTGCTTTGGCCAGGGGTGGGCTGCTGGGGGTTCACGGGGGTTCGGGAAAACCCCTAGATAAGATTCTGCACAGTTTGGAGAACCCCCAATCCTACTCCTGCCCACCCACCCCTCCCCTCCCAGAAGTTCCCATGCAGCCCATTCTGGATGCAGGTAAGTGCAGGGCACGCATGGATGCTCAGGGAGGGTGAAAAACGGGCACCCCAGAAGTTCAGGAAGGCCAGAAACAGGCCCGTTTCCGGCTTCCAGGGAGCCTCTGGACCCCGGGGAGGCTGTTTTCGCCCTCCTGGAGGTTTAAGGAAAACCCCCGGAGCCCAGGGAGGGCAAAAATTCCCCCCCCCCACCATGGTGCAGGAGGCTGACTAGGCCATGCCCACCATGGCCATGCCCACCCAGCAACCGGGCAGAGAACCCCTTGCAAAAAATTTTGAAGCCCACCCCTGGCTTTGGCATATAGCCATGCTGGATACATGATCATAGAAAGTATCTTTGGACAATCCTGGCTCCCTTACTTAAGAAATGGAGATCACATTGCCCCCAAGAGTCAGACATGATTGGGCAGGGAAAACCTTTACCTTTAATTCTCCTAAAGCATGGGAAGTCCTCTCAAATGAAATGTGTCAGATCAAAAACAAGTACTTTAGATCTGTAGACAGTTAGGCAAGATTATTTTGAGTAGAATTTGGGGATTCCCCCTTCCTTCTTAAATGAGCATGGATGCAAACAATTATCAGTATCTGGGCTGATAATGCAAGTTACCGATGTCTGTGCTGTTTGAGGACCATGGCAGTTATAAACCCATAAAACTAGAAGACCACATTTTGGAAGACTCCTTTGGCCCAAAATAGCTACGCTTTTGGGTTCTTTTTCATCATGGCATCATTCAAACATTGGATGCATCAAGAATCTCCTTTAGTAAGACCACATTTGGAATATTGCATCCAGCTTTGGTCACCATAGTATAAAAAGATGTTGAGATTCTGGAAAGAGTGCAAAGAAGAACAACAAAGATGATTAGGGGGCTGGAGGCTCAAACATATGAAAAACAGGAATTAGGTATCTCTAGTCTAATGAAAAAGGGACGCAGTGGCTCAGTGGCTAAGACACTGAGCTTGTCGATCAGAAAGGCCAGTAGTCCGGCAGTTCGAATCCCTAGCGCCGCGTACCGGAGTGAGCTCCCGTTACTTGTCCCAGCTTCTGCCAACCTAGAAGTTCAAAAGCATGTAAAAATGGAAGTAGAAAAATAGGGACCACTTTGGTGGGAAGGTAACAGCGTTCTGTGCGCCTTCAGCATTTAGTCATGCCGGCCACATGACCACGGAGACGTCTTCAGACAGAGCTGGCTCTTCGGCTTTGTAACGGAGATGAGCACCACCACCTAGAGCCAGAAATGACTAGTACGTATGTGCATGAGAAACCTTTACTTTTAGTCTAATAAAAAGGACTAGGGGTGACATGATAGCAGTGTTTCAATATTTGAGGGGCTGCCACAAAGAGGGGGGGTTAGCGTATTTTTCAAAGCACCAAAAGGCAAGACAAGAAACAATGGGTGGAAACTAATCAAGGAGAGAATCAACCTAAAACTAAGGAGAAATTTCCTAACAGAACAATTAACTAGTAGAACGGCTTGTGGATGCTCCATCACTGGAAGCTTTTAAGAAGAGACTGGACAAGCATTTATCTGAAATGGTATAGAGTTTCTTGATCAAAAACTCAAAAACTTCCAAAGTTCCTTCCAACTCTGTTATCCTATGTTCTATCCTATGTTCTATGTTTTTTCCTGCCAAGTCAGATTCTAGGAGGTGTGATAGGCAGAAGACAAAATTAGCAAATATTGAAAATTGGTCTTTCAAGAACTATTTGAAGCATTATTGGGCAACTTATTGTTATACTGATTTTTAAACAAGCATTGAACGATAAGTGTGGTTAACATTTAAGGAGTTGGGAGATAGACATATATTATACTATTACAAATGTAGATCTGGAGTTGAAGTTTGAGTTAAAGTTGGTCTTGCTTCCTAAAAATGATTGGGAAGCATTGAGTTGGTCACCTGGAGATTACAAGAATGCGAAACACAAATCTTGCTACCCTCCCAAAACTGAATAAACCACCTTCCTTGGCCATATAAAAAAATTACAGTTGTTGAGGAGGTCCACAAAAGAAGAAGGTTAAGTCATGGAGATTCTTGAAAGGCATAATGGCCAACAACTTATTTTCTTCTTCTTCTTTTTTTTAAAAAATAGGAATCAAGAGGCCACCATGATGTAAAACAGGGGTCTCCAACCTTGGCAAGTTTAAGCCTGGTGGACTTCAACTCCCAAGCTGGCTGGGGAATCCACCAGGCTTAAACTTGCCAAGGTTGGAGACTCCTGATGTAAAAGCTTAATGCACTTTTCTTGCAAGGACTTGGCAAAAACTCTTAGCAGGTCTAGTCAGGCAGGCTTAAAGGCAGCAATAGAACCATATGAAATCATTAGAAAAGCTTGTGTCTGCTGGCCACAAATCAGGATTTAGGTTTTTCTTGGAGTCTTTAGGAAGCGCACAATGGAGCAGACCCAAAGCAGCCTAAGATGCCTCCTGAGCAAACCTCTCTCTCTCTCTCCCTCTCTCTCTCAGAAATGTATACACACCACCATTTAAAATCCATTTAGGAAAATTGACTTTCCATTTCCATTTTAACACAGCACTAGGGAAAGCAGTAGGACATTTGTCATAATCCATTAACTGCTCTTTTGGAAACAGCAAATTAAACTCCAAACTAATCTCTGTGCGTGTGTTTGCGTGCACGCACACATGTGCTCCTTACTTTCTCTGCTCTCTGTGGCTGCCAGGTGTCCCACCCCCATCCCCCCTTAATTTCATTTTCAGCTCTATAATTTTCTCTGAACCGTACCAATTATACAAGAGAGCCCCCCTCCCCAGTAATTGAGGCACACAATGCCCTCCTGGTGTGCCCTTGTGAAGCTGCTGCACAACAGCAGCCCAGAGTCGGTAAGAACGGAAACAGTGAGAGCAAAAAGCTTAAATCCAGACAAGATGAGTGGGGTGATGTCTTATGATGAATGGGCTTTTCTGGAGCTAAATTGAAAACGCTTGCGCAAGATCATTAGGAAGAATAAAATGCCCCCTTCAATGTAGATCCCAGAGCTAATAGAGATAAAGTGGTCATTACTGATTATTCTTTGAAATGGGCTGTGGTTTGAATAGAAGCAAAATCATCATCATCATCATTATTTCATCATCATTATCAATATACCATCATCACCATCACCATCATCATCATATCAGTAGTTCAGTAGATTCCTTCCCCCCACACCGTCTTTTAGCCTCAATGTTTAAAAATTACAGTATCTTATTGTGTTCTCCAGTTGGTTTTCATGAATACAGATGTCTCCAGAAGTTGCCACATCAGTGACCCTCGCCTTGCTCCCCGTAATAGTAATGGTGGTATATTATGCTCTAAGTGCCTGTGAGTTCGAATTCTGAAACAAAACCAAATGTATTATCTCTGCATGTGATCCCAGTAGCTTTTGCATACGCTGCAGTAAAGCCAACGTTTCTATTTAAAAGTGGACAATTTCTGCAACTCTATCAATAGATTTAGTATTACTTGAGCGACTTTATTACAATTCCAGTATATTGATCTACAGTGTCATTCTTGATTTTCTATTAAATGCTGGGTGCAGTGCCAAAACACTTATCTCCAGACTTAATGCTATGAATTTTGGAAAAGATTACTCTAATTGGAACAACACATATTTTATAGCAACTCCTCCTTGAATCCAAGGTCTTCAGCTTGGATCAAAATAAATGAAATAAACATCTGTGATATTAATTTGGCCAAACAGAATAAGAATACAGAAGTCAAACATACACACACAGAGGCTAAATCCTTCCTTTTAATTTTTTGTTCACTTTATACAGTACTACCTTCCTCTGGGTCAAAGGTTGGCAACTATGATAACTTTACGACCTGTTGACTTCAACTTTCAGAATTCCTAAGCCAGCATGACTGACACAGCTGGCTCATGAATTCTGTGAGTTGAACTCCACAGGACATAAAGTTGCAATAGTTGTCCATCCCTGCTCTGGGTGATGTTCTCCTCCAGCTATATATTTAGGTGTATGACATGTGAGGGGCATGGTGGCCTAGCAGTTAAGATGCTGGGCTGGTCAACTGGAAGGTTGGCAGTTTGAGAAATTTGTTTTCTTTTTGTGTTGTACAGGTCACCTTCAGGAAGTGAGGGGAGCCGAATGTCAACTCATAAAATATTTCTATGGTCTTTTTAGAGTTGCCAGCAGAAAGGGAGGGGGAAAGGGTTTTGAAAGAGCAGTCCGGCAGCCTGGAAAGCAAAAGTGCATTCCATAAATAGTTTTTCAAAGATACTAACTAGGTGACTGAAGTTTCTGCCGCACAAAATTCTAACAGGAGAACATGATTGATGACTCTTGGCTATGGATGTGTCTCATTGGAGAATATGAATTATGATACACCCAGGGGCTGGGGGAAAACCAGGGTCAAGGGTGACAATGAATTATGTGTCTCAGAGTCAGCAACACCCAGGCAGTGCCGAACATGTTAACTCCCAATAAATCCTTCTGAAGTTTTGGAAGTTTGGCTCGAGACTCATGATTTAAATGGGGTAACTGCCGGAATCCTGACACCAAGTACCACATGATATTTCTGTCAATCTAGCAGTATGAAAAGCATGCAAATGCAAGTAGATAAATAGGTACCACGGCAGTGGGAAGGTAATAGCATTCTGTGCACCTTGGCAAATAGTCATGCTGGTTACATGACCACAGAAGCATTTTCAGACAACACTGATTCTCTCAGCTAGGAAAAAGAGATGAGGACCATCCGGTGAAGTCAGATGAGACTGGACATGGGAAATCATTATCTTTTTATAACATGTGAACTAAACTCAGGGAAAACTGTGTTTCAATTATTCTGCACAAAATTTTGGGAAAGGTATATGATTTTCTCCCTGACAGCGGTTGCCACTGTTCCAACCATAGTGACAGAACAGCTATTATCTGGCATTCTAAGTTTTACCATTTCACCCTGTGAAATGGAACCCATTACACTCCACATAGGGGAAGAGTTGGTGGAAATTGTACTCTCAAGGTAAGTACTGAGCAGTAGGGAGGCCAGCTTCAACTCAGCCCCAAAAGCTGGTATTACATGCCCCCTTCTCTATCTACCACCTCCCTGACAGCAAGGCAGAAACACAGATAAGGCACATAAATATTGATTGCTCTCTCCGCTGCCTCTCATTCATCTGCCTGTGGAAAAAAGGCATTTATGTTCCATGCTTGAGCTGCAGGCTGTTTTTATGACTTTGTTTTACAGCTTTAATGCCAGGATCATTTATAAAGCAGGTTTGTATATAAAGAATGTAAACATTAGAAATCCATTAGTCTCTTAAAGTGTGTCTGGCAAAGTTCTCCACCCCCCCTCAACCTCCAAGTCACTTCCCTCCCGCCTCCCATTTGGTAATCTTTATGTCCTCTCTCCGCCAGGGCCAGGAGGAATTTCAAAAGATTACAAGTACTTAAAGATATATTATCCTTGGCCACGGATGTTATACTGGCCTGAAGCTACCAATTACATTTTTCATTGTTGTTTGCTTGACTTTATTTTTATTTTGCTGAAGTGTTTGTGTGTTTGCACACCAAACTTCTGATTTGAAACCCAAGGACTCAGAGCTCACTGCACAATACTTTGCAATTGGGAAGTGTGTGCTTCATTGCTATGGAAGGAAACCTCTGGAGTAGAGTATCATCCATATTTCAGCTCATAGCAACTCCAGAGGTCACTTAAGCTATTGCTTAAAGATCTTTTAAAACTAAGAATAACAGTTGCAAGGGCCCTTGGAGGCCTTCTAGTCCAACCCCTGCTCAAGCAGGGGACCCATACCTGTAATAACGAACCTATGGCACGCATGCCACAGGTGGCACGCAGAGCCATTTGTGCCGGCATGCAAGCTGCAGGCAAACTTACCTCATTGGGCATGCATGTGCCTCACAGCTAATTTTCGGCCGGTTTGAGGCTTTTTTCGGCCTCCCAAAGGCTTGAGGAAAGCTTCTGCAGGCTTTGCAGGCCGAAAACTAGCCCCATTTCATCACTTCCTGTTTTTCCTAAAATACCAGAAGTGATGAAACAGGGCTAATTTTCAGCCTACAAAGCCTTCAGAAGCCTGCAGAAGCTTTCCTCAAGCCTTTGGGAGGCTGAAAGAGGCCTCAAACCGGCTGAGAATCAGCTATGAGGTGCAATGCAGGTAAGGGGGTGGCAGGAATGGGTGGGTTGATGGGTTATGTGTGCATGTGTAGGGGGCATGGGGGGGCACGCATTGCCTTCTTGGGTGCTGGCACACGAGTGAGTGCGTGCAAGTGCACACCAATTTTTGGCACAGGAGCCCAAAAAGGTTAGCCACCATTGCCCTATACCATTTCAGGCAAATGGCTGTCCAATCTGTTCTTAAAACCCTCCAGAGATGCAACACCCATCACTTCTGGAGGCAAGCTGTCCCACTGTTTAAGACAGGGGTCTCCAAAGTTGGCAACTTTAAGACTTGTGGACCTCAACTCACAGAATTCTCCAGCCAGCTATGCCAACTTAAAGTATCACATTCCACATAATGTACACCCTTCATTTCAGAACAGTCTCATTCAATCAACATTTCTAGTAGCCAGATTGATCCCGGAGAACAAAATACATAAACAGTGAGCTTGGAACTTCAAGAAGACCATGGCAGTTACTATTATAGGCAGCAGCCCCTTATCTTATTTCCATCATCCCATAACATAAGCTTGTTAACATCATCTTTATTCAATCCATGTTGTGCCTTCATTTTATTACACATTTCTCTGAGTTGGGGTCAGCCAATAAAACTGAACAGGGAAGGTTGAGAAAATGTTCAACAGCATGATGGCATGTCCTTAGCTATTACGGAAAGCTAGTGATGCCTTTAGCTAAATCTGCCTAAACCTCTAGTTCTCTACTAGCGTCATGTCTTTGCTCATAGTCAACACTCTCTGAGAAGAAGTTCTGAATCATCAGAATGTTGAAGAAATCACAAAGACTGGATGTTGCACATTTGAAGGACAAAATTTCAAAGACAGTGATAGATGTATTAATATTGACTGGGCACTGAAATGTTTTCTCCCATATTACAAAGCAAAATGAGGTCACAGGAATGAAAGAAACACAAGGCAAAAAGAGATGTTCCTTTCCTTTGTGCTGTCTAATGTTTCAAATGCAGAAAGCTGCTGAGTGCCTTGGCTTGTTCCTCATTGTGTTTCTTTGTTTTTGAAATACGATCTACCAATTTTGTCTTCTCCTGCTGGGAGACCAGCATGAAACCCATTAACTCATACAGCCATGGGGGCAACAAGGTGAGTTTTTCTTAAACACTTTGATCTCCAAGCCCCAACTTGCCTTCAAACGTAAGAACTTACTCTGTGTTGACAGTACATGGCAGGAAGACAAATCTCACACATGCTTCCACAATATGTGGCTGTAAAAAGTTAGCATGAATAGTCCATTCACTTATTGGGCTTTATGGGGATCTACTTTTGAACAATTTAATAAGCACATTCTTCTGAGGGTACGTCAGGAATTCATCTTTAATCTAAAGAAAATTGAAGCACCCGTACTGCTTCTTTGCTGGTTATAATTGGGGCTATCTGGTCATGTGAAGTTGAGAGGGTTTTACAGAAAAGAAAACCACCAAGTTGAGAGGGCTCATGTAGAGAAAATTGCACGCTTGTGAATTTTTACCCAAATTACTTTTCCCTCTTGGTGATCAGAATCCATCTCTAGCCTTTCTGCTCATCCAAAAATTCACTTAGTGGCTTCAGAAAATAACAGGCACCTAACCTGACCCACAGGACATCTAAGATTTTCTTCCAGGGCTTAGAAAATTTTTGGAGATGACTTATGTATTTGTGAGCTTGTGTTTTAGAACCCTGTATCTTCAGCTGGCCAATTCTAGGAATTTGAAAATTCAAAAAGGAATTTGAATTTAAATTCAGGAAAGTTATACACAGTACAGAGCTTCAGAAAAACACAGGATGCATGTAGCTTTAATTGAAACTGCTTGCCTGGTGGATGAATAGGTTACCTAAGCAGAAATCGATGTCCAGAATTAGATTAGTGAGCAAGCCACAATTCAAAACTCAGTTTTGTTTTTGTCTAAGTGTCCAAGGAAAGAAAGGATCCATCAATGTATACATCTAAACAATTTTGCTGTAGTAATACGTGTTACATGAACAAAATGCAATTCCATCCCAAAGATCCCCACTTCATTTCTGTGACTTAATTTCTATGCTGGATAGAGGGGGAAATGGAGGTGAGGGAGGGAGGGAAGAGAGGAGGTCAGTAAAAACTTCTAAAAATAACCCCAAACCTCGCCTACTAGGAATCTAATACCCTACAATCCCACAATGATGGGGTATGAAGCACTCTTCCTTGGGGTGCACCCTGGATAGTGTGACAGCGTGAACTAAACAAAATAGCCAGACTATTCTGTAGACTTTCCTGGCTTTCAAAATACATGGCAATGAAAACAAAAACAAAAAAAAACAGACATTTTCAGGCCCAAATGACAAAAGAGATTGGGAATATTATTTGAATTTGCCAAATCAATGTCAAAGGGAAAGCCAAAGGGGTCACCAAATCCCCAGTCATAGGAAGACATATAAATGATCCCACAAAAATCCCAGGCTGTGAACTATTACCTCAGCAATGGACAATCCTGAACAGGATTTGCACCTCACATGGCGTCTGCCAGGACACTCTGTATAAATGGGGCATAATATCTTCCCCTCTGTGTGATTGTGGGGTCCCATGTCAAACGGTGGATCACACTGTGACCGAATGTAAGCTGAGGACATATACCGGTCCAGTATCTGATTTTTTTAAAAATATAAGCGATGCTGTACTTTGATGGTTAGATGGCCTAGACATTGGTATTTGAACATAGATCTTGTTAACATTTATATTTTATTGGGTTGTAGTAATCTAGATGAAATGTTAATATAAATTGCTAGTCCATGTATGATATCCCATAAGCTAAATCAATCAATCAATCAGTCAGTCAGTCAGTCAGTCAATCAATTCATAATGATCAAAAAAGAAAAGAACCTCCTGCCAACAGAAGCAATATGAAAATGCAGTCTAGTCACATTTTAGAAAGATAATATTACTTTTAAAGAATGTTCTGTAACTTTGGTGAGATGGTTCATAAAGAAGATGCCCAGGATCTTAAATCTGACAAAAATAGCTGCAGAAGTCTTAATGTTTTTCACTTTTTGAATTTCAATGTACATAATACCACAATGGGCCTACTTTAAAAACCCTTCAATAAAACATATAAGATGCTAGACGAACAATGCCGTTGACAATGGAGGGATGAAGAGGAACTGCCAGCGCAAAACAACTTATGTAAGTTGTAGAAAGTAAGCAAATAATAATGATGATGATGATGATGGTGATGATGATGGTAGAGAGTGCAGAGGGAAGAATATAAAAAAGTTAAATTAAATGTAGATTCAAATAAATAAAATAATAAAAATAAAAATAATAAAGAAAACAAAAAACAAACAAAAGCAGACTGGATGGACCACTGTGTTTTATGTTCCTTTGACACTGGGATAATAGCTACAAGGATAGAGATGAGTTCCATACAGCAGATTTTTAATGCAAGGTATGGAAACAGTCTTTCATATCCTTCATTCCTAACTCCCTGGTTCATTACAGCCAGCCTGCCCACCCACTGCATGGGAAATCTCTCCTATTCTTCATTTAGCTGATGTTCTCAGTGGGGGGAAAATCCATTTATTATTTTGCTAGGGAAGGGAGGGTATTCCAACCCTCCCTTTCCCACTTTCACACATACTGCATTGTGGGGGCCAAAGAACGGATGATCTTGGCCTCCATTCATTAAAAACGTTCTCTAAAACCTCTTACATCAAAACAAAATGAGACTACGCCGCCGTCAAATAAAAGTTGATGGGTTTGGGAAAAGCAGTTGACCTGCTGAACTTACCCAACCACACCCAAGGAACACTTAATGGCTCTCATCTCACTATGTTATTTTTCCCTTGACTCAGTAGAAAAACAGACCTTGTCCAATCCTTTTATACAGGCCAAAAATAGCAAGAGGAATTAGGGGTATCAGATCTTGATTGCAAAACTCTGGAAGGCTACTAGGTGAACTCACTAGATTGGTGTTCCTCAACTTTGGCAACTTGCGGATGTCTGGACTTCAACTCCCATAATTCTTCAACTACAGTATCATGGCTGACTGTGGAATTCTGGGAGTTGATATGCAGAGATTTTCAAGTTTCCAAGATTGAGAAACACTTGAAAGAGATATAGAAAATGTTCCCTTGGCTACCATCTTACCATCTACCATGTTTTTCCAAAGCACCTGAAGGCCAGACAAGGAATAATGGATGGAAACTGATCAAGGAGAGATTCAGCCTAGAAATAGGGAGAAATTTTCTGACAGTGAGAGCAATCAACCAATGGAACAACTTGCCTTCGGAAGTTGTGGGAGCTTCATCACTGGAAGCTTTCAAGAAGAGACTGGACTGCCATCTGTCAGAAATGGGGTAGGGTCTCCTGCTTGGGAGGTGGGGTTGGACTAGATGACCTACAATGTCCCTTCCAACTCTGATAATCTGTTAATATCTAGTGGTTATGTGGATTACTGCCAACCAGGTCTAATAACTCTAGAAGTACAGGTAGTCCTTCTTTAACAGCCTTGTTTAATGACCTTTTGCAATTTTGATGGTGCTGAAAAAATAACTTTATGATCAGTTCTCACCTTCACACTTTCACCGATCTGTAAAGCAAATGAAACCTAAAGTTCACAAACATAGTCTCACCATTTCATTTAGTGACTGCTTCACTTACTGAGCAAGTTGTCAGCCCCAAGTGTGGTCCCTAAACAAGGACCACCTGTAGCACAAAAGGGCCTAAGACAAGCAATGGGCAAGAAGTTTGTGAAACATTCAGCAGGAGCAGTAAGCCCAGAAACACATCTCGGGCACATTTGCACAGGAAATTCTGGCTTGTCATATGACCTGTATTGGCATCTATTTTTATGACCTCCTTGAGATAAACCAGAGCAGGCATGTAGTCCTCTTCCCAGTTCAGCACAGTACGTAACTGAGCAGTGAATCTTGAGTTGGAAAGACTTGGTTTAAAGCAGGGGTTATTGTGGTCCACCGGTGGCTGGCTGAGCGGGCAGCAGAGTCAGACAGTAGTGAGGAGGTTGGGGAGGAACCCGGGCCACTCCTGGAGGCTGAGGAAGACTTGGATGAGGGCTTTGCATCAAAGGCAGAGATGGGGCCAGGGTAGGCTGGCAGTCATCAGCTGCCTTCGGGCTAGGACAGCAGTGAGGCGGGGGAGCTTCTGGAACTGGTTTCCAGCCTGTGCATATGCAGAGCTGCCAAAAGGAAGGCACAATTAAGAACTCAGGGTCAACATGGAAGTAAGGCCCCACCAGGTGGACGATTAATGGCCCCTCCCATCAGGATTAAAAGAGAAGGAAAAGGGGAGGGGACTTTTGCAGGAAACAGCTTGCTCATTCGTTCGTTTGTGTGTTCCAGCCTCATGGAGATTTGTCTGTATAACCCACCCCTTCCCTGCCACCATTGAGTGTGGAACTATTTACCAGGCAGCATTCCAGGATTGATTAAGGTCTGAGCTCATTAGTATACCTTCGCAAGACTGTTTGCCAAGCCTTTGGCTGACAGTGAATGAAATAAATTCACATTAATGTAATAAAAGAGGTTTTTGCTGGGACTCAGAATTGACTTAATGCTTTTTGGGGAAGCTTAGGAGAGAACAGGGGTCCTCAAACTTGACAACTTTAAGACTTGTGGACTTCAACTCCCAGAATCCCTGAAGAACTTTGGGAGTTGAAATCCACAAGTCTTAAAGTTGCCAAGTTTGGAGACCTCTGGTTTAAAGTATCCTAGACTGGAAAAACATTAAGACTTTCAGACTGGGAGAGCAGTCAGGGCAAAGCAGAGAGATTTTTCCTGGCCCGAAATTCTAATAAGTAGCAGTTAAAAAGAATAGTCACCCTCTAGAGATACCTAGGGTTTGCAATTTCATAGAATAACTTTAACATTTAAGTAAAAAATACAGTATATCCAAGTGTATATCTCACTACAGATAGTCCTCACGTTGCAACCACAATTGAACTCAGTGTTTACAGTATGTTGCTAAGGGAAATGTTTGTTAAGTGGGTTTTGCCCCATTTTATGACCTTTCTTGCAACAGTTGTTAAGTGAATCATTGCAGTTGTTACATTAGTAACACGGTTGTTAAGTGACTTCCTCATTGACTTTGCTTGTCAGAAGGTTGAAAAAACTGATTGCATGATCCCGGGATACTGCACCCATCATAAATATGAACCAATTGCCGAGCACCTGTATTTTGGATCATGTGACCATGGGGACACTGCAATGGTTGTAAGTGTGGAAAATGGCCATATAAGTCACTTTTTTTCAGGGCCGTTGAATGGTCACTAAATGAATTGTTGGAAGTTGAGGACTACCTGTATTAAGCATTGATTGGCTTGATGAGAGAAACACAGAGATATTTCATTTCAACCCTGAGCTACAAATATTCTCTCCTTTACTGATAAACACAGAGATGTATGCCCAGAAGTTTTGTGTCATTCTCATACAGACAGATTCTACCTGATTTGGCTCCATGCCAAATTCAGGATCATGAAATCAAGAAAAAAAAAATTAGATTCTGATGGGCAGGTGAGCTGAACACATTCATTACTTCCACTGCACAAACCGTAAAACTATTTGAGGTGACAAACAATTGAATATTTTTGACTGCAGAACAAGGGCTGTGTACTTATTTCACAGCATTTCTCATCTTCATCTGAAGGAATGGTCGTCATATGCTTTGACTTCAATCAAGTAACATAGAAAATAATATATGCCTTGTCTCTTAAGAATAGCTTAAACGTCTTGGAGCTGAGTTCCACTCACTCAACTTGCTGTCATTTCAGAAACATAAAAGTGTATCTAATCAGTTAAGAATCACTGAAGGACTTGACAAGGGAAGAGAGAATCTTGCAGAGGGAAAGCTTCTGCTTGGCGGCTTCAAGCTACCACAATTTAAAAAATGTTGCACTTTTAGGACAATACCCTGTTTCCCCAAAAATATGACCTACCCTGAAAGGAAGTCCTAGCTTGGGTTTTGCATGTGTGCCCAATATAAGCCCCACCCTCAAAATAAGCCCTAATTAAGATCCCAGAGCGCACAGGTAAAAATTAAGCTAAGGTGGGGATGGGGGGTTGGAGCTGCCCTACTACTTACCTTTGGACAATTGTAGCCAGGCCTTGCACAGCCCGGCACCTGCCTTGCCGGCCCATTTCTTCTGCAGCCGGCAAGGCTGGCAAGGTTTTCCTGAAGGCCGCTGTAGCTGATAACAAACCTCCGGATTGATCCAGAGCTCTGTTATTGGCTGCAGAGGCCTTCAGGAAGGCCTTGCTGGCTGCAGAAGAAGAAGTTCCTGAAGGCCTCTGACAGCAAAAAGGAGGCTGGGGGGGCGACACATGCAAGTGAGGTTAGTCCGTGGATGACATCCCCTGAAAATAAGACCTGGTGCCTTTTTTTGGTGGCAAAAAATAGAAGACAGGGTCTTATTTTGGGGAAATATGGTATAAGTAGCCCAAAATTTCTGTTGCTAAGTAAGACAGTTGTTAAGTGAGTTTTGCCCCCATTTTATGTTCTTCCTTGCCACAATTGTTAAGTGAATCACCACAGTTGTTAAGCTAATTAAATGAATCGGCTTCCCCATTGACTTTGCTTGTCACAAGGTCACAAAAGATGACCACAGGAACTTGTCATAAATAAGAGTCAGTTGCACAGCACCTTAACTTTGATCTCATGACCACAAGGATGCTGCAATGGTCGTAAGTGTGAAGAGTAGCCATAAGTCACTTTTTTCAGTGCCCTTGTCACTTTGAATGGTCACTATATGCACTGTTGTAAATCAAGGAGTATCTGTATTTCCTAATCTTGGCTACTTAAAGATGTGTGGCCTTCAACCCTCCGAAATATCCAGCCAGCAAAGCTACTGAGGAATTCTGGGAGTTGAAGTCATCACACATCTTCAAGTGGTCAGGACTGAGAATACTATTTTAGGACAAGAAAACGGTGACCTTATTTCTGTCAAGGAAATGTTGTTTATCATGGAAAAATAAGCACAAGCAGGTCAATATATGTAACTTGTGACCTACTTTGCTGTATGCAGCCTATCAGAACAGGATGTTCTGTATATGTAGTGCCGTATGGAGTGAAGAAGATAGGAGATGAGTAGGTGAGATTGTAATGCTGAGAAGGGATGAGAGAGAGCAAGCATTGACGAAGCATCAAAGCTGTGTGATGCACAAGCAGACACAGAAGTGGTATTCAGCAGATTCTGAACAGTTCTGGAGAACCAGTAGTGGCAATTTTGAGTAGTTTGGAGAACCGGCAAATACCACCTCTGACTGGAGATTTACAGTATCCTTCCCCTGCCACGCCCACCAAGCCACGCCCACAGAACCGGTAGTAAAATTTTTTGAATACCACCACTGAGCAGACAATATTCTTTTCCCCACCCAGTCAGTATGCTTCAGTAGAGTTTATACTGAACAGCATTGAATTATTGTTGTACCAAGATTCAACAGTTCCTGCATTCAGCTCGAGCACATGGAATGCTAACAGAAATGGAGCCATCTTGTCTATGCCTACCAGATCTGAGCTGCAGAAAACCGGGTAGCCACTAGCTGGCAGGCAAGAGCACACTTATGCTGTCGATTTGCTGCCACCTGGTGGTCAATTTGGATTTTTGCAAGCCAGTTCTGGCAACCCTAATACGATCCCACATTTTGTGGAGCAACTTCCTTATGCCAACCTTCTCATCAAGTATCGAAGTGCAGGGAAAAACTCTTCTATTTTAGCTGCTCAGGATGACTGAAAATCTGTCAGTTCTCATGGCCAGAAAACTACATTTCACAGTACTGAACAAAACATGTATTGTCCAATGAAATTTTGGGGATAATACATAAATCATTGACAAAGTGATTTATATATTTAAAGCACCCAAGGCCTCCTAAGAACTTAGTACCTCTCTTCCTCCAGTTTGCATCAACTGATCTCTCCAAGCCAAATCAGAAGCGTTTCTAAGCTTACAATGCCTGTAGTATGGAAAGCTGAGCAGCAAATACATAGTAATAAGAGGTGCACTGAGGAATAAAATCATATTAAACAGTTGTGAAGTAGGGAGAGAAACAAAGTAAGTGCAGCAGTTCAAGCCTTGTGTTCTCTTCACAACTTTCCGATCTTTGAGTGCTCTTCTTTGCTTGCCACAAATTTCCCAAGCAGCTCCGTAGACAGATTTTTGCTATTGCAAAATTTGGAATGATCTCTCTCAGCTGCCTCTTGCCTAGATTAGCAAAGGGGCAACTTCTTTCTTCCAATTTCCTCTCCTCTAGATAATGCAACTTTGATTACTTCCAGACTCTTCAGCCCTTTTCAGTACTGCGTGCTGAACGTACTCAAAGGAACGGATCATTTTAAAATTATTTATTCCTTGGCTTAGCCTGCTGCGTGCTGTTATTCTGCAGGATGCATTGGTTGAATTAGGGCTGCTGCAAAATAATGCCATGTTCTGAAATGGTCTGGAGGGATATAAAACACATATAAACACAGTACTTCATTTAGGGAAAAAGTTGCCTTAAAAAAGCCCCCTATTTAATAATTAGCCTCCAAACTGAATGAACTCATACATGAAGGACTTGTTCTTCTGTTTTATGGCCTGAAATACAATCTTATGACTGAATTCTTGATCATGAAAGGCAACTGGGAGAATTTGGGTTTAATTTCTTATAGTTCTTGGGGTCTTTAGTTTCTAAGACTTAGCTACATATGGCAGGATAAGAACATCCAAAGCTATGTGTAGTAAATTTATTGGCAAGAAGATGGGCATAATGTCACGATAGAATCCTACCCTTCTGAACATACTGTTAATCCTGAATTGATCCACGCCCCTTTCTTCTGATATTTATTCATTAGATTTGTGTGCCGTCCTCCTCCTCTGATGCATGCTTTTGTGTTCTTCTGAAGAACTGCATGTTGATGATGAAGAATTGGCTTAGGATGTCATACGGCCCCAGGAAGAAATTTATGTAGCTTTTCCTTTATTATCTTTGTGTGGTAAAGCATCTGACGCAAGGTTGATTCAGTAGCTGGCTCCACAGATCCATCAGACAGATACTGGGCTTTTCTAATAAGAAAATGAGTCAAGATGAGGCTAATACAAGCTGGAAGCCATGGATGCCTAGATCAGGGGCCTCCAACCTTAAGCCTGGAGGACTTCAACTCCCAGAATTCCCCAGCCAGCAAAGTTGAAATCCTCCAGGCTTAAAGTTGCCAAGGTTGGAGAGCCCTGGCCTAGATCATTAGCTTGGAGAGTCTATAGAATTTTAACAGAAAAGGAAGTGGCATTAGACCCTCTCCTTATTGAATTGGGATTTCCTACTAATCCTGAATGTGAGATACACTAGTTCTGTTTCAGAGCAGCTGTCTGAAAAGGCCACAGGGGGGGAAAAAAGTAAAGGCCTCTCCCTGTCACCATGCTGAAATAAGCTGACACCAAGTGCTTCAGTTAATAGCTGGCGTTTACAAGAGAAGAAACAGCTCTATTGAGCCAAAAGAAATGGTTGCCTCTTCTTGTCTTCCTTCAAGAGTAGAACAATGACTATCTAACATGACTACAGCTTAATAATGCATGGGAGTTAATAATGCATAACTCGGCAGACACCCCTGCGCTCATGCTATTCAGTTCATTTACAGGCGTCACCAGAAACTGAATCTCCCATGTAGCGGCTTATCCCCTACCCCCCAACTCTGAGAGAAGCACTAAAATAATGTAACCTCTCTTTGCTTTTTGACATGATTTATTTGTAAAGTCTGGCTGGCAGAGGAGAGATGCTGATGCTAACAACAACCGAGCAGGAATTTATTCTCCTACTTTTACTACCCCTTCCAACTGCACCCGTACACATTTTAACGGCCTCTCACACAATAGCCGCTGAGCACAGGGCCACCGATTTAAGAAGGTCCTCTGGAGTTGTGAAAAGTTGTGATTGTTTTGCCCTACACCATGTTTTCCCTTTGCCGACACCAGCGGGTCAGGGCCCCTGTCACCCTTTCAATACCCACAGTCCTATTCAGCGCCTGTAGACAATTCCCTCAGCAAGGGGTAAAAAACAAGGGAGGGAAAAGAGGGGATCTCTTTCAGGATTGAGAAGGGTGGCAAAAGGCAAAGAAAGAAGAACCCTGCTCCCCCTGGGAACAGATGAGAAGTTAGACCCTGAGAAAAAAAAAAGGAAAATAACTCAACACATGATCCACCATCAATAGACAGTGCTCAGAGCTTTCTGCTACATTGGGCAATTTGAGCGGCTCTCTTTGTGATGACAAAAAGACTGCTGTACAGAAGCAAGATCTTGCCTGACCAACTGGTTCAGTGAGCTGTGATTTATACACAGGTTACATACAGCCAATGTGAAGGTACAAACCTGCTTCTCTTGCCTCTCCAGCCATTGCCCACCCCATAATTTTCTTCTCTCTCTCTCTTTTTTCCCCCCAGTTAGTTTCAGCCCGAGGTTAAGAGAACTGAGAATGCTGATGTCAACATGATTAGAACTCCAGGGCCATTGTAGACCAGAATGAGGAAACACGAAACTTCAAGGCAAGAACATCTTGCAGTGAAAAACCAATAGAAACTGTAATGGAGCAAGAAAGTCTTGGGAAATTATTCAGTCGCCAACTTTCCTGGAGTCAATGACTTAAGTTAGCTCTTGTGAAAAAGAAAAAAAGTCATTGCCCAGACTAAATGACAACAATGCTGGCTAGACATACACAAGACTGCTATATTCCGTTCTACAATACAGACACACATCGTCCACATATTATGCAAACCATTTCACAAGTTGGATACACTCTTGGCTAACAATCTACCAGTTGGTTATGTGTTGATTTGATTTCTGATTGATGCATATATTATGTGTGTGTGTGTGTGTGTGTGTGTGATTGAATGTATTTGTATCTAAATACACTTTCTTGAATAACATTTTAAAATGTATTTTCTCACCATTTATACATTTTTGAACAATAAGTACCAGATTAATCTTCTGAGGAACCCGAATAATGAAAAAGAGATATGGAAGGATAAGGATATTTTGTGGACCAAAATAAACAAACAAAAAAACAACAACCCCAAATTAAAGTCATAACTTGCAAAAAGTCTAAGAGAAAAATGTTGTCTACCAGTTATGGAGATGGTTACTAAGAATATTACAGACCGGGGTTTTTCAAACTTGGCAACCTTTAAGTTGTGTGGACTTCAGCCTTCAGAATTCCCCAGTCAACATGTCCACAGATCTTGAAAACCACTGGTATAGATTATAAGAAAAACCAGTCAATTTATTCTGAACCCAAAGAGATGGGTTACTTCACTTAAGTAAACAGAAACTGACATATGTTGCATATATCATATGAGAAGTTAAAAATACTTGAAGAAAAAGGGAAAGAAAAAGATCAAATGGATGGGCAGGACCAATGGTATTGCATTTGTGTCAAATTCATCAAATGTTGTGGTCCTCTTTTGGAATTGAGAACTCCATCACAAAATTCAAAACCATACAAAATCTGAAGGATAAACTATGTTCTGCCTAGCATCTTAGTCTGAGAGATATGGTTGGGGTTCAATTTGATAACAAAATCCTCAAGTACCCCAGAGCCAATCCTTGGTCACCATTAATCAGTTGGCCAAAGACAGCATTATATTGATCCAGAATGGCTCAGTGGTTAAAGATGCTTGGGCTTGTCAGCTAAAAAGCTGACTGGCCCGGCTTCGAGACCCGAGCGCCATATGAGCTCCCATTACTTGCCTCACCTCATGCCCACCTAACAATTTGAAAGCATGCAAATGCAAGTAGATAAATAGGTAGCAGTTTGGTGGGAAGGTAGCAGCATTCCAAGCACCTTGGCATATAATCATGCTGGCCACATGACCATGGAAGTGTCTTTGGATTGGCTCCTTCAGCTAAGAAATGGAAATGAATACCACCCCCTAGATTTGGATACAACTGAAGATGGGGAATCTTTACCTTTACTTTTATCTTTTGATTTTTGATTGTAAAGGTACACTTGAAATAAGAGCATATTTCAGAATGAAGGAGGGGGGAATTTTATTTTCATTTCTGACAAAGGATTTTTTTACAGCAGGGGTCTCCAACCTTGGCAACTTTAAGCCTGGAGGACTTCAACTTTGGTGGCTGGGGAATTCTAGAAGCTGAAGTCCTCCAGGCTTAAAGTTGCTAAGGTTGGAGACCTCTGTTTTACAGAATGAACCATTATAGGCTGAATTAAAACAGAATTAAATCAAGGTGGACAAAATTCACTCTTTTCCCACAAACTCTCTTCCTCAGACTTGAAGTAGTACACATGGTTTATTTGATGGTTTACATATGGATTATTTTAATCTGCTGTTTTTGACCCAGATTATGCACAACATCTGTTTCTCCTTGACTTATTTGCAGGGATCTGCAGCTGGCTCTTTTGACTTGCAAAAAAAAGAAAGAAAGAAAGAAAAGAATTGGAGATACTGCTACAATCTGTTACAGCGGGGTAGGGTGGAATTAACACACACACACACACAGATACACATACACAAATACATACACACACAGTTTAAAAATAAAGATGCCAGTATAATCCTTGGCAAAGAGATATACCATTCCTTCTCACCCAAATCCTCTTTGTCAATGTTTCCATATTTTATAGCAATCCTTAGCCCACAGCCCTAAAATCTGAACATTGGAATGGCCTTTTCCAGCAGTGCTATTATTCAAAATAACAATGAGTTTGTGTAAGTTTTAATAACCAAGAGACTTTTGGACCTTGGACTGCCCTCTTCATATTGTTTTCTCCTCCACCAATTGGGCCTGAAAGTTCAGAAATCATTGTCTAAAGGCAGACCAGAATTTCACATTACAAAAATACTAGGCTGACATTTTTCATTTCACATTCCCCCTTTTTCTCCCATGCTATCTCATTCAACTGATCTTATGTCCAAAGAATATTATTTATTTGCTGGCTTCCATTGATAGCATGGGAAAAAAGTCTTTTGGGAGGACCTATGGGGTTTGTTATTGGGGTTAACTTATTGTTTTTTCTACTCTAAGGTTTCCTTCATGGTTTAAGCCAACAAACATCACAGCCCAAGTTCACTACATGTGTATCTGTGTAGGATGTATCTGTGCCCCCCCAATGCCTTGGAAATTATTCAAATATTATTGAATTATTGAATATTCAAAAATTATTCAAATATTCAAATTTGACAAGGAAGCAGGAAAAAGAGAAATAAGCTGAGTTGGATCCACTTACTTCCCATTTCTAAAATAATGTTTAAAAATGGAACTTGTGGCTTACTTGCAGCAAGACTTACACATTTCTATAGACTGGAGTTGTCGATTTCACCTCTTAACATGTCAAGCCCAGAGAAGTAAGATAAATATTCCAAATGGATGTGAAGGACTTGGAAATGACCAAATATTAAGTACTTTAGAGTTGCCCAGGATGGTTATTATGGTTGGTTGCATAGTCAGCCAAATGTTTAGACTGGAATTGGCATTGTATCCACCTATTGAGTCCTTCCCAAGGACAAGGGATAGGCAGAGGTTCTTATTTCATGATGTTAAAGGTATCATTGCAGATTGATGATGATGATTCCACTGGAATATGGTGCAAAATACAAGTCACTCATTATTCCCCAAATCCACTATTTCACTAATCCATCAATCAGAGTTTTAGGTGTAGATGGTAAATGTATACCTGAATGTCTTATGTTGATATCATTACCATCACTGCAGGCTAACTCTGCCCACAGCCTAGAGCCATAATGGTGAACCTATGGCACGCGTGCCTGAAATGGCATGTAGAGCCACTTCTGCCGGCATGCGAGAGGTCACTCGGATGACCCCCACTGTGCAAGATTGTCAGGTATCTGGCGTGCATGCATGGAGGTGCGGGAGTGTACAGGAGATGCGTGCACATGTGCAGAGATGCACGGGGCGCACACAGGGGTTTCGCACGCATGCACAGGGGACATGGGGACATGCGCATTGCCTTCTGGGTGCTGGCATGTGAGCGCGAGTGCACGTACAATTTTCAGCACGGGAGTCCAAATTGTTTAGCCACCACTGGCCTAGAGTTTGATCCTGATGGAGTTCAAGTCTTGACTCAGCCTTCCATTTTTCCAAGGTCAATCAAATGAGGACTCAGATGGTTGGGCACAATATGCTAACTCTGTGAACTGCTTAGAGAGGGCTGTAAAAGCACCGTGGAGCACTGCACACTGTAAGCCTAGGTGCTATTGCTTTCATCATCTAAAATATTCAAAAACATCTCAAACCATTTCACAAGAAGATATAAAATGCACAACAATCATTTTAAAACATTAAAAACAAAATGCAGCAGAAAAAGAGGGAAGAACAAAAACAAGAGCCGCTTGTTCAACAGCCATACAAAGAGAGCCATACATGAAGAGACGGGTGCTCAACAGGTGCCTAAACGATGTAGTGATAGGCTTCACACAGACACACACTTTCAGATCATGAAGCACTCCAGACTGCAGGTGTCGTAACAAAGAAAGCCTATTCTGGAGCGATTGCAGGCTCACACTTTGTGGTCCTTAGACACAAGGCAAGCAATCTCTCCTGTAATCTCAGTGACTGATTAGGTCTGCAATGAGGAAGGCAAAATTACAATTTTGAAATGTAGAACATCTACTTCGGCTTCTCGCAGAAACACTTGACTAACTCACTGGCTGATTGGTGTGTGTGCTAACAAGTTGGCATCGACTCTCAAATGATCACATGGATGGATTTTCTTAACGATGATCTGTCCACAACCTGGCCTTTCAAATCTTCCAATGGGCACTCATGGCCACTATAAATATGTCTATACCAAGGGGTGTCAAACTCAATTTCATTGATGGCCGCATCAGGGCTGTGGTTGAACTTGGCCAGGTGGGCATGGCTGACTTGGGTGGGTGTGGCTAACTGGATGGGCATAGCCAGTTTCACACCACTCACTGGGCATGGCCAACATGGTGGATGTGGCCAGCTTGACACCACTCCCTAAACTGCTGGCATGTTTCCTCTTTGCATTGGGTAGACTGGGCCAAAGCGACGCAGGCCATCCCCTTACATTTTCCAGGACGGCCCTGCAGGCCGGATCTGACCACATTGCAGACTGGATCTGGCCCGCAGGCCTTGTGTTTGACACCCCTGGACTATACCTTGCTGCTGGTCCCTTCCACCTTTCCTATGGTACAGCCTTTTTCAGAGAGGTAGATTTTTGCAACATCTGTCCAAGTTGGATAACTTGAATTTGGACACTTGAGCCTTAAGTGAGATCTCTGGGTTGATTTGATGGAAGTTCCATTTGTTTGTTTGCTTAGCTATCCACAGTATTTCTCCCAAAGTTCAAAAGTGTCAATACTCTTTCTAACTTGCTTCTTCATAGACCAACTTTACTTCTGTAGCGTATCACATAGAATATCATGGCTTGCACAATTCTGATCTCTGTAGATACATGCCTTAAGTCCTATTTATAAAAGCAATGCTCTTCTTAAATTCATTTTAGCAGGAGGCAGCAAGAGCTGTGGCTACTGGCATGTGAAAGGAGAGGAGAAACTTACAGCAGCATCCCACAAATTTAAGATAGCTGAAGCACACTTGAAAGTCTAATAAGGATTACCTGCTTCACAGGTAGCCTACCATTCACTTTCCCTAGTCTGTTCTGATAGGCCAGAAGGATTCAGAGCAGCGATCCATGCAGGGATGTCCAAAAAAGAGAGTGTTTTGCTGTATCTTTTGCACTGTATTCATTAAATGATTCAGTTGCTTCTACCTTTTATAAGTGATAAGAAGAAGAAGAAGGTAAAGCCAGCATATTAATTCATGCAGAGAAGCAATATAAAACTTCCTCTGAAGCTAACTTGAGCTTCAGATAGCAATTTGACACTAGGCATTTTTTTTGTTTAACTCTAACTCTCCACTGAAAATAGAATGAAAGATTTTACTTTCTAATTTCTGTCTTGTGTAATAAGCTATCGGAAGTGCTTATTAGTTTGGAGTAATTTCTATGCAGCAAAGTATTCTAATGGTCTAGTCTATTTTGACCTATCCAAACAGCAAATTTGGGCCTCCTGAACAGGAAGTACTATTAAAAATCTCCCGATGGGAACCCCAACAAATGGAATTAATTATTTGGTTTTGAATTCTGAGAATCTTGACTCCTTTTGCTACTCCTACCGAAATCGGTGGATATTCATGCTACTATCCAGGGCCTGTGGATTGAAGAAATTTTGAAGTCAAGTGCCACACAATAGAAAAGAAATGTGGGTAGATGCCACATAGTTTCCCCAAACCTGATGCTGTCAAAACATGTTCGGAATAAAACAGTGGGATACAATGCTGGATTTGATCTGAGAGCTCAATAAATATTTGTATGAAAGTATTTGGTTGTTTAGTTGTTCAGTTGGATGGTTAGTGGAGATACTGATCTAACTGAGGAACTACTCAAAGTACTTCATATTGACCTCACCCCATTCCTAAGAGGTCTGTAAGGGGCATGCATAAGTGCACCATCGTGCCTCCCATCCCTGTCCTATTGTCCCCATTTATTCGTACCTATTTTCTGTATTCTTACTCATGTTTATACTTATACCTATTATTTTGTAAGCGATTGACAAATCAAATAAATAAATAAATAAGTTTTTCAGTCTAGGAAGAACTTGGCTTATAAGCTGTATTTTTGAAAATTAAAAAGGGATGTGGTGAATGAAAAGGAAGATGGCACTTTTTTGTTTAATTTATTTCAATTATTGTAGGATATCTTTTAACAATAATTTTGGGGCCATTGCTTTATTGACCAATGTACTACATCTTTATCAGTCACTCTGAGATAGTATGAAGACTAATATTACCCTGGATAAAGATTTAAAGCTAAATCACCTTGCCAGTTGATGTCTATTTTTGATAGAGGAAAAAGATTTGCTTCTTCGGGTTCTTAATTTTTGGGATGCTTACAAGCAAATAATTGAACATAGAATATAGAATATCAGAGTTGGAAGGAACCTTGGAGGTCATCTAGTCCAACTCTCTGCTCAAGCTGTCCAGTCTCTTCTTAAAAGCCTGCAGTGAGAGAACACCCACAACTTCTGAAGGCAAGCCATTCCTCTAGTTAATTGTTCTCATCGTTAGGAAATTTCTTTTTAGTTCTAGGTTGCTTCTCTCCTTGATTAGTTTCTATCCATTGCTTCTTGTCTAGCCTTCTGGTACTTTGGAAAATAGTCTGACACCCCTTCTTCTTTGTAGTAGCCCCTCAAATATTGGAAGACTGCATCAGGTCACCCCTTAGTCCTTCTTTTCACTAGACTAGACATACCCAATTCCTGCAACCATTCTTCATATTTTTTAGCCTCTAGCATTGCACTTTTTAATAGCACAATTATGCATATGCACATGTAATAATTGCTTCCAAGTATGTTTTAACATTAGCACATTACTCTATATAACTTTATACAAGAGAGAGCTATGATAGTGTATTGCATTCCCAAATCTCTTGTGCCTCATTATAATTCATATTATTGTGTATCCACTATAATGCTTTTCCCCTTCTCCTAAATTACTCTACCCTTTGTGATTTGCAGCAAAGCATGTATTTAAATGGGTAGCAACAAATGTTTTTTTCTCATATATATCAAAATTAGTCACCGTTTTTGTCATTTCACATATCTCCATCTTTGCTTAATAGTTGGGTCATCCATCCATTTTGTTTAATTAAAGGATATGTATACAACCAGCATTTGAACTGTGTTATTTACAGCCTTTTGGGTTTGGCCAGAATTAGGGATTGAGCAAGCAAGGGGAAACATGTCTAATATTTAAAAGCTCTTTCAAAATCAAGAAGAATGTGAAGTGATTTTAAACATTAAAAGCTCTTTCAAAATCAAGAAGAATTTGACATGACTTTAAACGCAGGCCCAAATAATAGCTACTTAGGAGACAGATATATGGATGTAATGGATGGACATTTAATTGCAAATTATGGTATATGATTCCAACTATGGGACATGTTTTTACCCTGATTCATTGTTTCCTATGGCAGACTGCTACATTAATAACAATGCAAAGCATGATTTTTTCCAGATTCAGAAGTTTCATTCTTTGCAGTCTTACAAGACTGATATCAGGCACAGTTTAAAAAAAACAGTGTCAAAAATGGAGAAAAAAGTGCTATAAAACCCATTTCAGGTTGAAAGTCTGACACTGTCTATTTAATTTTACTTTAAGTAGATTGAAAGCTTAAAATAGTTTTACTTCCTAATTGGGTTTAGAATAAGAGAATAAAGAGTTGGAGAGAATGGATATTTATTATATGTGGTGAGTAGGCAGTGATAATAGAATTTCTATATATTTTTGTACTTTTTATTTGATTTCTGATTTATTGTTATGTATTAATAATCTGCAATCAGTTTTGATTCAATTGACTGAAGCTACAAAGGAGTAAACAATAAATTATTTTGGCTTTGTTAGATTTGCAATCAGCATACATGACCAAGACAGTGGTAGACGATAACATTTCAAGGTTTAAATGAAATGTCTTTGGTGAAATTTTCCAACCCAGCCAAAAACTGACCAGCAAATAAATAAATCTCTCTTTATGGAGATAATAAAATTGGACAACTACCCAAAACTTTCAATACAGTACAGCCTTTTTTTTCCTGGAGTTCAGTGAGATGTACATATAATAATATTGTTGCTTCCCATTTTTGCCCCAAAGAATATTTGTGATGGAGACTGGATTGAGGATTTGTGGCTAGTCTGAAGTTACCTATAGTGCATTTCCACAGATGCGGCTGGATTTGAGTTTAGAATGTTCTTAATTCTTCTTGCCTTAATTATTACACCATATTGCTGTAGAATAGTACAATGTTTTCATAAATGCAAAGAATCAATAAAACTTTTATAAGCATCTGATTTTCTCTTTAGGGCAACCAAGGATGAAACAAGAATTACATAAATAACAGTGGGTAAACATAGTCAATAAAAGAGTTGACCATTTCAGATAACTGGTTAAAGTACTGATTGCTAAAAACCATGCAGAAAAATGACTCCACATTTAAAAACGTACATTGGTTTTTCCTGTCAGAACAATTTTAAGCAAGGGAATCACATGATGATTAATTGATTCAGCAGTTGTCTACTCAGATGATTTTCAAGAACTCCCCCCCCTTCCCCAAAATAAAAGCTATATAATCAATCTATATTTTAGTGCAAAGAGCTTTTGCCTTCAAAAGCATGCTAAGAGGATCTTGAAAATAAAAGGCATACACAAAAGTACTTTGTAGCAGGCGAGAAACCACTTTAATTTACAACACTGCAGTATAAGGGATGACTTTATTCAACAGAACATTTTGGTAAAGGGATAGTTTGCACAAGCTTTGCCCTAGCTTGATATTAATACTCACACAGGAAAATAATTTCCAGTGCATATATAAAGAAAAAAAAACCCAATCTATATCAATCAAATAAATAGGTAATATGGAGGCTGTTTCAGTTCAAGAACAGTAGGGCACATGTTTTCTTTTTCATTGCCATGTATTTTGAGAGCCAAGAAAGTCTACAGAATAGTCTGGCTGGCTGAAACTAGATAACTGGACTTCCAGACATAGGGAGACATATAAAAATGACCCCATAAAAAAGATGCCAGGCTTTATTATATATATATGATGCTTCACTCCAATGGATAGATGGCCTAGACCAGGGGTGTTAAACTAGATTCCATTGAGGGCCACATCAGGGTTGTGTTTGACCTGGGGGGGACTGGGGGGGGCATGGCCAGGGTGGATGTGGCCATTTTGATGTCACTCGCATCAGGGGGACACCTGTGGCAGCCCGAGCACTCTGCTAGCAAAAATGGGCTCCTGAGCTCCATTTTCAGCTGTGATGGCCTCCTGCAGCCCTCTGCCAGCAAAAACGGAGCTCAGGTGGGCCACATGTGTTCCCCTGGGCCCCATTTTTGTTGGCAGAGGTATTACGGGGTGGGTCCTTCGCTGTTACCAGGCTGGCCCCATGGGCCATATCTAAGCACCCTGCGGGCCTAGACACTGGTATTTAAACATAGATCTTTTTAACATTTATATTTTATTGTGTTTTATTAATCTAGATGAAACAATATATACTGCTAGTCCGGGTATGATATGCCATCTGCTAAATAAATAAATAAACGGGGCAGAACGACTAGAAATCTTGAGTAGTAGTTTAACCACAAATGCAGCCCACCGGCCATTATATAAAAGCAAATCTCTGGATTGAGAACCAGCAAATATCTTTGCCTCTTCTGGAGTCTCACTGCTGTGGGAAGCCTGGGAAAGAGACGTGGCAATTGCTTCTTTTGCCAGCGCTGTACTTGGAAAACCGAAGAAGGGAGCAGTGGAGGTCACCCTCAAGGAAAAAGAATCTTCAGCCAAGCTTTCGTGGTGTGCTTAAATGGCTCCTGTTGCCCATCCTGACAAAACCCAGCCCAGCCACAGAGACAAGCTATTATTATTTTTCCTAAATGGGAAAAAAAAAGCCAGGATGCACCTCTTTGCATGAAGGTGCTTGACCCCAGTTATTGATGACAAGGAGCTGCAAAAGGCTGATGCAAGTTTGGGGAGAGTCGATGAAACAAAGGCGCGGAGGATATAATGGGCCCTGTCAACAACCTCCCGGGAAGGCCTTGTGTTACTTTCGAAGCTGCTGTTTGTAGTTTGCTGATGTAATTCCTGGTCCTCATTAACTCAGTGTGGGAGTACATTAACCTCTTTTTCCTGAAGTGAGGGCTGGTGGATTGTAGGGAGGGGAACAATGCCCTGCCAGAGTAAATGGGCAGATCACCATCAGGAAAAATGGGGCAGGACTGGAAGTTTTAACTGCCAGACTTCGATAATCCCCAGTGGGTTTTAATTAACAAGAAGGAGGGAAGGCAAGTTATTACAATGGGGCCTTTTGCAGAGCCTGAAATGCTGAAATGACAATGTAGGAGAAAGAACTGGAGTGGATCTGTATATTTATTCCATGCTGAGCATTATAGGACCCGAAGTACCTCACACACCTCACATTTGTGCTCAATCTTTATAAAGTTTCCATTTTTAATGGGTGGTTTATAGAAAAGCTGGGAACGGATGTATGGATGTATTTCTAATTCACTCCTATTTTCTCCTAAAGAATGTAAAAAGAAGGTTCTGATGAGACATTTCCTAGACTGTTTTCTGAAAATAATATCACAATAGGAAGAAGGGTTTTTATGCTATTCTTAAAAAAAAAATCTGCAGAATAAATAAATAGAGCTATGCTGGGTTGAATCAAGGCTATACCACATGCATTTAAAATTGTTCTTCAGAGTCTGTTGCGGCCAGTGAATGCTGCTGTGTAATGGACCCACAAGGATTTCACAGGCACTGCTTGGTATGTTTGTCTCCCACTCTGAAGGAATGGACTTGAAAGTTCAAGAGTTTCCATCACGATGGATAAGGCAGAGGTGGAGCGAGAAGGCTGAGAGATTTGCCTTTTTTAATATCCTGATTTCTTTTCATATGGAATGTTCATATTGTGGGAAGAAATATCCATCTGGTTCAGTTCCAAGCCGGGAGAAAGGCACTGGAGACAAAATGGAGGCTGGAGGCTGATTGGAAAAAAGGTCCATTTATTGATGAAGCAGAACCACCAAGCACATGTGATTCTGGGTAACTGACCACATGGAATTGAGAGTGGGGGGTATTTATACCTTCTTTTGGGCTTTGTGCTTGAACTTCCTGTACCTGTGCAAGAACATGTATTCTATTGGCTGTTGTCAGACTCCCATTGGGCCGTGTACAAATCCTAGGAGTTTGTCTGAGCTAAGTTTGGTTGAAGTTTGAACTGCCGGGGGTGGTGCAACTGAGATGATGCAATAAAGGAGCTTTGGACAATTCCTATGGTGGCTGAGGGCTAATCCTACTTTTGAAATATAATATTCTGCCTGTTTAATATTTCTCAAAATATTTCATTCTTCTAGGAGAGGGGTGGGGGCTAACTTTCTACAATATCCATAGGGCTCACGTGGGCCATAAGCGTCCATTATAACTCACAATGATATCACATGCATCATGTCATTTCCATGATGACACCCATAATGCACGTGGTATCACTTGCCCTTCCCGTGAAAGCCACGACTTCCCAAATCTGGTACTTTTCAGATATTCTGATCTATTCTGGTCAGCAATATAAGCAAGGATAACTGGAGCTGTAGCTCAAAACAGTTGGAGAGCAAAAGTTGCAGAAAGCTCCCATGGAGTGCAATCTACAAAGACATTTTGCAAAGACCTAACTAGCTTCTTACTCTCAGGCTAATGCATGTTTGTTCAAAGAGATGAGGTAAAGAATAAGAGATTCCATGTTGAGATAACAACCCATAAACCACATTTGCAAAAAAAAAAAAAAAAGAATTAGAAAATATTATGTTAATCTACTACACAGAGACCAATTTCATCACACGGCTTTTGCCAATCCATCATTAGAGATGAATTTTCTTTCACTGGACTTCTCTTCCTTCTCTGCCAAGAACTAAAAAGCACCTAATTAGTTAAGATACCTTGCTTTCCCCAAGCTCCTGTAGGTCTCTGAAAGGAACTCCTAGGCAATTCCCAGCAGGCTGGGAACTCTAAGACACTTCAGCTAGTTATTTACAATCCAAGCCACATCATTTACCGTCGTTTAAGATGATTCACAGCCTCCTGCCTGGAGGAATTTACAATCAAAATGTTTAAAGAGGGAGAGCCAGAAAGATTTGATAAACTCGGCACTTCCACATAAGGCAGTAGTTCAAAAGTGGCTCAGGAGCTCCGTAAACATGTTGTATCCGTTGGAAAAGTGGTCTTCCTGAAATGTTGTGGTTCTATGGATGGTTTCTTTTCCATCTGTCTCAGCGGGTTCCATCCCAGCTTCTGGGCCTCTGGTCTTTGAAAAGAAAGGGGGCTGGAAGTCTGTTCAGTTTGTTCTCATAGGAATCCCTAGGATTTTGATTTTATGTTTTTGCAAAGGCATACAATACAGGCTGGCATGGGGGAGGGAGGTATACAAGCCCATTTATTTCATTTCTCCTTGCATGCAGTAGAGATGAGAGTGCTTTTATTATCCTTCAGGGCAAAGCAATTATTTTGTGTTCCTTGTTTTCATGTTTTAAAGTCAGCAGGCTGGCTGGACAATGTTCCCAGATTGTTTTCATGCTGCACTTGAACGACTGGGGAATGAAAGAGCTTCAATGTTTTTCAACGCCCAAATTTAGGTTTACTTTTCCTTTTGAGCTATTGGGGTGGGTTTTGTTTTTTTTTTAATGTGGAAAGGACTTTTCCAGAATAACTTACAAAGAAAAATTATATTCTTAATTCTCTCCTAGATATCAGTGAAATCAGGACTGAATCTGAGTTTTTTTTAATATGCCAAATCTATTGATATAATTCTTCCTCTAATACTTTTAGGAAACCAATCTTTAAAAATCCACCATTTCAAATCAGGTTAAATTTCAGAATGATTTCAAAAGAGCAAGCCAGCAAGACAGAATTCTTCCAGGTGTTATGAAATGAATGCAGAATCCCCACAGCTTGCATTATAAGTGAAGAAACATGTAACCATAAACTGACCATTCCAAAATTTGAAAATATATTAAAAAAAAACATTTGGTGGTAAGCATTAGAGACAAGGTTTTAGAATGCAAGGCCATAATCACCTCAGTAATTTTCATACATCACACATCACCTTCTAAATTAACAGCTGTAGGCCCATGAAATTCAGTGGGTTTCTGAGGGAATTAATGAAACTTTGCAGAACATCTTACGAATCCTAGATAAAAGTGCTGCAGGCTGTACAACAACGATAATTTTTATTCTTTGCACAGTCTCGTTCTACAAGCATGCTTAAGTAAGAAATGTCCCCAGTAAAAAAAAAAACAGAAGAAAAAGTGTAACAACTACCAGGCTATTGAATCAGAAAATATAGGCCCCGTATGATGTAGCCACAGGAGTAAGATATATCAAATGTAGAAAGATAAAACATACTTAACTTTTATTCTCTTCAAGGACATGTATTTTATATTTGATAAAAAAAACCTGATTGAGAAACAGAGCCAAAGCTTTGTTCATCAATGTGGATTTATAACTACCTGATTTGTAAAAACCTGTGATACTATTATGTATTCTTACAAATACCACCTATCCTTATCTTTAAAGTTAACAGACTCAATACACTGAAGAACACGCATGGGAAAGTGGAGGGGGGAGGGAAAGACAGAGCGTGAATCCCATGTTTGATTTACAAAAGAAAAAAAAGGGAGTTTTCCCCTAAGTACATCTTTCTGTAAGGACTCAACCACCTTATATCCATCAACCGTTCTTTTCTTGAAGTTCCAGGTTGCTGTTTTTCTTTAATTCTTCCCGTTATCTAGCAAGCTCAGAGGTATCTCCAGTTTCATGACTCTATTTTCTTTAAGGAGGGTTGTATATACAATTCCCAGTGGGGTTCAGTGCAGATGGCTGACAGATCAGAAGTGGGCTGTGGGTTCTTATCATTTCTTTCTCTCTCTCTTACATGAACATATACACATACAAAGATGCAATATTCTTCCTCCTCAAGGGTGGGATGCAAATATTTTTACTACTGGTTCTGTGGGAGTGGCTAGGTGGATGTGGCTAGGTGGAACTGGCCATGTGACTGGGTGGACGTGGCTTTTTTTTCAGCACCCCCCACCCCATGCGCCCCTTTTTGCCTCCTGGGCCTCAGGGAAGCATCTTGGGCGAAGCAGTAAGACAGCAAGGGGGATCCTGGCACAGCTGTTCATCGGAACAGCTGATCATTGTGAGGAAAAAGGAAATAAATAAATAAATAAATAAACACCGGTTTGGCTGACCCGGTAGCTGTTTTTTACTACGGGTTCGGCCGAATGGTAGCATTTTTTACTACCGGTTCACCTGAACCGGGCTGAATCGGTAGAATACCACTATTGTTCCTCCTCCTCTTCGTACATGCTGTCCAACTCCTTTTTATAGTATTAGGTCTGTATCAGTGTCAACCAGTCTTCCCATCTCAATCCTAATTTCTTATCTATGGTCAAGTGGCTTTGCTTCTCATATCTACATCACTAAATACTAGAGCAAAGGTTGAAAAAAAAGCCACCTGTTACAAATTTTTTATTAGATTGAATTGGGAAAGACAACCCGGTGCACTCCAGAGTCTATATAAAATTCTAATAAGCCCTTGTTACTTATCCCAGATAATGAGGTTGTGTTTCAAAAGACACGAAGAGCCTAGATCAGTGTTGGCTAACCTTTTTTGGCTCCCATGCCATTAATTAGACACACGCTCATGCACACGCACTCTCGAGCCAGCATCCAGAAGGCAATGTGTGCTGCTGCATGCGCTCATGATTCCCCCTTGCGATTCATATATCTGAGCATGCACACGATTCCCCCGCTGCACACCATGCACCTGTGCATGCACGCATGATCCCACCACATTCTATGCACCTGCGCATGCACATGTGATCACCCCTGCATGCGCTGTGCATCTCTACGCATGCATGCATGAGCCCCACGCATGCTGTGTGTCTCTGCACATGCACATGCATCTCCCATGCCCCCCATGCATGCATGCCAGATACCTGACAACCAGCTGTTGGGTGGCGGCATGCGTACGTGTAGTGGGGCTCTTCCGGGTGAGCTCTCACGTGCCGGCAGAAGTGGCTCTGCGGGCCGTTTCCGGCACGCGTGCCATAGGTTTGCCAACATGGGCCTACATGCTATTTATTCTTGGTGTAGACCAGGGGTGTCAAACTGGCAGCTCATGGGCTGGATGCATCACACACAGGCCATGCCCAACCCCAGCCCCAGGAAGGGGAAAAAGTCGTGAAACATCACATGATGACAACGTGACACAGTGAGTCTGACACCCATGGTGTAGACCATTCAACTTCCAAGCCAGCAGTTTCCAGGTGTTTTGGGACACGTGTCCATGGATTCTTCAACATCATAGGAAGATTGTTAACAATCTACCTTAACTGAACTAGGACTTAGTGATTCTTGTTTTTCCATTATATAACTTTTCTCAAATGTCAAAGACACTCAAAAACCTCCTGGAAAAAGCTACATCACCGAAGGTTGCAGAGGCTAAAAGGGTCTCCTAAAATGTTTTGAGATTCACCTTGTTCTCTTACTGACTCCACCACTGAGCAATGTGACAAAGACAGTAGCAATAAATTTGTCTTTGCTCTTTCTCCTCTCCCTTGCTGGAGTGCTGAAAAATTATAAGAAATTATACTCCCTCAGAATAATCTTGCCAATTTGGGGAGGTGATATGGCTAAACTGAAGGCTGCTATTTGTTGCCAGGTTTTATATATTTAAAACAAAACCAAAGTAATCTGTAAAAGGTTACATAAACCCCAGCTAGACTCTCCCATTTCATTGCTGCAGAAAACTGCATTGCTGTCCTTGGTGCCCCATTTCAAGAAATTTACTGCAACAAACCATGATAGGGTAGCATCTTGATGATGTAATCATACCAAACTGCCAACTACAGTTAAAGAAATCCCATACGAATACCAGATCTTCCATTATTTGCAAGACAACAACAACGAAACAATCCTGATTTCCATTCCTGATTCTCATTCCTGGGAAGATAAAATGCATTGCATGAATTCCACTGTAGAGAATCATCTTTTCCCAATGAAATCTGAATAGCAACCTACTTCCTTTTCCCCTTTGCCTGCTATTTTAGGGGAAGGGGCAGATAAATGAATAACAATGGCTTTTACTAACATGTATGTTATTTTAATTGTTGCCCCACCTTACAAGTGCCTTGGAGGCAAGACTGAAATAAAATAATCCTAGCTAACTGCTAGGGTGGAGTGGGAATGAAAGCAGGAGCTGCTTGAATGCTGGGTGACACCTGGTTAGGGAAAAGCTGCTGTAAAAGATTTACTTCCCACCCTCCTCTGGCATTTGAGACCTAGTAAGACTAGATCCCTTCCTTTTGGCCTCCCCTCCTCTTCCTCCTCCTCCCCCTTCCTTTCCCCCACCAGCTTTTGCTCCCTCCTAGTACAAGACAAATGCTGTAATTACATAGCATTCCTTCCAGACTCTGGTAATGAGGGGGTGCTTTGAGCCAGCAGTAATTATACAGTTTTAAAATAAGCAGATTCTTCTCCAAGCAAAATTAAAAGTCTGCAGACAAGACTCCCTTGCTGCGCACCTTTATTAAAGAGGGACTGAGACACACAGAGAAAGAGAAAGAGAGCACAGGAGGGAGAGAGAGAGAGAGAAGTCTACACAAAGAGAGAAACTTTGTCAACCAAGCAGGGTGGAAGTGGAAACTTTGCAGAGCCAAGCTAAGGAGGTGACTTGCTATTACTCTGAGTTTTCCCCCATCCCCCACCACTAAAGATCTCACTTACTTAAAGGATTGAATGCTGAGCTAAGCAAAGTCATGGTAGATAATAAAAAAAATCTGCAGGGGAACTTATTCAATTGATAGGCAACAGGCTTCTGTGCTTGTAAAAACCCTTTCACCTGCCCAGAATTTCATCAGGCAACAGATCTAAAACAGGGGTCTCCAACCTTGGCCACTTTAAGACTTTGTGGATTTCTACTCCCAGAATTCCACTCCCAGAATTCTGGGAGTGGAAGTCCACAAGTCTTAAAGTGGCCAAGATTGGAGACCCCTGGTCTAAAAGACTTCCTGGAAAAGGAGCCACATCACAGAAGGTTGCAGAAGCAGATTACCTGAAAACCTTAGAGGAAACTTTCCTGATTCCATGCAGAGTATATGATCTGATATGAGAGCAGTGCCATTTCTTCTGTCCTAGAGTGACTCAGCTGGTTCCCCTGAATCAATTAGTATCTTCAATATTTACTCTTTTAGCAAATCAACTCAGGTTTTCTTCCTGTCCCACCACTCCATTTTTTTAAATTCAACAACTAACAGAACTGCACCTTTGGAAACTGTTCTGTTTTCCATGACATTCTCTTTGTCAGGGATTAATAATATCTCCTGTGGGAGCTGCATTTGTTGCCGATTTGCTTCCAGGTACATTTCAAGGTGCTCGTTGTCATCTTTAAAGCTCTTCATGGCTTGGGACCAGGTTATCTGAGGGACCATCTCTTGCCGGTCACATCTACCTGACCCATCAGAGCAGCAGGGAATATTGCGGTTCCCATTCCCGAAGGAGATATACCTGGTGGGACCCAGAAGAAGGGCCTTCTCTGTGGTGACTCCCTCTCTCTGGAACATCTTTCCTCCAGAGATTAGAACAGCCCCCACTCTAATACTCTTCCAGAAGGCACTGAAGACCTGGTTCTGCCAGCGGGCCTGGGGAAGCCAGAGTGGGATAGAGCCCATTAAATGGCTCGTGTGATCTGCTGTCGCTGGGAGGGGGGGTGATTTTTGTTATATTGTACTATATTAATTTATTTGATTCTTTTTGTTAGTTTTATTGTTTTAAATGTGGTTTTATATTCTGTAAGCTGCCTTGAGCTGTCATGGGTGAATAGGTGGCATTATTATTATTATTATTATTATTATTATTATTATTATATATAATCAAAATGATAGAAAATGAAAAAGTCAAATTGCTCTGGGACTTATGAATCCAGACGGACAGGTATCTGCCACATAACACCCTGGATTTAACAGTTGTCAATAAGAAAGATAAAAAAGTCTGGATAGTGGATGTGGCAGTGCCTGGAGACAGCGGAATAGAAGAAAAAGAACTGGAGAAGATAACAAAATACAAAGAAATGGAACAAAATAGAAATGGCAAAGGCAAGCAAGGGTAGTACCAATAGTAATAGGCGCCTTGGGTGCAGTCCCAAAACAAGTGGAGCACCACCTGAACACCATAGGCATTGACAAATTTGCCATCAGTCAATTGCAGAAGGCAGCTTTACTTGGAACAGCTTCCATCCTGTTGTGATATCTATAACACCATCAAACATCCTGATTTGCCTATCTCAGGTCCTTGGTAAGGACTCGATAGGTAGACAAAAATGCCAAACCCAGCCTGAACATCTGTGTGAATAATAATAATAATAATAATAATAATAATAATAATAGGTTCATTGACATTGCAGTACCTGGTGATGCACGAATTGTAGACACGCAGCAAGAAAAAATCACAAAGTATCGGGACTTACAAATTGAAGTTGAGCGACTTTGGAAAAAGAAATTGTGTGTTATCCCAATTGTAAGTGGAGCCCTTGGAGCAATACCTAAAGGGCTGCCTCACTATTTGGGAATCCTGAATTTATCAGACTTGAATACCCTGATTTTACAAAAAAACCACCCCTACTTGGAACAGCTTATATCCTCTGACGCTACCTGAACAGTTCCTAGGTTCTTGGTTAAGACTCGAGCTGTTGAACTACCAACCAGCCCCAAAGGCTGTGAATCTCACTAAAGATTAAATAATAATAATAATAATAATAATAATAATAATAATAATAATATCAAATTCCAGTGCAGTAAATGGCTATTGAGCAGACTGTCCTGGGCCTTATAAGCCAGACCCCTAATATACCGTGAGCTCCTTTCACCAAATTCAGTGTTAGGTTTTTACAGATTTGTGATGCATTGTGGTTTATTGTTTTCAGACTATTTTTTTATTGCCAGGTTCTGATTGTTCATGCAAAAGCACTCACAACATTGATCAGCAGAGATGGTTTAAGATACTATGGGACAAAGAAAACAAGACATAGAAACAGACCTCTCAAAAAACACACCACAGACATAAAAAGGCTAGGTCAGGATTGACAGCTCAAATTCCTCATGTTTAGCAAAGCTGAGCCTGATAAATCGGAATTTTATTCTGCTTTCCTCCCAGGAAGGAGGAATACGTGTCAGTTATCTGAGAAGCACAATGTTAATGAATGGGAAATATTGATTTGACTATCATACCATGATGTCCTTTTATCTTATCTCTTCAACCATCAAGCCGTTAACTATTAACCTCCTAATATCAGTCAGTCATGGTTCAAGGCAACAGTCCCATGATTCATTCTTCCAAGCATGCATTGTTTCATCCAGAACAAGCATTGAAGGCTGCCAGGTTGATCTTGGGCTGCTGCATGTCACTTTTTTTCCAGGGGTGGGATTCAAATTTTTTAACATCCAGTTCTGTGGGCGTGGATAGGTGGGCATGGCCATGTGCCTGGGTGGACATGGCTGCTGCTTCTTCTTCTTCTTCTTCTTCTTCTTCTTCTTCTTCTTCTTCTTCTTCTTCTTCTTCTTCTTCTTCTTCTTCTTCTTCTTCTTCCTCTTCTTCTTCTTCTTCTTCCTCTTCCTCCTCTTCTTTCTTTCTTTCTTTCTTTCTTTCTTTCTTTCTTTCTTTCTTTCTTTCTTTCTTTCTTTCTTTTGCCCCCCCTGTTTTTTGCCTCCTGGGAGGGCGTGTTTGCTCCCAGAAGGCTTCCCTGGGGCCCAGGAAGACAAAAACGTAGCCTGGGAGAGAAAGCAGTCAGCGATGTCGCGTAATATCGTGATAAGGACTGACTGGGCGGGGAGGGAAGGGGCAGGCAGAGAGGGGCGGGGCCAGCCAGGGGCACAATTTGCCGGTTCTCCAAACTGCACACAATCATAACAACCGGTTCTACAGAACCGGTCTGAACTGGTAGAATCCCACCCCTGCTTTTTTCTATTCTCTCTGAAAGTCTTTCTCAGTGTACTAGCTTTGCCGAAGAAGCTTCTTGGATGAGAAGCGAAACGCCTTCAAAGAAAGACCAGAAAGTCCAGGTGCCTCTTGGGAAAAAAAGCACCTTTGGGACAACCATCTTGCTTAGCAACAGAAATTCCGGTCCCCGGTGCAGTTATAATTCAAGGGCTCTCTGTACATGGTAACAAGAGTTCAGATACTCCAGATCTTCCATTTGATCTTAGAGAACTTTGATAGGATCCTATCCATACCAGATCAAATATGCTCAACACTTCAGGCTCTTTTCTTGCTGCAACAGTAATAAGGACAATGCAGATTGTTTGTCTCCTCCTCAGGCCCTCCAGCTCAAAAAGAATACGCCTGTAACGGTATTATTGTGGAAGTGAGTTCATTTCCAAAGCAATATGAGCAATGGAGCCTCTATAGATTTCCCATAAATGTTTATTTACATGCAGGTGAGACGATCGCCATACATAAATACTCCACTCCAGTAGTTGAAAAAAAGAGCCATCTTTTAAACAGTGATGAACTAAATGTTTAAAGGTAAAAAAATCATTTTAAATTTAAATTGCCCTGTTTCAAGCTCAAACACTTCTAAAATGATTTTGTTTTTTGCGCGCAAAGGAGTTGCTTCGCACTTGAAGCAACTCTTTCAAGCATGAAACGGGGAATTTCAATTCTCAAACCATTTTAATTCAAGGCATTTTGCATACCCGTAGTTTTTTAAGGGAGGAAGAAAAAAAAAAACCCACAACAACTTAAGAGAAGAAAAGACAAAAGGCTAAATCAAAAACAGAGAACAGTCTTCTCAGCTCTTCCATAGAGGCCTCTTGGTATTTGCGATGCTCAGCTTTTACCCACTGGGAAATATTCCAGAGATAAGCTTGCAGGTGGTGTTCAGCTACTGCAGAAATCTTTGCACCCGATGCTCATTAAAACATGCTACAATAGCTGTGAGACCTGCTAATGAACTTTGTCCAAGAAACTGTTCTCCAGCCTTACATCCCTGGCCCTAAAGTACAGGTAGTTCTTCACTTACAACAGTTTAACGACCGTTTGAAGTTATGACGGCACGGAGAAAAGAGACGTATGACCATTTTTCACACAGCCGTTGTAGCATCCCCATGGCCACATGATCAAATTCAGACACTTGATAAGTGCATCTGGTCACATGATCAAATTCAGACGCTTCACCATCGACTCATATTTATGATGGTTGCAGCGTTCTGGGGTCCCATGATCCCCTTTTGTGATGGTAGAAAGTTAGCACCCATCCTTCTCCTAGAAAAATGAAATACTTTGAGAAACATTTAAAAAGGCAGAATATTATATTTCCCCTAAAAGAGAAAGAGAAATCTGAAAGGAAGCAGAAACTCAGAGCCACAGTTCCCTGCCCCCGCAAGCAGATACTAAGCAGAGGCCAGCTTTTAGAAATGCAGATTCGGTAATCCATTCAAGACAGGATATTTTGAACAAAGGCAGAATTAGGTAGAATGGTAGGATCAGCCCTCACTCAACATCCAAACCAGGAAAGCCATTAAGACACAATAGGAATGGCCCAACACCCTTTCAGGACGCAAGCCTCCATATTACATCATCTCAGAGAGTCCAGGCTTCAATCAAATTTAATTCAGACAACCTAAACAAGTTAGCTATGATCCCTGCATAGCCCCCTGGGAATCTGACAACCAATAGAACACCTTCCTTGCACAGGAACAGGAAGCTCAAGGGCAAGGCCCAAGAGAGTGTATAAATACCTCTCTCTCAACTCCATGTGGTCAGCTCCCCAGGAGTGGAAACCTGTGAGGTCCTGTTCATCAATAAACCATCTTTCCAATCAGCCTCCAAGTTTCCAGTGTCTTTGGAACTGAACCAGATGGACGTTTCTTCCAACACGACCTTCTGACAAGCAAAGACAAAGCCAGATTCACCTTAACAATTGTGCTACTAATTGTCGGGCTCAGGGGTTCACTCAGTCTTACAGACTTCCGTGACTTTGGATGTACAACCGGTTGCACAGGGGTTTCTGTTTCTGAACTGGATCCCTCAACCACAGCCCCCTGTTCCTCTGTCACCTCAGTGGGCAGAACATGGTCTATTCCTTCCGCCATATCACTCTCCCACCAACAGGTTATAGAACAAAAGGAAAGGGAGCAAACCCAAACCCAACTCTAAACTTCTCTCAGCCAGTCCTTGAGTATTGAAGATTTGTCCTGAAATGAATACAAACTCCAGCTCCTTTGTAGTGCAATGGTGGTTTATTCATTAGCTCAGCAAATAACAAATACTCTTCTTGGACAAGAAAGGCTAAAAGCTGGGCAATTTTCAATAAGTCAACTTAACAATTGTGGCTAGGAAGGTTGTAAAAATGGGACAAAATTCACTTAACACGTGTCTTCCTTAGCAACAGAAATACTGGGCTCAATTGTGGTCAAGGACTACCTGTACCTCAGAGCATATTCCCAGCGCCCATCTCTAAACATCCAAAAATGACATAATGGGTGCCAAGAAGTGTGAGATTGAGTGCACATTTAAATATGACTTGCCTACCCAGGGATGATGCAGTGATCTTTATGGTCCCTTAAAAAAAGGCCTTCTTTAAGCTTGAATTGCTTTGCATTTTTTCCTTCCAGATTTTCAGTTTCTAGTCAAAGAATCATCCTATTGATCTCCCACCCCATACCACCACAGATATGTGTTTTTTCTCTTTAACAAAAGTAACCTGAAAGATAGTGATGCAATAAAATAAGCACACATTTTACCAAAGAAGAAAATACAGCATGGAAATCAGAAACCTTTCCCCCCTCCCTCTGCCAGGAGATGTTTAATAAATAAATAAAACAGTTCCTCCTTATGTAAAAGAACATCTCGGCTTATCTTATTCTAAAAGAGGTTTATGGCTGATCCTAATTTATGCAGAGGTACTAAGTTAGAGAAAGTGTCCTTTCATCGCAGAAGCACCTTTTCTGACTAAGAAATGCTATTAAAACTTAACAGCTTCTGTGAACTGAAGGTAGATGTCTAAAATAATGTAGAATTTAAACTGGGATGAGATGGGGAAAGGTGAAAGACAGGCTGGTTGCATGGATGCAGACAATGGGAAAGGTGCTGCCAGGTTCCTTCTGATTTTTGGCTTGCATGAACGGAGCGGAGTGGAGCAGAGCAGAGCAGAGCAGAGCAGAGCAGAGCAGAGCAGAGCAGAGCAGAGCAGAGCAGAACAACAGAGTTGGAAGGGACCTTCAAGGTCTTTTAGTCCAATCCCCTGCTCAGACAGGAAACCCTATACGATTTTGGACAATTGGATGCTGCTGGTGTAACAACCGATTCGCTAATCGTGTGCTTCATGCATGCACGTACAATACATGCGCACGTGTGCCTGACGCACGCTGCATGTGTGTGTATGTGCAGCGTTTGCAATTACTTATCTTCAATGATACTTTGGGGAAGTAACACAGCTGAGGCGTGGGAATCCGCTCTATCACACGAATCAACTAAGCAGATATAGGTGAGTATAGCGCAGGGGCGGGCGGACGGACAGGCCCACATTTTTTTAAATTTTTTTATTCATATTTATATCCCGCCCTTCTCCGGAGACTCAGGGCGGCTTACAGTTTTTGGGATACAACCCAATGCGCTCAGCAATAGCCTTCATTCCATTGTATATGCCTGCTTATTACTAAGCGGCATTTTTTACAAAGTCAGCTTATTGCCCCCAACAATCTTGGGTCCTCACTTTACCTACCCTGAGAGGATGGAAGGCTGAGTCAACATGATTGTCGGAGCAAACCGGTTTGGAGGCAGTTGATCATCGAAGCTAGGGGTTCACCTGAACCAGTCTAAACCGAAGAATCCCACCCCTGGAGAAATAGTTGTCGAATCTCTTCTTAAAAACTTCCAGTGTTGGAGCATTCACAACTTCTGGAGGCAAGTCGTTCCATTGATTAATTGTTCTAACTGTCAGGAAATTTCTTCTTAGTTCTCAGTTGCTTCTCTCCTTAGAACTAGCTTGCACCCATTGCTTCTTGTCCTGCCTTCAGGTGCTTTGGAGAATAGCTTGACTCCCTCTTCTTTGGGGCAGCCCCTGAGATATTGGAACACTGCTCTCATGTCACCCCTAGTCAGTGGTGGGATGCTGCCGGTGTAACAACCGGTTCGCTAATCGCGCGCGTGCGCAGCTTTCGCAATTACTTATCTTTAATGATACTTTGGGGAAGTAACACAGCTGGGGTGTGGGAATCTATTCTGCCGCATGAATCAGCTGGGCAGATATAGGTAAGTACAGCACATGACCATTGGAGCGAACCTGTTCGGGGCAGCTGATCATTGGATCTAGGGGTTTGCCTGAACCGGTCCGAACAGGGAGAATCCCACCACTTCCCCTAGTCCTTCTTTTCATCGGACTAGACATACCCAATTCCAGCAATGGTTCTTTATATGTTTTATCCTCCAGTCCAGTGGTGGGATTCAATTTTTTTACTACTGGTTCTGTGGGCATGGCTTGGTGGGCGTGGCAGGGGAAAGATACTGCAAACTCCCATTCCTTCCCCACCCCACTAACCTGCTTTCCAGCTCCGTTCTCCTGCACAGGGCAACAAAAGAAGACCCAGCCAAACAGCTGGGACTCAGGAGGCAGATAATAGATGGGGCGGGGCCACTCAGAGGTGGTATTTGCCGGTACTCCAGACTACTGAAAATTTCCACTACTGGTTCTCCAGAACTGGTCAGAACCTGCTGAATGCCACCTCTGCTCCAGTACCCTAATCAACTTGTTTCTCTTCTCTTTCCAGACTCTCTATATCTTTTTTATAATGTGATAATCAAAAGTATTTCAAGCGTGGTCTGACAAAGGCATTATAAAATGGTTATTAACACTTCATGTGATCTTGATTCTATCCCACTATTAATGCAGTGTACGACTTCATTGGCTTTTTTGGCAGCTGCAGTATACTGCTGGCTCATATTTAAATGATTATCACTAGGACTCTAAGATCCCTAAGGTTCACCTACAGTGACATGTAGCCAACAATGGCAAACAGTGGTTTGAAAAGACCAAGAATCTAATGATGAAGGCTTATGGGTTTGAGGAAGAGTCAAGCATCTGTTCCTATCAGCCTAGAAGCAGCTTAGGGATTCAGAAGCTACATTCCCCCCAGAAACAAAACAAAACAAAAATCTAATCTCTTTCCACTACTCTGTCATGCTCCCAATCTTACTCATATTCTCATTTTAACCTCATTTTAACTCCTCGTGATTTCTGCAGTCATCTAACATGACCTGATGGGAATTATCTCCTTGTGAGTCAGTGCAACTTGTCCATTACAACATAAATATATATCTGGATGGCACCAGCAGGGAATAAAAACCATCAGTAAATCATAGCAATTCTACATTTCCTCCACCAGTGTGACTGATAATATGAAAAGTGCCCCAATAGCAGAGAAGGTTTATCCCTGTAGGTGCTTATCCACAGCTTGATTTTCTAGTGTGGTATAAATAGAACATGCGATGGGCAACAGTCAGTTTGCTAACCCTGCTTATTTAAAAGCTACTTTGGATGCAACTTCTGCTAGCCAAGGCCTACTTCTCCTCCCACTAAAAGTAAACATTGAGGCCCATTTTCCCATTCCTGCAAGAAAAAAAAAGTTATCTTCAGAATAAAAATTACCCCTAGGCAGCCATCTCTGATCTTTTCCAGACATTGCTATCTAGAACAGGGGTCATCAACCGTGGCAACTTTAAGATTTGTGGATTTCAACTCCCAGAATTCCTCAGCCAGCTTCAACTTTAAGACTTGTGGACTTCAACTCCCAGAATTCCTCAGCCAGCTTCAACTTTAAGACTTGTGGACTTCAACTCCCAGAATTCCCCAGCCAGCTTCAACTTTAAGACTTGTGGATTTCAACTCCCAGAATTCCTCAGCCAGCTTCAACTTTAAGACTTGTGGACTTCAACTCCCAAAGTTGAAGTTCACAAGTCTTAAAGTTGGGAGTTGAAGTCCACAAGACTTAAAGTTGCCAAGGTTGGAGACCCCTGATCTAGAAGACTGTAGCAACAACTCAGGTAGACATCCAACAGGTAGCTTGCTCTACATCAGTTTCAGGATCACTAAACAATCAGCTGACTCCTGATACAGAAATGCCAAGTGAAGGACACATGTCAAGCAGGTGACAGAGAAAACTACAGTGGAAATCATGTTGCCCAGCGGTTCCCAACCCTTTTGGCTCTGCAGACTAAGAGTGGCAGGGAGGGGATGGTTTCACACATGTGAACACCGCTTACACAAATGCGGTTTCATGTGCTCACCCAGTCATCCACTGCTTGTGCGGCCTGGTTCCCAATGGGCCATGGGCCCAACGTACCAGACTATGGACTGGAGGTTGGGGACATCTGATGTTGAGAATCAATGTATAGCTTTCTTTTAAGAGTGGGCGTTTTAAGCTTGCCAAAATGTTTAAATATTTTCATTTATTTCTTCTGGAACACTAGTAATTCTCAAGGCACATCAGTGTGACCCTACATATATTTTGAGCCTTATGGCTAGAAGTGCCGAAAATAAAATATGAACCAACGATACACTTCTGGCTATGTTCCTAAATTATTCTTGTTGCCTAAAATACAGAATGATTGATCAATGGATTATCTATGATGGCTCTAGGATCACAATATCAGAAATGCCTGGATGCGCTTCATCGTCCTTATCCAATGGAACATGAAGAAACACCCATTTTCCCTAGACTTTCATTACATTTTACACAGCATTGACAAACTGTATTTACCATCCTGTGACAAAGCACTGAATCCTTCTCGGAGAAGCAAATGCACAGAGACAGTGCGGGCTAAGAGCCAAATTGCTTAGGTTTTTCCAATACTTATCATGCAGCTTTCATGTGCCTAATGGTTGGGTGAATGGGCCCGTGAGAGTCATCAAGGTGACTGCTCTATGATGCTGCAGCATTCCTCCTGAATATTATTAGATGGGGAAGCTTGTTCAGCACAAAGCAAATGCTTTCACTAAGATTCCTACCACACTTCTCAACCTCCCCCCTCCCAAAAAGCCTCGTTCTGAGTCCTTCATCATTGGGCTGTGAGATAAACTGTTTCTGGAGGTTTAAAAACAAATAAAAACCACCTTAGGGGAATGATCAAGGTACCCAATCATGCCTCATTCATGCTGGGTGGATGCTAAATTTCCCCATGCGGGCATTATTTAAAGCAATATTTTGGGTAGGTTGAACCAAGGTATGAAGCATGTCATGTGGGGGAATTCACTGAAGAAAGTAATTATATTTGGAAGAGTTAGCGGTAAAAGAAGACCAGGTTGCCAAAGAACACAGTAGCTAAATACCATCAAAGGTGACACCATCCAGAGCAGGGGTCTCCAACCTGGGCCTTTAGACTTGGACTCCCAGAGTTCCTCAGCCAGCAAAGCTGGCTGAGGAACTCTGGGAGTTGGAGTCCACAAGTCTTAAAAGGGCCCAGATTGGAGACCCCTGATGCAGAGCATAGAAAACCTCTAGTGCAAGATTGGAAGATGTGGAGACCTGGCCAAGAGTTGGACATGACTGAATGGATATCATCATCATCATCATCATCATCATCATCATCATCATCATCATCAGTAGCAGCAGCCAGAGATGTCCACTCTTGGCAGCTTTAAGTCATGTAGACTTGAACTGCCAGAATTCTTGCTGGGAATTCTGGAAGTTGAAGTCCACAAGTCTTAAAGTTGCCAAGATTGGAGACCCCTGGTATAAACCTTTAGGAACTTGGCTTTGAAGACACCCTTAAAAACCCAAAGACCTAACTGATGTTCAAACAAACAAACTGCAGACATGAAAAGGGAGAAATCTGAAATGGAAATGAAGTGGGGGAAAAAGGGGATTTCAAATAATAATTAAATATTAAAGAAATGGGGTGTGGGACGGTTCAGGATTAAAATGAGCCCAAACACCAAAGGAAATGAATCTCCCCCCTGTCCCCAATCAAATCATAACATCGAATCATTCTTAAGAGAGAGAGAAAATAGGAGAATGCCACATAAATCCTTTAAGCTCAAAAAATTAGAGGGTCTACTTTAAGATTATATTTTCTTGCTCCCGGTGTTAACCCTGAGAATAGCTGATGTTAATATTTAAACAAGCCGAAGATTGTAGAATTGATATGCGAGAGACGAAGGAAATAGACATGGGCTAAACTGGATTCTTTCCCTGCAGAAGACATCGGAGACTTCACTTAATTAGAGCGTTCTATAAACATAAAGCTTTCGGTGATTACAAGGGCAAAGTTTCTTTTGGCAACTTTGGATAATGCGTACGCACAGAAAGAAGTCTGCTAATTATAAAGAACTTCATGCAGTAATACCTTGCTTTTCTTTTTTAAATGCCAGCACATTCTTTCCCCCAAATGATCACCATTAATCCCATCGTTAAATCCTGAATCACAGCGGCATCATGACCACCACCCCAGACCAGATTTCTGGCAGAAGCTCAGTTCTGCAAACTGCTCTTCTAAATCTACCTATTACTAAAGATCTCCGGCTTTCTGTTATTGTTGTTTTTTTTGTTTGTTTGTGAGGTGGTGGAAAAAGGGGGGAAACGGATGAGAACATTCAAAAGTTTCAAAAGAAAGGAAACTCCCATTGAAACCCAAACCCTTTGCTCGCCCCTTCCATCCCCATTGATTGGGAGCCAAGGACATCCTCTAATTCTCCCTATTTGGTGGGAAACCTTCCCTTTTTGCTGATACTCCCCCTCCCTTTTCCTTTCCCAATGCTGTGGCTTGGATCCTGCAAAGTTTCCTCTGAGGGTTTCCTCAAATTGTTCAGGTTGGGCTCACAGTTAGCATCTGTTCACTGTCCCGCAGCTGGGCAATTAAAAAGCAGTTTTGCTTTTCTAATGTAGTATTAACCCCAAAAGGATCTGACTCCCAGCTTTTACTGCTGTCACTGGATTACCTCCTAATCCAAACAGTGAAGAGAGCCTCTGATTGCTTGGCCTTTTTTATTATTTTGGAGAGAGAAAACTGGTGAGTCTTAATAGGTTATTTTCCAAATGATTACCTCTGGTCTCTGCCTACAAGAAATAAAACAAAGCAAAGCAAAAAAACCAACAACAACAACCCACATTCTCTAGCCAATCTTGATAATGCTAGACAATTTTTGATTCCTTCAAAATCATCTTTTCCCAATTTTGTGGAGTTGAAGGAAGAATCTTTATCCTTTGCTTTAAGGGCTTTCAAAGTTCAGTTCTTTGTATTACTCGAACTGCTGCTGGTACCTGTGAAACTGTTAGATTTCTTTAATATCTGTCTATCAGAGCAAATCCCCTGCTTTTTCATAATAACTGCACAGAGATTGCCCTAACACAAAATTATCCCTATTAAATAATAAATATTCTCCACTGTGGCTTCGGAAGGAGAAGAGAATCAGATTTAGAAGAGTATTTGTAGTGAGGGCTCTCTGGGTGTGGTTGCTTCATTTCACAAACTAGGTAATGCCATCAGCACTAATAGGAATGGGGTTTGATCTCAATTAATATTCTAGTAGCTTGCCTTGTTGCTATTCCCAGCCTCGTGGGGTGATCTATAAAAATAGTAGCTGGTAGTACCAAATGTCCCCAAGAACTCTCAAAGAAATAGATGAGGTGCATCCCCCTCGCTGTGGTACCATGGAAGGTTTATGCCTCAGAGCAACCAATGTTGTTTCTCTCCCATGATTGGGCCTGAACCAGTGATGGGATTCAAATTTTTTTACTACCAATTCCATGGGTGTGGCTTGGTGGGCGTGGCTTGGTGGGCCTGGCAGGGGAAGGTTACTGCAAAATCCCATTCCCATCCCATCCCACTAACCTGCTTTCCAACTCTGTTCTCCTGTCCAGGGCAACCAAAGAAGACTCAGCCAATCAGCTGGGACTCAGGAGGCAGAAAATAGATGGGGGCGGGGTCATTCAGAAGTGGTATTTGCCGGCTCTCCGAACTACTCAAAATTTCCGCTACCGGTTCTCCAGAACTGATCAGAACCTGCTGAATACCACCTCTGGCCTGAACCCTGACTGAAAGGGAGCTAGATAATCAATTTTACTATCACTCCACGCATCTGAATCCCCACTACTTTGTTAGAAAAGATGCACCACCATACTTGCCCTAACTAAATGCTTGTCCATCATGTTCACTTGATAAGACAGAGCTGAACTTGTTCATGGGCTCCACTGAGCTTAAAACTGCACGTTGATGGTGAAAAGCAGTGGTGGGATTCAAATATTTTTACCACCAGTTTGGTGGGCGTGGCTTGGTGGGCGTGCACTTTGCGCAGAGGTGTTTGCACAGGCGCAGAGATGTTCTAACTCACCTCCTGCATGCCTGCACTCTCCTGGTCGCTTCAGCAGCTGCTGCGCAGCACTCTGCTGTGCTGTTCAAAGCAGCTGCGCTTCAAATTCAGAGAATAAATGGGAGCCCGGAGTGGCGGAGACAACTGGTTTGGTCTCCGCTGCTCATTGCCGCTACTGGCTCGGCAGAACCGGGCAGAACTGGTAGAATAACCACTGGTGGAAAGGGGTCTCTTTGGGAAAGGCTCATTCTGAAACCCACATTGCATGGATTCTTCCGCAGACTTACTTGCTCCCTTTCTTCCTTCCTGTTATGTGCAAAAGATCCGAACCACACATTAGGTTCCAATTACTGATTTATTACTAATCATGCCTATGCAAAAGAATCTCCTCAGCCAACTGTTACCACTATCTTGGCATTAAATAAACATCAAAGGAATTGAAAAGGGGTTGGATGCAGTCCATTTGTGGCTACATAGAGATTCTAGGCTGATTCCTCTTTTGACTCCACCCTCCCAGGTTCTACCACTCCTTCTACATTTCCTTGGTTATATATAAAAAACAAAACCACAATGGAAGACAGAGGGTGGATCCTATAATGCAATTCTACCCCAGCATTGCCTCAAGTTTGGAATGGTACCAAGATGCAGATATTTTGTCATATATCTATGACAACACTTTTTCTGTCTGCAATTAGAAGTATCTTGAGAATTCAAATACAGGCACTCATCTAAGGACAGATACTTTCTCAGAGTAACTGTGCAGGCTTTGCCTGCTTCCATCCATCCTATGGCCTCAATATTTATTTTGATCAGAATGTTTTCTTCCTGCTAGAAAGATTGAAAGCCCCAAATCCCTGATCAGAAATCAAAACTTTAGCTTTCCTTTTGCTGGGAATCACATGTGGAGTATCAGTTACCTGCAGAGAGTTTTGAATGGGAAAGGGTACATCAGTCAGTACCTGGTATCCACCAACTTTCTACCTGGAAGGCAGCAAGTTGGTGAAGGCTGAGATGCTTTATCAGGGACTAGATTACTGCCTCTTTTTTCCACTTGCCACAAGATGAGACATTGGCAACAGCTAAACAGCATCCCCCCCCCAAACATTTGTTTGAATACATGAAATACACTCGAGTGCTCAATGAGAACCACCTCAAAATGCCTTTCAAGGATTTGAGCAAACAACCTTCAATCCCACTTGTAAATTATCACAAAGCTGTACTGATTGATAGGGCAAGAGAGTGGGATCCAACCCAGACTTTACTTCCAGTGGAAGTTATAATTTTGCAAGTGCAGCCAAAATCAAGTCTGTTTACAATCCTAATTAATCTAGAGAGGAATTAGGAAGCAAATGCTTACATTTCCCACAGAAACAATGGGCTTTTTAAAATGCTTCATTTTGTCTAGATTGTCCCTTCTGTGTTTTTCAGTGGAGATGCTTTTAATATAAGAAAAGTGGTACTTGAGCAAAGATGACTATTAGAGATTTAATCAATTCACTAAGAGGAAATGCAGCTCATTCACTTCTTATATCAAATTTTTAAAAAATGCCTAAAAGATGATAAAAATGATACAATATTTTTTCAAAGCCCCAGAACCCATTATACACCAAAATCAGACTTCTTAGAATAGAATTCTTTATTGGCCAAGTGTGATTGGACACACAAGGAATTTGTCTTGGTGCAAATGCTCTCAGTATAAACAAAAGAAAAGATACATTCATCAAGAGTCAAGAGGCATAAGATACAACACTTAATGATAGTCATAGGGTACAATAAGCAATCAAATCATACTAGGAAACTGTTCTGTATGCAGGTTTGAATGTCATTGGTTAAGTTTGAACTGTTCTTGTAAAATGTCAGAAATGATTGGTTAAAAAGCGGAAAACCCTGCACTCTGATTGGCTGGCAACCGGCTGCTGGCTATAAGTAGCAGCCGCAGCCCAGCCAAATCAGGTCTGTTCTGAGCTGTAGTCACTAATAAACTCTTCACTGAAGCACTCCGCGTCTGACTCTTCATGCAAATCTAACACTGGCGATGAAGGTGGGATTCTTCCCGAAGAGAAGACAATGCAGAGAACAAGCTGAGAGAGATGGCTGCGCTGAACACTCCCCAGCCCCGCTCGATCCGACGCAGAAGACTGGGACTCGTATGCAGATCGTTTCCAAATGTATTTGGAGGGAAATAATCTCACCGACATTTCCGAGAAGCGGAAGAGGGCGGTCTTTCTCACCCACTGCGGTCCGGCTGTTTTCAAGATGGCTAAGGCATTGGCGGAGCTGCAGACGGAAGGTAATGGACTGGCCCGACTTAGAAAAGTTATTAAGAGCCCATTACACAAGTATCGTGCCTCATTAAGAGACACGAGTTCTACCATCGGGATCAAGGGGAAAGTGAAAACGTAAACATTTCGTGGCAAGTTCAAGGGACATTGGGGGTGCATGTGAGTTTATCAACTTAGAAGAGGCCATGCACGATCGATTTGTTCTAGGCCTAAAAGACAAGGTTTTGCAGAGCAAATTATTAATGAAACCTAAGATCACGTTTAAGGAGGCCATAGAAGAAGCTTCTTCAGTGGAAGCTAACAAGTCCTCAGCAGCAGCCATGAAGAAAATTAACAAGGTCAAGAAGCCATCCTGATGTGGAAAAGTCCACAACAACCCATTGTGAGCAAATAGATTCTGAGTCAGACTATAGTGAGGTGGAGGAAGGAATTTATAGACTCAGAATGGAGAGGAAAAAGAAAGACCTGGGAAGAAAGAGGCAAGACTTTTATTGCAGAGGTTGGGGGGGCACCCCGGCACTGAATGCAAGTTTTTTGATACCATCTGCCTCCGTTGTGAAAAAAGAGGTCACCTAGCACGAGTCTGCAAATCATCCAGAACTCCACCAAGCAGAAAGAAGTTTCCTGACAAAGAATTCAAGCCTAACAACTTCAGTGAGAAAATGCAACACAGAAGCAAATGGGAAGAATGAAACTCATCAACAGTCACCATTGGTCATTCTTCACCCTTAAGAAGCAGAAAAGTTCATGTGAAGGTACTTATTGAAGGAAGGCCTTGTCAAATGGAAGTGGACTCAGGCTCCTATTTATCTATGGTGTCATGGGACACTATTCACAGGCTACTTCCCAACATTCAGAAGAAGCATTTCCAGAAGCAAGCACTGACTCTTAAAGACTACCAAGGGAACAAGATTCCAGTAGTTGGAACAAGAGAATTCAACGTGAAGTTCAAAGGCCACACCAAACGTTTGCCCCTGACCATCGTGGACAAGGATTGCCCAAGCTTGCTGGGACTTGAGTGGTTCAATCCACTAGGCATCGAGGTGACTGGCATCAATCATGTGAGTAACACTGAATGGGAGGAGGCCTTGAAGTCTGAATTTCCAGAGGTCTTCAGCAACGGATTGGGCAAGTATATGGGGACCCCTATCACTTTCAACCTAGATCCCAAGGTGCCCCCAATTCGTTTAAAGCCCAGAAGGGTCCCATTTGCCTTAAAGGAAAAAATTGATGCACAATTAGATAAACTAATAGCTCAAGGAGTTTTAGAGCCCACTGACCACTCAGATGGGAAACACCCATAGTCACACCAGTCAAGACTGATGGGTCAGTGAGAATCTGTGGAGACTATAAGGGGACATTGAACCATGCTTCAGCAGAGCACATATCCAGTTCCAGTGGTGCATCATTTATTACATTCACTTGGCAGGGGTACAGTCTTTGCCAAATTGGATCTGGCCCAGGCATATCAACAACTAAGAGTTGATGATGCCACTGCAGAGGCCCAAACCATTGTGACTCATAGAGGTGCCTTCAAATGTAAAAGGTTACAGTTTGGAGTAATGGCAAGCCATTTTCCAAAGCCTTATGGAAAGGATGCTCCAAGGACTGCCAGGAGTAGTGCCTTCCTTTGATGATGTGTTAATCTCTGCTGAAAATGACACTCAATTACGAGAGACTCAGAGAAGTCCTTACCAGATTCAAGCGGGGTTAAAAGTCAAGGAAGAAAAATGCACTCTTAGAACTGACAAGGTTGAGTTCTTGGGCTATATGATTGACAAGCATGGCATCCATCCTACAGATGCCAAGGTTCAAGCAATCAAAGAAGCCCCTAGACCAAAATGCAAAACAGATTTGCAAGCCTTCCTTGGACTCATTAACTTTTATCACATGTTCCTACCTCAGAAGGCAACCATTGCAGAACCATTACACAGATTACTTGACAAAAGTCTGTTTGGGTCTGGGGCAGGAAGAACAATCAGCATTTAACAGTATTAAAAGACTAATCATGATGCTGTACTCATACAGTTCTCTGAGAATTTACCTGTTGTACTGCCTTGTGATGCATCCCCTTGGAGTGGGGGGGGGTTTGAGCCACAGGCTTCCCAGCGGGAGAAGCCCTATTGCATTTTACTCTGCCTTGACCAAAAGAGAGAGGAATTACAGCCAATTGGACAAGGAAGCATTGGCAATTGTTGCAGCTATCAAGAAATTTCATGAGTATTTATATGGGAGAACATTTACCATTGTTACAGATCACAAACCTTTGTTAGGCATTGTGGCAGGAGATAAACTACACCCACTATCCTGTCACCAAGAATGCTGAGGTGGACTGAATTTCTTGCTGCTTATTCATACAAACTTATCCACAAGCCTGGCAAGGACATTGGACATGCTGATGCCTTGAGTCGTGCCCACTTCCTTGTCACAAGAAGGACTTTGAACCTGAGGCACACACCTTTTTCCTAGAAACTGTTGCCAAGCTTCCAGTAGCACACTGCTGAAATTGCCAGAGAGACTGCCAAAGACACTTTATTGGCTCCTATTATAGGCTGGATTAAGAAAGGTTGGCCTCTTCAAGATCTACCTCACCTTGCCCAACCTTTTAAGTCCAGGCAAACTGAATTATCTGTATTAAGAGGATGTATTTTGTGGGGTAACAGGGTGGTTATTCCTGCAAAACTGCAAAGAGAGGTTTTGGAAATGTTACATGAGGGTCATCCTGGTATTGTAAGGATGAAGGGATTGGCCAGGAGTTATGTATGGTGGCCAGGTATTGACAAAATGGTTGAAAACTGGGTTGCATCTTGTCCCAACTGTCAGGTAGTCAGGCCTGCCCCACCTCTCAACCCCAAACAGGAATGGGAATGTCCTAGGGGCCCATGGTCTAGGATTCACATTGATTTTGCTGGCCCTACCAGAGGGCACACCTTCCTTATTATAGTAGATGCATATTCCAAATGGCTAGAGGTCATCCCTATGGCATCCACCACAACTGATGCTGTCATCAAGCAGCTTAAAAAGCTTTTTGTAATCCACGGGTTACCTGATGTTCTTGTCTCTGACAATGGCCCTCCACATCTGATTTCTTGAGGACACCTTCTTGGTGTTCCTGTTTTGAGGAATGAAATGCTCTATTTTGGGAGCTATAGTAGGTTTTAAAGAAACTTCCCACTATAGGTAATGAGGTCCTACTTCCTTGCAGAATAACATAATTAGAGGGTACCTTGGAAGTCTTCTAGTCCAGGGGTCTCCAACCTTGGCAATTTTGAGACTTGTGGACTTCAACTCCCAGAATTCCTCAGCCTCTTCTTTGTGGCAGTCCCTGAGTTATTGGAACACTGCTATCATGTCACCCCTAGTGTTCTGACCAAGGTTTCCTAAGACACCAACAAACACATATAAAATCCAAAACTCTTTTATTTTAGTTCAAAGGCTGTGAATTATTATTTACAGCCTGGAATGAGTCTTAACCCATTATAATTAGTCCCAGGGACGTCTGCCAAAGTTCTTCGAGAGACGTCAGATAAGAATGCACCTTATCTTACTTGAAGTGCTGCCAACGACTAAAGTCCCCATTAGTCTTTCCAAAACCAAATGGAGAACAAATTCACCATGGAGCTTTCAGAGTCCAAACCGATTAGAGCGAACAACGTTGCTTCCTGCAAAGGTTTTCTTACCTTTGCACTTCCCTTATACCTTATGGGAGGGGCAATCACCTCCCAAGCCTTACTCCTGAGTTGCCCCTTTTGTCTTAGCTGCTCTTGCCTTCTGGCAGCTCTGCACACATGTGCACTGGGAACAGGCTCCCTTTGTTCCTCTGCCTTGCTGCTGCCAGATTCTGGGGGCTCCGGAGTCAGCACATAACTCCCAGATGGTCCTGTCCCCATCTCGGATGCAGGACCCTCATCCGAGTCCTCCTCAGACTCCCGGACTGGTCCCTGTTCTTCCCCACTGTCCGATTCTGCTGCTGTCTGCACAGGCTGCTGGCGAACCACAACACTTAGTTCATTAAACTAGCCATACACAATTCCATCAACCGTTCCTTACATGTTTTAGCCTCCAGTTCCCTGATCATCTTTGTTGCTCTTCTCTGCACTCTTTCTAGAGTCTCAACATCTTTTTTACATCATGGCGACCAAAACTGGATGACTATTCCAGGTCTGGTCTTATCAAGTTCACCACTGTGTGATTACAAAGCTCAGTATATGCAGCCAGCTGCCCAAGTGGTGCTTGTCCAATTAATCAAACTCCATTTTTCTAAAAATGCTGACTGGGAATTCTGGCAGTTGTATACTTGGATATATTTTAACGTTATTAATTTAAAGAAGCTAACTGTACAGTTTCATGTTTAATGAATAGTGCACTCCTATAAAGGAGGGCGGGACAGAAGGAATAGCAAGAGCTTCATTTCAAAGATTATGTAGCCTGATTCGAGATTTGCTTTGGTACTACATGGTCTGTGCCCAGTTTAATTAACAGCTATATTGTGAAATCGCACTTCTGAATTCTGAATATCTATGCAAATGATTTCTCACAAAATCAGCTGCCATTTCCTTCCAAATGCACACTTGTTCTTCTACACCATTTTTCCCCAAACTTGGCAATTTTTATGATGTGCTGGCTGGAGAATTTTGGGAGCTGAATACATCATAAAGTTGCAAAGTTTGAAAAACACCAATTTACCCTAATATCCAAGGTTGTGGAGATCTCCTTAAAGGTTCAACTATAGTTTCCTAAGAGGAGGGGAGGAAAAGATGGGAAAATAGTCTCTCATAAAGCTTGCTATATTGTAAAATACTCTTAAACGTATAGCAATATTTTTTTTGTTCAGTTGCTAAGTCATGTCTGACTCTTCGTGAATATAGCAATTTAAAGAAAAGCAATAGGAGCAAGGTAGGTAATCTGTGGCAAAGATGCAATGCCTCACTCTACTTTTTGAAGTTTCAAGGACCCCCTTTGTTTAAAAAGTCAGCAACCCACCTTTTTTTTTTTGCTTTCTTTTGCTTTCTTTTGGGGGATAGCAAAAAAACTGTTCTAATGTGGCCCCAATCATCAAATATTCACAGAATCTAGAAAACAATGATGTACATAGAACACAGCACTTCCATTCTTAAAATTAAGACCTTTCATGAACACTGTTACATATTTAACAGTGTAAGAGCTTTGGTGGCTCAGGCTGTTAAATGCCTGCTCTTAAGATCCAGCTGTCTACAATTACTGTAGGCTCGAATCCCACCAGGCTCAAGGTTGACTCAGCCTTCCATCCTCTTGAGGTAGGTAAATTGAGGACCCAAGATTGTTGGGGGCAATAAGCTGACTTTGTAAAAATGTCGCTTAGTAATAAGCAGGCATATACAATGGAATGAAGGCTATTGCTGAGTGCATTGGGTTGCGCTCCAAAATTGTAAGCCACCCTGAGTCTTCGGAGAAGGGCATATAAATGTAATTAAAAAAAAAACATTGTTACCTTGTTTAATTAGATTATTTTTATCCCACCTTTATTTACTTTAGAAGTAACTCAAGGTGGCAAACATACCTAATAGTCCTTCCTCCTCCTATTTTTTCCACAGCAATAATCCTATGAGGTGAATTGGGCTGAGAGTGAGTGACTGGCTCAAAATCACCCAGCTGCCCTTCGTCACTAAAGTGGGACTAGAACTAGTCACCCGGTTCCTTGGTTAGCACCTTAACCAAGTCAACACCAAAGTGACTCTCTTATATCATAGGAGTATCACTATGAAGAGAATACAAAACCTCCCTGTTCTGTTAAATCTGTACTCAAAACATTCAACAGCAACAAACTTCGTTAGTAATAAGGTTGTTCTACACTGTAATGCTTGAATGGACTCAAGGTTATAACATGTGAAGGAGATCCAGTTTCTGTAACACAGAAACCACAACTTGAGCAAGGCAAATTAAGAATCTGGCTCCACATCAAGCCTGACTTCTAATTTACTTGGCACAGAGCAGAGTTGCCAGAAATATTAGAAGTTTCATTATGCTTATGTGGTTCCAAACACTCCCACCTCACTGATGACAGGAATCGGGGCTGCCACAAAGAAGAGGAACTCAACCTATTCTCCAAAGCAACAGAAGGCAAGCCAAGAAGTAATGGATTGAAACTAATCAAGGGCAAAAGCAACCTAGCACTAAGGAGAAATTTCCTAACAGTGAGAACAATTAACCAGTGGAATGGCTTGCCTTCAGAAGTTGTGGATGCTCCATCATTGGAAGTCTTCAAGAAGAGACTTGACAGCCACTTATCTGGAATAGTATAGGGTCTCCTATTTGAGAAGGGGGCTGAACTAGAAGACATCCAGGATCCCTTCCAACTCTGTTCTTCTGTTATCTGAATGTGCCTTTCATATTCTAAAGCAGAACACTGTTTTACTTCTCATTCTGTCGATTGGCCTTAAATAAGTACCTAATGGATGGAATGTGAGCTTGAGCTGTGAATCAGAAAAGAAGGTGGCAATGTTTTATACTGTAAGGAAGCATCAAGAGCCATGATGGCACAGTGGTTAGAATGTGGTGTTGCAGGCTAACTCTGCCCATTGTCAGGAATTCGATCCTGACCCGCTCAAGGTTGACTCAGCCTTCCATTCTTCCAAGGTTGGTAAAATGAAGACCCAGATTGTTGCGAGCAATATGCTGACTCTGTAAACAGCTTAGAGAGGGCTATAAAGCTCTATGAAGCGGTATATACATCTAAGTGCTACTGCCGTTGCTATCAAGAAAGAACAAGAGCAGGAATTAGAAGAAAATCAGCCCTTCTAAGTAAAGACAGCAGTTCAGATTGTATTCTGATCTGGTACAGTGAAAATATATATATTATTGCCATTTAACTGAATGTCTTGGTCGATTTAGAAAGAATAGCCCCAGTCTTAAATAAGTCACTTGTTTCCTCTCTGGTCCAGAACTAATCACTCAGTAATGTCTAGTCAGTGTATTGTTTGTGATTCTTTTCTTGGCAGTTTGAGCATATAGTAAATAAGCAAGCCAGGTCAAGGTAATAAAGCCAGAATTTGGAAATTTAAGTGATCTGGAAATGCTGAAATATATTTGTATCCCAACTGCAGGATACGATAAAAACCGAACAATTGTTGCAATTCTGTGCAGGACCGTGGTTGGATCTGGAATCTTGTAATTATTGTTGCCATGAGACAAAAGAGAGGAAATAAGGTTGCTAGGTTGCTTTTGCCTGTCATTACTCTGTGTAGCATCAGTAACTACACTTCCCCAAAGGACCATTCAGTGGAAGGACTGGCCTACAGGATTCTAGAGGAGGCAATTTCCTATTTCAAATTTCACAACGATACCCAAGGTGAGTGCATGCACATGGGAAAGGAAAAAGGACTTAAAAACAGCATTAACGGTAAACATCTATGGGGATTCTTGGTCATGGTTGTCCCAAAAGTGCTTTTTCAAAAGGCAACTAGGCTTTCTTTGTTTTTCTTCAGATTCTTCAGTTCTTCATTCAGAACGGAAGAAGTTTCTTGGATGAGAAGGGAAATGTCTTCAAACAAAAACAAAGAAAGCCCAGTCGCCCTTTGAAAAAGCACCTTTGGGACTGTGTTAACAGTAGAGTGATAGAGATCTGTTTTGAGTTCTCTCAGAGCAGTTGCATCCAAATCCTTTTAGGGCTGTGATCCATAATCCATAGAACCAATGCGGATCGGTCTTTTGATCATGCATGCATGCAAGTGCTGGTCCTGTTTCATATGTTAGGAATTATGCCCAGGGATGTTGTGGTTAGCCAGCAGCAGGTGCGGACGGCTTAGGAGAGTGAGGACTCAGATGAGGGGCCAGGACCATTAGGGAGTGGACTGCTGCCTTCGGAGATTGTGGGGGCTGGCAGCAGCAATGAGGAGGTTCCCGAGGAGCCTGTGCCAAGTCTGCGTGCACGCAAGGTTGCTCGCAGGAAAGAGCTGTTGCAGCAGCACGGGTGATTCGGGAGTAAGGCTGCAAGGTAATGGCCCCTCCTTCAAGAAGATAAAAGCCAGCTGTGAAGAGAACATTCTTTGCAGGAAGCAAAGGCATGTTGAAACTCCAGCCTCATGGACATTGCAGTATCTTAAGTTGGTATTTGAAGACTCTTGTGTTGTGAAATATTTCTTATCTGTTATTCTTGGCAGCCTCACATAGTTTTGGCAAGGTTTGTGCTTGCCAAAGCAGCAGCCTTTTAACCGGGGATTTGTAAAAATCATTAAAAGGTTTCTTGTCCCTTTGGTTCGTGTTTGTTTTATTGGAAAAGGGTTTGGGTCAGAACAGGGGACCATGTTCCATGGTCATGTGACTACAATTTATGACACTTTGCTGGTTTGTAGCCTTTTTGACCAGTTTCTAGCAAAAAATGCCCATAGGAATACATGAATTCGTTTAACATCTGCAGCATTCGTTTAACATACAGTCAGCAATGACTAAGGAAGTCAAATCCACAGGGACTCTTCTACCTTTTAAACTCATTTAACAAATGCAATGTTCACTTAATGGCTACTCCCCAAAGTCATAAAATTGGTCTCGTCGCATGGATATCTCAACTTACGACTGTCATGACTGATGATGGAAATTCCTGGCTTCATTACAATCATAAGTTGAGGACTATACATATAAAGTACACACACACACACGAGTTGCCAATATATTGCTTTGTTTTTCTGTTCAATTAAAGGCAGATTTAAAACCAGAAACAAAACATAATTAAAATAATAGCTCTTAATGTATAAAGTTGGAAAATGCAGTTTTTGTATAGCCTTACACACCAATTTTCTTTGAGTGAGGATTTATTATTTGTTTTTAAATTGTCTGATCATGCTTGTACTCATGTGAGCTACCAGCTGTAATCTGAAAAGGCTGTCACTCAAAATCCATAGAACTACATCTGTATCTCATCCTTGAAGAAGATTTGGAAACATTTTCTGGTTGGCCAATCATTCTTCCTCCAGGATTGATGATTACAAGTGGGCTAAATTTTAGCCTATGTCTTCCACCTCCTATGGTTCTACATGAGCTTTACTATTTAATTAAAGATATCTATGGGGTCTTTTGTGCTATCCCAGTTTTCTTGTTTTCTTGTAAACACTTCATTATTAAACTAGGTAACATGATCAGTGATGCTAGCAGTAGCAGCATAGATGATGTTACCTAGCTTGGTAATGAAACATCTGCAAGAAATCCACCAAGCTCAGAGAGCACCAAGGACCCCACAGTTCAACCCTGATCTACAAATATTCTCTTCTAAATATATTTATTTTTTTAAAAAAAGTTTCAAGTCCAGGAGGGAGATTGTGTATATGTGGGAGGATTGTGTATGCATCTAATACATTCTCTTACTGGTGATTAGTAGCATAAAGATCACAAACTACTTTTTGGTAAGAGATTTGAGTACTGTAAAATAAGAACTCAACTATTCAGACCAAAGGATGTTCCCTTGCCACATGTAAATGGGAAGTGACTTCGAAACTGACTTGCTAATCCCCGTTTATCTATATCAGGGGTGTGAAACAATGGTTCTTTTATGGCTTGTGGTCTTCAGTTCCCAAAATTCCTGAGCCCGTCATGTGCTGTATCTATGTGTATGTTTTAGATGAAATTAGAAGAAACCTTCGATGACATGTAATCCTAAATACAAAGCATTCCTGAGATTAACTTTCTCAGTCTTGTGCATATGACTGACTATTTCTAATATGAAGTCAACATTTTGCAGTAGCAACCAATCGTCCCATTCCCAGTCTAATAGGAAAGCTCATCTGGACCACTTTGGCATACTCAAATTACAGCCTGTGTCTTCAAGCATAACAGTAATGAAACGGACAGCAGTGACTGTCATTTTCCAACGGACATTAGCCGTTAAGAGCTAATAAAAGGTGATTTGTCAAGCTAAATCTGCTTCTGTCGAGCCAGACCTTTCCATAGCAGTAAAATAATGGTTGATTGGCAGGTCATGAAATTAGGTGTTAGTCCATGGCAGTGCAGAGCTTGTCAAAAAACTAGAATGTTATCTCACAACCATTGATGCAAGGAAGACATCAAGGATGGGACTAGTAAAGAGAGGTGACCTCATCATCTCACTCACCACCTCAGAAATTTGTTTTCTGATATGGAGGAATTCAACAAACTCTAAATTCAGATTTTCCTAGACTCCCTTTGATTGTATTTCCATATAGGCAATAGGACATGAGGGTTTTTTTTTTATTCTCAGGTCAAATCTCCATAAATTCAAATACAAAGATTTTGAGAAAATGAGGGACAAGTAAAAACAAGTGAACAAGATAAGGAACTACTACAGTTCTATTGCTATCTGCCTTCTAATTTCTTTCTTTTTTCTTATCTATTTTAAACTATCTCCTGTTCCAACCTCTTGAAACTGGCTTCAAAAGATAAGATGAAATACGGACACTTGTTTTCTCTGACAGAAAATGGATGCTTATGCAAAGAAGCCTTGAGGGCTTCCACTCCATAACCCAGATTGCAGGTGGAGATTATAGGATTCAAAGTCCACATGAAGAAAGTGATTGTAAAATTACCCAGGCTGAGTTTGGGTGTGATTACGCAAAGCAGTGTTTCTCACACTTGGCAGGTTCCAAATAGGTAAGATCTCAGCTCCCAAAATATGGTAGCTGAGGAATTTTGGGAATTCTTCCAGTCAATATATCTAGAAATTGTCGAGATTGGAAAATGCTGGCATAGATGAAGGGTTGCTAGACACAAAGTCAACATGCTGAGAAACAGAGATGGGATTCTACCGGTTTGTACCAGTTTGCGTGAACTGGATCTTAAGTATTTCAACTGACTAACTCACCCCGACCCTCCCAGGAGTCTCCACATGGCCCATTTTTGATGCAGGTAAGTGCAGGGTGTGTGGAGGCTCTGGGAGGGATAAAAATGGGCCTTCCGGGAGTCCGGAAATGGGCCTGTTTCCAGCTTCTGGTGGTCCAGGGGAGGCCATTTTCTCCCTTCCCAGGGGAAGCTACTGGACCCTTGGGAAGGCAAAAAATGGCCCTCCCGCCATGGTCAAGCCCACCCAGCAACTGGGCAGTGAACCAGTTGCTGGGATTTTTGAATCCCACCCCTGCTGAGAAGTCCTGATGTGGCTATGGAACAAAAGAGTGTGGCTGTGGCTTTGAAGATGGTGCAGAACTTCAAGTCCCAGACAATGATCCATGGTGATGGAGCTTGGGAGCTGCATGTCAGCAGCAAAGCAGCCACCTGAATTTATGATCTGCTCCTGCTAAACTGCACAATGGGTGATCTCTCCCTTTTTTACTCTTCAAAAAACCTATTGCTTTCTTGATCCCTTTGGTGTCCTAACACAAATAGCACCACAGAAACCTCATCCTGTTTTAGCAGCCTCTCAAGAAGTACGCAAGGACCCATTTCTTCTGCTAATGCAATAATCTGGCCACGGCTAGCTAGATGCAGCGGTGGGATTCTACCAGTTCGCACCTATTCGCTAGAACCAGTTGTTAACATTCTAAGCAGTTCGGAGAACCAGTTGTTAGAAGAAATTACTGGCCTAATCCTGTAAGGAAGGCAGGAAGGAAACATTCTGGTGTTGCTTACAGAAACTGCCTTTCCATTAACCCTTATTACATTCTTGGCAGGACTAGACTTCCTGTCTCAGGAACGTCTCTGGAGTTTTTTTCCCCCTCCTTTGCTGGTACTTTGCTTGTGTGGAGTGACCATTCAAAGTTACAATGGCACTGAAAAAAGTGACTTATGATCATTTTTCACACTTACAACTGTTGCAACATCCCCACAGTCATGAGAGGGCAGGCGAGGAGATGTGTGCCTCGACGTGAGTGATATTGAGTTGGCCACTCCCAGCCAATAACATGACCCCCAAGCCATGCCCACCACCTAAACCCCACCCACAGAACTGGTCGTTAAAAAATTTGAATCCCACCCCTGGCTAGATGGCATCATATTGATAGCTTCTGATCCACAATGATGTACTTTTTTTATGGAGAGCATAACTGCTGATTGGCGAAGTGGGGGTTTACGGTTCAGGGAATACTTACTGCAGAATCTGAAATCCAAGCCAACAGCAGAAGAAACTGGTCTATGTGTTTTGTTGTTGTTTCCCCTATTCAATCAAGTCTCAAACAAGGGCTTTCAGAAGTGGTTGGTGTTATGTATGTAGGTTTGAATGTTATTGGTTTATTTGAACTGTTCTTGTAAAATGTCAAATGGTATTGGTTTAAATAGTGGGGGAAGAAACCCTGCACTCCCATTGGCTGGCAGCTACGGCTGCAGGCTATAAGAGGCAGCCGTAGCCCAGCCAACTCGGGTCCATTCGAGCTGTAGTCACTGAATAAACTCTTCACTGAAGCTCTTCGCGTCTGACTCTTCATGCAAACATAACAGTTGGCATTGCCTCCTTCCTAGGGCTGAGAGGTAGCGATTGGGTTTCTAGCTGGATGCCTTAACCACTACACAAACAGGCATGTAGAGCTTCTGTGAAATTGCCATTCAATGCCAATTCTGTAGGAGAATTATGGACTTGCTACATGCCTACCTAGTATTATTTATTACCTCTTCCTCCTCCACCTCATTTTTATATCATGTCCAGTAAAAAGAAAATCAAGCCGGGCTCCCTTGAGCAGTCATAAAAGAGAGGAATTAAGTGCAGAAATGGATCAGTAACAAGAAGAGAACAATCAATATCAATCATTGGATTAAAAAAAACTGATGATCAATTTTCTAAAAAAAATATGCTGTTAGTGTTTTATAAAAAATGCACAATAATCTTTTTCAGCAGATTCAAGGAGAAGGGATTTTAAAAGATCAAGGATGACCTAGCCTTCCTAATTCTTCTGGAACACGGCAATTATCAGATTATTTATATAATGACCAATGCAACACAATCTCTTTAGCCATGCTTGGTGAACCAACCAAAATGATTATATTTGTAGAAGAAAAAAGGCAGAACAACCTAGAATCTATCAATTCCTGTTGCTTTGATAATTGGTCTGGTGTAGTGGTGAAGGTGTTGGACTAGAAGGGGAATACAGATACAGATTAACAGACTTGGAAGGGACCTTGCGGATCATCTAGTCCAACCCCCTGCCCAAGCAGGAGACCCTACACCATTTCTGACAAATGGCAGTCCAATCTCTTCTTGAAAGCCTCCAGTGATGAAGCTTCAGTGTCTCTGAAGGCAAGCTGTTCCATTGGTTGATTGTTCTCCTTATTTGCAGGTTGAATCTCTTCTTGTTCACTTTCCATCCATTATTCCTTGTCTGGCCTTCAGGTGCTTAGAAAAATAGACTGACCCCTTCCTCTCTGTGGCAGCCTCTCAAATATTGGAACACTGCTATCATGTCTCCCCTGGTCCTTCTCTTCACTAGACTAGCCATACCTAGTTGCTCCAACCATTCATTGTATGCTTTAGCCTCCAGTCCCCTAATCATCTTGGTTGCTCTTCTCTGCACTATTTCTAGAGTCTCAACATCTTTTTTATAGTGTGGTGACCAGAACTGGATGCAGTACTCTAGGTGTGGTCTTACTAAGGCTTTATAGAATGGTATTAGTACCTCCCTTGATCTTGATTGTATCCCTCTGTTAATGCAATTTAGGATTGCATTGGCTTTTTTGGCTGCCGCCGCACACTGTTGACTCATATTTAATTGGTTGTCCACTAAGACTCCAAGATCCCTACTGTCAATCATAAAATCTTCCTGGGACGGGGGGCTCTGGCCAATCATCTTGTCTCAGCTCAATGGGTATTGTTATTGTACAGGAAGAATAGGGGAGAGATGTGGTCTATGTTGTCCACATCTCATAAAGGAAATGTACCTAATAAAATAATTGCAGTTGATGCAACTAGCAATTATAACAACAAACCAATGAACAAAAGTTCAGAAACAATTCAATTGTTTTACATTTTGACAGTAGTCATTCCCTGATGTGAGTTTATTTCATTGTATCTGTATTTTGTCTTTCTCTGCTTTCTGATCAGAGGTGGTATTCAGCAGGTTCTGACAAGTTCTGGAGAACCGGTAGCGGAAATTTTGAGTAGTTCAGAGAACCGGCAAATACCACCTCTGACTGGCCCCACCCCCATCTATTCTCTGCCCCCCGAGCCCCAGCTGATTGGCTGGGTCTTCTTTGGTTGCCCTGCACAGGAGAACAGACCTGGAAAGTAGGTTAGTGGGGTGGGGAGGGAATGGGGATTTTGCAGTAACCTTCCCCCAGGAGTGGGGTGGAAATGGAGATTTTACAGTATCCTTCCCCTGCCACGCCCACCAAGCCACACCATGCCCATCAAGCCACGCCCACAGAATCTATAGTAAAAAAATTTGAATCCCACCATTGTTTCTGGCCCATATATTGTTTTCTATTTCACTATGTCTCCAGCTTTTCCTCATTGGATATTATTTATTTATCAAGTTTCCATACAGCCCATGTCATCTGAATGACTCTGGGCAATTTACAAACAACAAAATAAAGTATGACTAAAAGCACAGTTAAAAATGAAAGTCAAAGTTAAACAATTCAGAAGGCTAAAATATTTAGCCTTCCTCAAGCCACCAGCCATCCCCAGGGTTCCATCACACTCTTAAGCTTGTGTTAGAGTTGTCTGCAAGTATGTGTAAGCATCAACGCATACCTATGGTACAGAGGCATTGATGGATAAGAGGGGTTGATGGATAAGGGTATGTTGCAATTGGTTGTAGAGGGGCTGACAAACACATACACCTCCCTAATCTCAACAATGTCGTATGGAGATGCCTGTCCTGCATGCCAATTGGTTGACCTGACTTCCTACTGTGAGCTGAGCAGAAGGCAAGGGATGTTTCTTTGCGCACCGCCTAGTCAGAATATTAAATGCAACAACTATACAACCATCTCCAAACAACAAATATATTCCCTGACATGCAGTGATGCTGAAGTCTAACTCACACTTTAGACCAGAGGTCTCCAAACTTGGCAACTTTAAGACTTGTGGACTTCAATTCTCCATAGCTGGCTGGAGAATTCTGGGAGTTGAAGTCCACAAGTCTTAAAGTTGCCAAGTTTGGAGACCCCTGCTTTAGACCCCCATGCTAATTGGCACAGCCAGGTCTTAACACTCTTCCACTTACTTACTTTAAAAATTACCAAGTGACTTCGTTAGTTTTTTTTTCCAATTGGTGAATACCTCTCCATTCACTTGCCTGCAACGTATATTAAGAGAGAAGAAATATGTGTCCTATATTTATAAAATATTATGTCACCTATTTTTCTCTTCCTAATAGACATTGTTATATGATCTATTTGAGTGCGCCTCTTTCAATGACCTTCCTTGAGTAAATATTGGAAACAATTTTTCAGGTGGCTCTTGCAGCTTCCAAGGATTCCTGTGCAACATGGGCTTTCAGTAACCTTGCCTTTCGATCTCTTCCTACATTATAATGATGTCAATTTTCCCAATTGGATGATCTCCAAATGTAATAGGAAATATAATTCAGAGGACAGTAGCCAGGAATTTAGGGAAATATAGTCCAACTACGGTATCTTTGGAGGCTTAAGAAAGGCATTCCAACAATATTTTGCCTAAGATTATTCTGGCAAGGTTAGTTCAGTAAATCTATTTTATAATGCCCAAGGTTCTTCCTTAAATATTCTGTGGCCTACAACTCATCCAGGTGTATATGCTTTTAGCTTACTATTGTGCCTATTAAGCTGACCTTTTACTTGATCTAGGATTAAAACAAAGAGTGTAACTGGATGAAGGTCACCCAAGAAGTTTTCATCATAATTGCTAAACCAGGCTGGTGAAAAATGGAGAATAAGAAAAAGGGGCAAGAAAACTTCTGCTGTAGCTCCCAGACCTAGTCCATTCTGATAAAATGGTCAGGATTACTTTTGCTTTTACTCACCTCTAACTAAGGCTTTTGCACATGACAGAGGAGGATGCAAAAAGTCAACTCCGCTAGATGGATCAGACCAGAAAATCAACTCCACAAAAGATTAAAACTACTTTTATTGAGATTTCCTGTTACAACAAAATCTTGCAAATCTGTTTGTGCTATATATCAGGGATCTACAACCTTGGCAACTTTAAGACTTGAGGAGTTGCCCAAAATTCCTCAGCTAGTTGGCTGGAGAATTCTGGGAGTTGACGTCCACAAGTCTTAAAGCTGCCAAGGTTGGAGACTCCTGTTCTATATGACCCACTTCCAAACATTATGTAGCTGTTCTGGATTTTAAAATGCCTTGGTCCCTTTTCCTAGCCAACAGCACCTACATATCTCCATCAAGATAATCTTCCTAGTTCCCTACACAAAGTGATGCTTGCTAGAACTCTCTGTAATAATGCAAGGGACCAATTGTGCCTGTACAATATACAAACATACAACCTTAGTAAGACCACACCTGGAATACTGCATTCATTTTTGAGCACCACATGATAAAAAAAAAGATGTTGAGACTTTGGAAAAAGTACAGAGAACAGCAACTAAGACAATTAAGGGCCTGGGGACTTAAATCTATGAAGAACAGTTACAGGAATTGGGTATGGTTGGTCTAGTAAAAGGAAGGGCTAGGATGATATAATCCCCATGTTCTAATATTTGACGGTCTGCCATAAAGAAGAGGAAGTCAACCTATTTTCCAAAGCACCAGAAGACAAGACAAGAAACAATGGATGGAAACTACTCAAGGAGAGAAGAAGCAACCTGGAATTAAGCAAAAAATTTCCTGACAGCGAGAACAATCAACTAGTGGACCAGCTTTGCCTCCGGAAGTTGTGGGTGCTCCACCACTGGAGGCTTTTAAGAAGAGATTGGACTGCCCTGCTTGGTCCCCTGCTTGATCAGGGAGTTAGACTAGAAGACCTCCAAGGTCCCTTCCAGATTTATTCCATACGTATCTACATACTTTTCATAAGGGACTACAAAGTCAGAAGAAGTAGGAATCCCAAATAAAAAAAGCATGGTGGCATTTAGGAGCAGTGATTCAGCAGCTCATTCTGAAACGCAGGAACTCCACACAACAGCCTTTCGTGACCAAGGAGATATTACTCCATGTCCAGAAGGCATGTTCACGTCCTGGCGTTGTCTTATTTATTTAAAAAGGAGCTAATGCCGGTTAACATTTAATTAGGAAAAAAAAATAAATGAGTGAAGCGCAATTTCACAATTAAATTCGTAAGGCATAACTGCAGTCCTATGCATCATTAGCCTGTAGTAAGCTGCACTGAACTTACTTCTGCTTACTTCGGATTGCATCATATTATTTGCTGGCTTTAGAGTCTTCATGTCTCCTTAATCTTTACAGCTTTATTATGTTGTTTTATTACGTTATGAATACCATCCTGGGATTGCATCTGGTAATGAAATGCTATTGAAAACTTACGAGTAAACAAGTAGATTCACTCTTTCATTTGTCAGAACAGGGAAAGTCTGTCAATTACCATGATGATTCAACATATTACATAGCTATTTTCTTTAAGACAAGGGGGAAAAAAAACCAGATTTTCAAACAAGATTTGAAAAAAGGTCTGAGATCTTCGTCACAATAAGTACAGGTACTCCTCAACTTATAACCACAACGGACCCTCAATTTTCTGTTGTTAAGTAAAACATTTGTTAAATGGATGCTGCCCCATTTTACGACCTTTCTTGACACAGTTGTTAAGTGAATACCTGCAGTTGTTAAGTTAGTAACCTGGTTGTTAAATCAGTCTGGCTTCTCCACTGACTTTACTTGTCGGAAGATCACACGACCCTGAGACCAGAAGTGGTATTCAGCCGGTTCTGACCAGTTCTGGAGAACCGGTAGTGGAAATTTTGAGTAGTTTGGAGAACCGGCAAATATCGCCTCTGACTTGCCCCATCTATTCTCTGCCTCCTGAGTCCCAGCTGATCGGCTGGGTCTTCTTTTGTTGCCCTGGACAGGAGAACAGAGCTAGAAAGCAGGTTAGTGGGGTGGGGAGGGACTGGGGATTTTGCAGCATCCTTCCCCTGCCATGCCCACCAAGCCACACCACACCCCTCAAGCCATGCCACGCCCACCAAGCTACACCCACAGAACTGGTAGTAAAAAAAAATTTGAATCCCACCACTGCCTGAGACACCCCAACCCTCATAAATACGAGTCAGTTGCCAAACATCTGAATTTTGATCAAGTGACCATGAGGATGCTTGCAAAGGTCATAACTGTGAAAAAAATGGTCATCATTCATTTTTTTCAGTTTTGTAACTGTGAACAGTCACTAATTGAACTGTTGTAAGCCGAGGGCTACCTGTGTCATAGCAGCATGTGAGCAATTTTGTTTGGGCCTGGGATAGTGTTTGAAATTAGAGATTGCCAGGAAATTCCTGGGAAGTATACCAGAAGCTGAAAAACTATGTAAATCCGGGAAGCCCTATGATTACACTTCTGTTTCTCTCACAAACAGAACAAAAGTTTCAATTCACACAAATATGTTTGTCACTTGCTAATGGCAGAGACTTGTATGTGTGAAAAAACTAGACGAGATTTTTAAAAACCCAGTAACAATGCGATTAATGTGTTGCCTTAAGGTCAATTCACACCTTCAATCATCAAGATTTGCCACAGAAAATCCCCAGATATTCAAGGAATCAAGACTTAGTAGCAGAGAGGGTAAAAGAACAGAAGAAGGCAAATACTACGGAAAGTAATTCTTCTACCTTGTAGGAATAGAAAAGAGAGGCATATCTTTGTTTCCACTGTTGGACAATTTTCCCCATTCAAATGTTCCTAAATTCAATATAAATCCCAACTGGTCTTTTTGGGGATTTGATTTTTGTTTTCCAAGTCTGGCGGTTACTTTAAGCACTAACATCTATGGATTTCCTTGAAAAGCCCAACTTCTTTCCTTACAAAAACATACAATCGCGGGGCTTGAAGGGAACTCAGAGATCTTCTAGTCCAACTCCCAGCTCAAGGCAGGAGACCTTATACAATCCTGGCCAAATGGTTGTCTAGTCTAATTCTGACAACTTCCACTGATGCAGTACCCACAATCGGAGGAGGCAAGCTATTCCATTGATGAATTGTTTTCATGGACATTTCTTCTTGCTTTAGGTTGGATCTCTGTTTAACAAGCGTTCACCCCTTCCTTCTTGTCCTACCCTCTGCTGCTTTGGAGAATAAGTCAATGGCCTTTTCTCTAGCCCAATCCTTCTCTTCAATAGGCTAGACCCGTGTTGGCGAACCTATGGCACGTGTGCCAGAAGTGGCACGCAGAGCCATTTCTGCACACGAGAGCTTGCCCAGAAGCGTGAGTGCTGCTGCTGGCCGACAGCTGATGGTCGGGTATCTGGCGCGCATGCATGGAGTGGTGGTGCGGGAGATGCATGTGTATGCTCAAAGATGCACAGCGCATTGGGGGGGTCGCACATGCATGCGCAGAGATGCACGGGGTGCGGGGGATTGCGCACGGATGCACAGATGCATGGCGCATGGGTGATTGCCTGTGCATGTGCAGAGATGCGCAGTGCATGCAGGGGGGAATTGCATGCATAGATGCAGGTGCATGGTGTGCGGGAGTGATTGCGCACGCATGCGCAGGGCAAATGGGGGGGCCAGCACGCATTTATTGGCACAGGAACCAAAAAAAGTTAGCCACCACTGGGCTAGACCTACCTAGCTCTATCATTCGATATTATTTTATTTATTTATTTATTTATTGGACTTATAGGCTGCCCTCTCTCCCAGGGGACTCAGGGCAGCTTACAATAAGAAATGAGAATACAAATATTAAAATACAATTAAACCAGTCAAATTAGCTCAATAAAAAATTAAAACCCAATTAAAAACTAAAATTGATAAAAACCCACCCATTCAGTCCAGGCTGGCCTGTTGAAACAACCAAGTCTTTAGGTCGCGGTGAAAGGAACGGAGGTCAGGGGCCAGCCGGAGCTCCAAGGGGAGTTGATTCCAGAGGGTGGGTGCTTCCACAGAGAAGGCCCTACCCCTGGGCACCACCAGCCGACAATGTCTGACCGACGGCACCCCCACAAGGCCCTGCCTGTGGGACCGTACAGGGCGATTGGAAGTCGACGCTGGCAGGAGACGCTCCCACAAGTACCCTGGACCCAAGCCATGTATATGACTTTATATATGATCACTAATACCTTGAATCTCACCCGGAGATTCAAGCCTCCAGACCGGGGGAGGGGGCTGCTGAGGGTTCGCAGGGGTTCGGGAGAGTCCCTAGCTAAGATTATGTGCCCCCATAATCCCACTCCTGGCTGGCCCCGCCCAAACCTGCCCTTCCCTCCCCTTCCCGGAGTCTCCCCATGGCCCGTTTTGGATGCAGGTAACTGCAGGATGTGCACGGAGGCTCAGGGAGGATGAAAAATGTGCCTCCCAAAAGTTTGGAAAGGCTGGAAATGGCCCGTTCTGGCTTCCAGAGAGTCCCTGGGGAGGCCGTTTTCGCCCTGGTAACTGGCATATGTTTGTGTGGGTTGCAGCATCCCAGGTTGACTTGATTGCCACGTACAATCTTTTCTACCAGCTTCCAAGGAAAAAAGAACACCTCATCAAATCAGGAATGACTTGCTTAACAACCAACTTATTTAAGCAACAGAAATTCTGAAGTCCCGATTATGGGGTAAGTTGAGGTAATTTGTACCTGGCTGAAAAAAGACATTTGAATGCCGCCATTAAGGTTTAATATCAATGCGGCATATTCAGTTTTTCTTCAGTGGATTTTAAAGCATGCTGATGTCCTTACACAATCGATACGAGTCTGATGCTTCACTGGATCAACAAGATCTCCAAAAGGGACTTTCTAAATGCACAGTTTCTTTGACCTTTCACTTGCTCTGACTTTCTACCATTACAGGTTTTGGGCACTCCTTTGTTTGAAACAAGGCGTTGTATCTAAAAAATCCTCAGCTCCGTTCCTTTTAAAAACAGAGCAGCTCTACAATCCTAATTTACAAAGGCCAATTAATCCCTCTGATTAATAGGATTCCTCAGTTAAAGGACTATCCAGTCCAGGTCCAGCTTAAACATATAAAAGAATTTATATAAGTAGTCTTTGACTTACGACCACAACGGAGCCCAAAATGCGAGACAGTTGTTAACTACTCTTTTAATGAATTTATTTATTGTTGTTTTTAATTGTAAGCCGCCCCAAGTCCTTTGGAGAGGGGGCAGCATATAAGTCGAATAAATAAATAAATAAATAAATAAATAAATAAATAAATAAATAAATAAATAAATAAACTGAGTTTTGCCTCCTTTTATAACCTTCCTTGTCACCATGGTTAAATGAATCACCACAGTTGTTAAACGTTATTGAGTGAATCTGGCTTCCCCATTGTCTTTGCTTGTCAGAAGGTCGCAAAAGGTAAAATCCATGAGGGTTAGGATTAGGGTTAGGGTTAGGCCACACACTGCAACCATCATAAATATGAGTCAGTTGCCAAGCATCTGAATTTTGATCCCGTGACCACGGGGATACTGCTAGAGTTTCCTGTCTAAGCAGGGGGTTGGACTAGAAGACCTCCAAGATCCCTTCCAACTCTGCTATTCTATTCTATTCTATTCTATTCTATGCTATTCTATTCTTCTATTCTATTCTATTGTATTCTACTCTACTCTATTCTTCTATTCTATTCTCTATTCCTATTCCTATTCTATTCTTGTATTCTATTCTATTCTATTCTATTCTATTCTTCTATTGTATTGTATTGTATTGTATTCTATTCTACTCTACTCTACTCTACTCTATTCTTCTATTCTATTCTCTATTCCTATTCCTATTCTATTCTTGTATTCTATTCTATTCTATTCTTCTATTCTATTCTATTCTATTCTTCTATTGTATTGTATTGTATTCTACTCTACTCTACTCTACTCTATTCTTCTATTCTATTCTTATTCTGTTCTATTCTACTGTACATCTGTTCTGCTCTCTTGTCTGCTTGCTGTTGCTTTCTGTTCTATAGTATTCTATTGTATTCTATTCTATTCTACTTTCTATTCATTTTCATATTCTATTCATATTCTATTCTTCTATTCTATTCTCCATTCTCCATTCTCCATTCTCCATTCCTATTCTACTCTACTCTACTCTACTCTATTCTCTATTCCTATTCTCTATTCTCTATTCCCTATTCCTATTCCTATTCTATTCTACTATTCTATTCTCTATTCCTATTTTATTCTTGTATTCTATTCTCTATTCTACTCCTATTCCATTCCATTCCATTCCATTCTTGTATTCTATTCTCTATTCCTATTCTATTCCTGTTCTGTTCTTCTACACTACTCTACTCTATTCTAAATACCTGTTTAGATAAGTATGTGTGGTTTTGGGGTTTTTTTTTGGTAAGTCAATGCATATGCACCTTTCACACCAACTATAGAATTTTTAGGTAATGCCCAAGAAGGAAAGAACGAAACTTCAACTATACTTACTGGGCAGTCTTGTGAGAAGAAGTAAGTGGAGAAATTCCCCGCAGGGGCTCATTTCCCTCTGACATTTGGAAAAGAGTGCAGGTAGCATGGAAGTCATTGTACAGAGCTAACAGAGGCACTAGAAGAGGTAATGAGAATCTTCCCTTGCAGCCTCCACCCTAACTATGATTTAGATTCCTTCTTCTTCTTCTTTTTTTAGTAATATTGAAGAGGCAATAAATATTCTCCTCTTTGCTGCTCTTCCTGCCAAGAGAATGATCTGAAGCCCTGCAGCCAGCCGATTAACAGGAGAGAAGACAAGATTTGCCCAAACCAGCCTGTGTTTTGAGAAAGGGAAGGGAAAGATGGAATTCTCCAATCCAGCATGAGTGAAAGAGTTGTGCAAATAATGGTGCACGGCAACTCTTGGCAGTAGGAGTACAAAGGACGCAGGCCTCAGCCCTGTGCTGTGTAGGTATCTGAAAGCCTTGTACTCATTAATTGTGGTACAGGTTGTCCTCCTTGTGCCTCCACAATTGAGTTCAAAATTTGTGTGGCTAAGTGTTGTGGTTCACCGGCAGCAGGTGCGGGTGGCTGAGGTCTCGGAGAGCAAGGATTTTGCCACTTCCGGTTTTTCCGGGAAGGCCATTTTTTGCCCTCCCAAGGGTCCAGAGACCTCCCCCAGGCCTTTGGAAGGGTGAAAACAGCCTCCCCAGGCCTCTGGAGGCCCTCCGGAAACTGGAAACAGGCCCATTTTTGGACTTCCAGAAGGCCCATTTTTCCCCCTACCAGAGCCTCTGCACGGACCCTGCACTGACCTCCCTTGAAAATGGGCCGCATGGAGACTCCTGGGAGGGGCGGGAGGGGCAGGGCCAACTGGTTGTTTGAAATACTGGTTTGGCAAACCAGCTGTAACTTTAACAATCGCATCTCCTGAACCGGTAGAATCCCACCCCTGGATATAACCCTCTTATCTGTGTGCTCCTCAGAGTTAACATACATGTATGCCCTGTAGAAAGCGCGTGTTGAAAAAGGCTACGTTCGGTAGAAAGAAATGGATCCTGTTCCAGGAAAATCCACTGCACTGTGGCTTCCGCCAGTCCACTGGGGCCCATTAGAGTAACAGCGTGTCCATTCAGCCTGATATATAAATTACTAATGTAAATTAATGGATAGCTGAAGCCCTTTGGTCCCAGATATTTAAATAATTAAACAGGGAATTAACAGAGGAAAAGGCAGGAGCAAAGGAAAAAGACAATCTTTAACTCCAGAACTAGAAGCGTTTGTCTTGAGGGGAAAGAAAAACAACCAGTGTGTTTCTTTAACTAATATTGTCAGTCCCCGTCCTTATTGTTACAGGCGGGCAGGTTCCCATTTTTAAAAAAATATCTGTAGAAGTGATCCTTATTTTAGTAGCATGTACACATCAGCAGAACTGAGCTTTTATGATTGTCTCTCAGAGAAAGAGCACAACTAGGGTTGTGTTGCAGTTGTTATTGTGTTTCATATTATGACAGCCCAGTAAACTGGAAATCTATTATTCCATTTAATCAAAACGTAACTTTTCTCCCTAGGATCAAGCAGGAAAAAACAAGTTTTGCACGTGCTTAGAAACTAGTTGTGCATTTTGTCCTACATCTTGTCTCAAAATAGTTTTGCAATTATTTTTAAGGACACCTTTTTTTTGAATGTAGAAATCCACCCATAGGTGTTCTGAAAAATGGGAAACAGCCCATCTGAAGGAAGAAATTTTTAAAAAAGGCAACCTAACCCCTACTACAGATGTCTGCTGAGTTCATTGCTATTACATCTGCTAAGGAGGAAGCCAGATGTTCAATATCACTGAGAGAACTGTTGCTTTCCCAAATATTATACCCTGTGGTAATCTCCACTCCGATTTACATTCAGAATGAATTCACACACAACCACAAGTGGCCACCTCATTGGCATATGTGAAAGAGCCATCCCAAGCATCCGAATTTCCCAATCAGGTTCAAATCCTGATTGCTTGTCACTCAGGGTTCCACTGACAGGTATGATAGCTTTCTAGTCACTTGGTTAAAGACAACACGTCTTGTTCTCAGCTGGCAAATTTACCTCAGGTTGCAGAAGGTTATAAAAATGTGCCATCTGGATTCTTTTCAGTCTGGGTTCAGGTCAGGTTATAGTACAGAGACAGCATTGGTCATGCTTGTGGGCGTGGCTTGGCAGGCTTGGCAGGGTTCTGTGGGCATGGCTTGGTGGGTTTGGCTTGGTTTGGTAGGCGTGGCTTGGTGGGTGTGGCAAGGGAAGGATACTGCAAAATCCCCTTCCCTCCCCACCCCACTAACCAGCTTTCCAGCTCCGTTCTCCTGGTGCAGGGCAACCAAAGAAGACCCAGCTGATCAGCTGGGACTCAGGAGGCAGAGAATAGATGGGGGCGGGGTGAGCCAGAGGTGGTATTTGCCGGTTCTCTGAACTACTCAAAATTTCTGCTACCAGTTCTCCAGAACTGGTCAGAACCGGCTGAATACCACCTCTGCTTGCGGGCAAGTGTGGAGGTCTTAGGATAAAGGTGCTGCCACTGTCCTGGCCCTCCTGCAGCTCTTAGTGGCTTTGATACCATTGGCCAATTCAAGATGCTGGTCCTTACTTTTAAAGCCTTACAACGCATGGGACTAGGTTATTTGTGAGATTGTCTCTCCTTGAGGATATTTGCCTGTCTCATCAGGTTGGATAGACTGGGAATGCTGCAGACCTCTTCTCTGAAATGTTGCCATTGAATAGAATCTACAAACTGTGCCTTTTCCATAGCAGCCCCTGCCCTGTGGAACACCCTTTGCCTTGAAATTTGGGAGGCACCTAGTCTTTTAACCTCCTGCAAAGTTGTAAAGAAGAGGTTCCTCCCACACAATATAAAGGTTGGAGCCCAGGGATTGTTGTATGGAAACAGTGGACTAAACACTTGCTTTTTCTTGGTTTCCTCGTTTATGATTTTATTATAGTTGTGAACCTCCCAGGATTGTTTATTACAAGATGGTGGCCACCAACAAACGAAGAAACAAAGCCACCAATTAATACGTGTGACCTCTCAATCTAAGAACATATATTCACCTACTTAACACTATTGCATTTAGTAATGCCTCCTCGTTCAAGTTACTTAGGCCTCCTCACTTCATTTGTTCTGCAAAGATGCAAAGATGCAAAGGAGGAAGGTAAAGGTTTAGTGACTCTTTCATATAAATCCTTACCACACACAAAGGGCAATTCCAGTGTCATAACCAATGATTTATCCCAGCTTACTATTCTGGTAGTTTGCAGAGATTTTACACCATAGTTCACTGATGCTGCAAATTATGATCCTAGCCAGTGTGGAGAGATCTCTATGTTCTTGTTATTTTCCTGAGTAACTTGTCCTTGTTGTAGGACATAATAGCTCCAGAATGGCTCAAATATAGAATGTTTTTCATGGCTATACTTCCAATCCTTCCCTCTGGTTTGCATTCCTATACCTCACCTACATTTTAATTAAAAATGTGAGGTTCCATTTTGCTCAGGGCCTCTATATCTCTAACAGTTTGGTAGGTGAGATGGGTCTGAGCATATGGCTATGGTTTTCTCACCTTAGCAGCAGCATACTGTGAAATTCTCTAAAATTTTAAAGAAATGGGGGAACCTTTCAAACCGGATGGCAAAAACCTTTCATTATATGCTAAAAAATGTAGGCATATATGTAACATCATAGAGACAGAGTTCTTTCCCACAAAATATATTTTCTCATGTCATTTGCCTCCTTATTTTATAATGTCCTCCTACCTCTGTTTTATATCTACATCTAAATAAAAATAAATTAGGCTATAGATCATTTTCAAAGTGCTACTGTGACTCACTATTTTCTGGTTTTCCCCCACCCCTCTATGGAAAAGTCTTCCACATTTACCACCATGAAGATAGAAGGCTTATTTTGCACACCATTAATGAAGCTATTTATCAAAATGTTTGATGTGCTAGGACCACTTTTGGTCACGCAGGACTACGGTAAACATTGTGTACACACATAATTTCAGAGCGCATAATAATAAATCATATTAGAAGCACGATTCTTATTTATAAACATGGTTCTTTTACAATGTACAAGAACCTTCTTCAACCTCTTCAGAGCTGAAGAAGCTTCTTGGATGAGAAGTGAAACGTCTTTAGAGAAAAACAAGAAAGTCCAGTTGCCTTTTGAAAAAAAAAAAGCACCTTTGGAACTTCTTCAACTTGGTACCCTCAAAATATGTTGGCCTTCATTAGTTCCATCACAATTGGGGAGTGACAGGTTGCAGAAAGCTAAATAATGGCTGGGCTCATATTAAAGCTAAATCAGAGTTAAAGAACAAGCTACCATGAGTAGATCCAAATAATTTACTAATGCAGAACCAAACAAGTCAGGTTATGATGTAATATTGTTATTTATTCATTTATCAAATGTCTATACTGCCCATCACACTTGCATAACAGTGGATGATTTATAAGTAAAACAGTAAAGTCGTATAAAAACTATAGTTAAAAACAGAGTTAAAAACCAAATTAAAACAGAATTAAAAAGAACTATTGCTTTACGAATGTGCGGAATTGGAGAGGCTTACGCTTAAACTAAATGGAAAGGAAGATTCAAACTATTATCAGATATGGGATAAGTGGTACAACTGGGTGGAACACCAGGAAAAGTTTACAAAGAAGAAATCCTGGAGGCATACTATATTCAGCTGTATATATGGAATGTATAATTATAATAATAATAATGGAGTTACGGTTCTTGTTCTCTTTTATCATATAAATAATATAAAGGTTATATAGACTAATTAATAGTTATAATCCAATGATAACAAATAGTTGAATATGGTGTTAATGAACATACGTCATTTATCAGTAATTATTGATTATTGTGCTTTGTTAAATTCGATATCCAATGTAAAAGTATATGTATATATATATATATATATACACATTTTTGTTGTTGTTGTTCTATGTATGTTTGTATGTTTTTAATGTTTTGTAAACAAAGCTGATTAAAAAAAAGAACTATTGCAGAGTTAAAAAAACAGAGGAAGCACCTTCAACCCACCCACCATTCCCAGGTCACAATGTACTCTTAGACCTCTAAGCCTTGTATGTACATTATTTGTGAATCTAGGCATTCAAAAAATTAAGATTAATGCTGGATTAAGGGTAGGGAAACACTTCTTTTCTTAAAAGAGAAAATACTAAATTTCCAAACTATTGCTAGATCCTTTTATTTGGTACTAAATGTCATCAATTGTGAACTGCAAGGATCAAGTGATCTTCCTTCCACTGTTGTTATCCAAGAAAACCAGATAGATAAGGTCATGTAGGCAGCGCAAGCTGAGCTCCACTCGAGGGAGTCTTCTACTCTTTTAATTTGCTTAACACTCATCTTTAATTAATGCAATTATTCCACTTAAAATAAATTTCACTAGTATCAAAGCTTTGGTGGGAGGATTTTATTCAAGAGAATTCCTATTTATAATCTAAAGCTTCGATTCACCATAGATCATGCAAAGAATACTTGAAATTTCACCTGTACAGGGACTGCAAAATAGGGCATTCGGGATTGTATTTCAAGCTAGAATGATGAAGATACCAATCTGTAGCTCAGGATTGAACTGTGCAGCCATTGGTGGTCTCTGAGTTTGGTCGTTTGCTTGCAAATGTTTCATTACCTAACTAGGTAACATTATCAGCACAGGCTGTGTGGGGTTTGCTCTCTGTTTATATGCAGCATCTTGTCCTGTAGCTGCATAGAGAGACCAAATCACATGTTCACTAACACTGATGCTATTACCTACTCGGGTAATTAAATGTCTAGAAGCAAACAACCAAGCTCAGAAAGCACCAAGGACTCCACAATAATGAGGGTGCAAGGAAGAATTCATTTGGTCTTAAAAATGGTAAGCCCCACTTTTAATCATTTCTCTTTTACTCTTTATTACAGCAAATATAAAGCATCAAATAATCAGCTGCAACTATTGCACTGAAATCTGAATAAATGTAAATGCAATATTCATGTTTCTCTCATTCCTGAATCTTCTCTCCAGTCCCTCTGAATTCCTAGAATTCAAGGAGCTGAAATATCACTCTATAAAAAGCATACCTAAACAATATTACAATTAAAAAATTCACAACGTTTTAGCCATTTTCCAGGGTTGTGTGCACCCCTTTCCTTTTAAAAAAATATATAATCAATTAATGGTAGCCATTTTTTTCTGTAGGAAGTAAGTTCACATGATGTTTGCTACCAAAAATGAGTGGCTCACCCTCCAGCAATGCTCTAGTGTGTTCAGCATGGTTTCTAGGTGCACTTGAAATATATGTACAGACGGATCTTCGCTATTCACAAAATGAACTGAATAACATAACAGCAACAACATCTGTCTATCCCAGGTCCTTGGGAAGGACATGATAGATGGAGAAAATGCCAAATCCAAAACATCTGGCCAACTGTGCCACCAAGCATGATGATGATGATAGAAAGAGAAAGGAAGGAAGGAAGGAAGGAAGAAGGAAGGAAGGAAGGAAGGAAGGAAGGAAGGAAGGAAGGAAGAAAGAAAGAAAGAAAGAGGGAGGGAGGGAGGGAGGGAGGGAAAGAAAAGACAGAAAGAAAGACAGAGGGAGAGAGAATGCAACAAGGGTAGAAATTGACAAGAAATTGCCATAAACCCTACTGTAGATCAAATGTGAGAAACAGGACATTAAGACATTCCCAGCATTTCACTCTTGTCTGGAAAGTGCACGATAAATGTCCAATAGCACAAGAAAAAAATGAGTATGAAGAGAATAGAAAATATGAAAGAAATAACCCCAGAAGGAACAATAGTTGCTTTGTAATTACATCCTGAACTACCTTCTCATGGGGAAAAAAGATTGCAAAGATATTTCTGTATGTGTGTGCGTGTGTGTGCGTGTGTGTATGTGCATACGCTATTTGTAGTCCAAAGCAAACATTTTCATTTTTTTTTAAAAAAAGAAAAGAATCCAAGCTAAATATGGAGGAGCCAGACAGGAAGTGAAAACCATCTGGGAAACATCTGGCATGACTTTATTGCAAACCAGGCAGCAGTACCAGTTCTCAAGGTACTTAATGCTTTTGCATAAATGAGTGAGGAAATAAAACACGTAGTCAAATATTTGTTGTGTTCCTTCTGTCTTATTCTTCTCTCTTAACTTTCTGGCTCTGGATTACACTATTTACGTGAGGTTTGGGGCTAATTTCTTCTTCTTCTTTCTCCTTCAAAGGCGAGATCCTCCATACATATTAAGAATTTTCATTTCCATTAACATTAAGACTTTTCCCAGGTATTTCACTCCTCTTCCTTTGCTTTTAAAATCTATTTGCAACACTCAGCTAGAATCGTGCACTTGCTTACACCTTCAGAAACCTTTTATATGAACGAAACAGGAGAAGAAGCATATAGTAAACACTCTGTCTTTATTTTTTTATTTTTTTGGTGTGGCTGAGGCAGCCAGAAATAATGACGCTTTCAAAAAGAGAAAATTCAACTCCCTATTGCTACATTGCACAAGAGACAAAAAAATGAAAAGCTCAGGCTGTATCTTTGGCAACCAGAAGGACCCCTGAGGATATTTTAGGCCGTTGCAGCAACTCTGCCATGCTGCCTGAAAAGCCTTAATTAGGGCATGCACAGCCTTAAAATCCTTGCAGTGCTTTAGGAAATAAAATGCAAGACAAGACGCATGTGGCTTCTGTGATAAACCAAACCAGCTTTGCCATGCCTTCCAGAACTACCTAATGTGCATGCCCTGACTTTGCATTTAGCACCATTCCCATGAAAACTGATACACTATGCAAAAACACCCTAGATATTCCGTATTTGTACATTTCCTGGGAAAAATGCACAAGATCTTCAGAAGAGGAGAGAAGATAGAAGCAGAAAGCAGATTTACAGGTTACCAAGGGGACCATAATATGCAAAATTGATGTTCTAGAAATGTTTTCTGCAGAGGCACCTTCCTACAAAACTTATATTCTCCCCCACAAAAGTAGATGGTTGCTTGCTTGATTAATGGCTAATTGAGATGACCATTTGCTCTCCCACCAGTTGTTCTATCCTCTGACCTCCAGAAGCACAGCAGTTGGAAAAAGATAAAGATGAGGAAAGAAAAAGAGGCTTCTAGCAATAAATTACATAATGCAGAAGGGGCTCAGGGTTACTGAAGAGAATCCTGGAGATCAACCAACCAGCTATGTTTGGTTTAGTGGCAGCCATCTTTTCCTCCTGTTGCTACAGTAGCCCCACTTCTGAAGTGTCTACCTCAGCCTCCCTAGAAAGTTATATAATTATTCTTTACATTACTTTGTTCCAGGCACAAAGAGAAGCTGCCTGAATTCCCCAAAACTTTAAATAATAATAATAATAATCCAAGTCCAAGAAACATTCATGTCCTTCTTGTTTTCAAGAATTGTGGGCATTTCATATAGGGTAAGAGATCTTCAAATGAAGTTCTCCATATCTTTATTTCTTTTGGACTTTGTTGCTTATTTAACAATAACAAGTCCCTATAAGTAGAACAATTCTATAGCATTTTAATAAAAGGAGCTGAGATATGTTATCAAGAGGGTTAAAAACTGTTATGTATGTAGGTTTAAAGTCATTGGTTTAGTTTGAACTGTTCTTGTAAAATGTAAGAAATGATTGGTTTAAAAAGTGCGGGAAAACCCTGCACTCTGATTGGCTGTCAACTGCGGCTGCTGGCTATAAGTAGCAGCCGCAGCCCAGCCAAATTGGGTCCGTTCTGAGCTGTAGTCACTAATAAAACAAAAGAGCTTGAAGCACTCCGCGTCTGTCTCTTCATGCAAACTTAACACTGGCGACGAGGGTGGGATCTTCCCTGAAGAGAAGGCAACGCAGAACAGAAGAAGAGCAAGATGAGCACCCCCCCCAGCCCCGTTCGATCCGACGGCAGAAGACTGGGAGTCATATGCAGATTGCTTCCAAATGTATCTGGAAGGAAACGATCTAGCCGACATTTCCGAGAAGCGGAAGAGGGCGGTCTTTCTTACCCACTGCGGTCCGGCAGTTTTCAAGATGGCAAAGGCATTGGCGGGAGCTGAAGGTAATGGACTGGCCTGATTTAGAAAAGCTGTTAAGAGCCCATTACACGCCACAAGTATCATGCCTCATTAAGAGACACGAGTTTTACCGTCGTGATCAAGGGGAGAACGAAAACGTAAACGATTTCGTGGCAAGTTTAAGAGACATTGGGGGTGCATGTGAATTTAACAGTTTAGAAGAGGCCATGCGTGATCGATTCGATCTGGGCCTTAAAGACAAGATATTACAGAGCAAGTTATTAATGAAACCTAAGATCACACTCAAAGAAGCCATAGAAGAAGCCTCTTCAGCAGAAGCTACCAAGTCCTCAGCAGCAGCCATGAGGAAGATGAACAAGGCCACGAGCCATTCTGATGGGGAAAATTCTATCACAAACCATTGTGATGACCTAGATTCTGAGTCAGATTGCAGTGAGGTGGAAGAGGGAATTTACAGACTCAGAATGGAGTGGAAAAAGAAAGACCTGGAAAGAAAGAGGCAAGATTTCTACTGCAGAGGTTGTGGGGGAAGCCACCCCCGAACTGAATGCAAGTTTTTAGACACCATTTGCCTCCGTTGTGAAAAAAGAGGACATCTAGCAAGAGTCTGAAAATCATCCAGAACTCCACCCAACAGAAGGAAATTTCCTGCAAACAAAGACAAAGAATTCAAGCCCAACAATCTCAGTGAGAAAATGGGGCACAGCACAGAAGCAAAGGGGAAGAATGAAACTCATCAGACAGTAACTATCGGTCATTCATCTTCTATCAATAACAGAAAAGTGCATGTCAAGGTACTTATGGAAGGCCTTGCCAAATGGAAGTGGACTCAGGCTCATATCTGTCTATGGTGTCATGGGACGCTATTCACAGACTATTCCCAAACATGGATTCCTGCTGAGATAACCCAAATCACAGGCCCTAGGTCTTACAGGGTACAAACAGAGGATGGTGTCCTCTGGAGCAGGCACATTGATCAGCTTAGATCCAGATTACCTCAGGAACATTGCAATTGCTCCTCTCTAGTTCCCATACCTAATACCTCTTCTAGCGGGGAAGGGGAGGATCATGAGGATAATCAGCAAGCAAGAATCAACCCCATGTGTAATGAGCCAACATGACAGGAACCATCCCAAAACCTGTCACAATGCCAAAATCCATCTTTACAAGTGGAAGACTGTACATCACTACCCGACTTAGGTGCTGACATTGGGTTGGAGATGGATTGGGAGGAGAGACCAGGTTGTAGTAACCAAACAGGTTCTTCTATTACTAGAAGTCCAAGTATGGAAATGTCAGCAGACACATTTCCTCTCTCACTGGGTGAGAACATTAAAACATCTGAACCACGTAGGTCTCAACGTACACGTAAGAGCCCCACCTATTTAAAAGAGTACATTAGATAGATGGGGTTTGAGTATGGACTGAACCTAGTGGGGAGGGGTGTTATGTATGTAGGTTTAAAGTCATTGGTTTAGTTTGAACTGTTCTTGTAAAATGTCAGAAATGATTGGATTAAAAGTGCGGGAAAACCCTGCACTCTGATTGGCTGGCAACTGCGGCTGCTGGTTATAAGTAGCAGCCGCAGCCCAGCCAAATTGGGTCAGTTCTGAGCTGTAGTCACTAATAAAACAAAAGAGCTTGAAGCACTCCGTGTCTGTCTCTTCATGCAAACTTAACAAAAACCACTAATCAATATAGAAGCACCCTGATGTCTGTTACAGAGTAGGAAAAATAATCAGGATATTGAACTGTTCCTTTCCTCTCCCCCCATTTCTCCTTATAGCCAATCAGCTTTTGATGCCTATTGAGAAGGCTTTGTTTCTATGCTTAGAAATTCTTTCTTCTACTGTGCAGATGTTTCCTCTACAGTTAGCTTGTGGTGACAAGTCTTATGAGTAAGGGTAGCGCTTGGAGAATGATGTTTCTATCAGCATATACTGTAAGATGAGGGTAGGGTGGATGATGCCAGAAGATGGAAATTTATTGCAGAAATTAAACTGTGATAGAAAAACAGCGACTTATGCAACAGAAAAATTGCAAAGTTAATATTTTACCAGCCATCCTGAATTCATCTTCTTGCATGACTTTTCAAAGAAAAGTAAAGGAAAAAAGAAAAGGATGTTCCTAGCAGCCATTTCTAATCTGATGTTCTCTTGATGCTTTATACTACAATTTTCATAATCTCCAGACAGAAGATTTAAAACATTGTTGTAGAATAAAATAGAATTAAGATAGTGATGAAGGTATGTCAGCTCTTTCTGCCCTATAGGTGCTAACTCTTGGGGTAACTTCAAGGTCCCAGCTCCATTTCCTCGTAAGCTTTGATAGTTAGAATAGATGAGGAACAGATAGCCTTCCAAAGAACACCACCATACATCATATCTGAAGTTTTCTGCAAAAATACAGAATTCCACATGGAAAAATTCTTCCCTTCTGCAAGTGACACCAGTCAATGAGAGGCAAGCTTGGTTTTCACTCTACTTTGACTGATGTCCTTCTCTGAAACAGATACTCTGAGTGGAAACAGAAATTGAGGGCTCTGTTCCATTCATTTGTATTATTGGTTAACGTTCAAACATCTCTGGCTGCTGTAAAGATCTGAGGCCATTCTCAGTGTGCAAAACATTGAGAGAAAAAAAACCCTCATCCATTCAGTCTACAGAGGATCCCTCTTTCTGATGGGAAATCCCCAGGTGGCAACTTGCCAACTACCTGTTAATCTATACTTGCTTTAGAATACACAGAGTCATTTGAGACACATTTATGTTCACAACTTCAGGTTAATCATAATAGTCCTCAAGGTTCAGTTGTTCAGGCAAATTCAACTAGGCTACTCAGAATCTGTACAAAAAGAATTGGCTGAACTTTCACATATACGCTTTATTTCCTATGGGAAGTGATGGCACATCTAATTATTTGGATGCTGATTGGATGATAATTACTGGGGAGGAACATAACATCAGCTAAATCCAAGAGACTGGGCTCTTTTTAAGGCAAGGATCCAAAGAACCATGCAATTCATCCTACAAAAGAAATTTTTTAAAAAAATTCTCTTACTCCACACAATTGTGTTTCAGTGTATTTATGGATTATCATGGAATCAGAAGTAGAGTTAGCTGAGTTTTTAAATATCATCAACACAATAGTAGCCCTATTTCCTGTGTTCCTTCCAGTCATCTTATTCTACGGTTCCTTTAGAGACAGAAGGCCACCTAACGGAAAAGTATTTGCCATTTGGAGCTCACTATCAGGAGGCTGTGAGTTTGATCCTAGGTGGAGGCTAATATTTGGAATAGACTCTCCTGCTCGAGTAGTGGGTTGGACTAGATGACCTTCAGCTCCCTAAAATGTTAACTTCCTAGCCTGGACATCTAAAAGCACCAAATTGGGATAAGCTGGTATCTGCCACACAAGAACATCTCAGTGATAAAATCTGTGGCAAAGAAGAAAGCAGGTAAGGTGTTAATTAATTCTGTTTCATTGAGATTGGAGTTTAAATTGAAGAACACAGCAAATCAAAACCAGGAAGAAATGTTTAAATCTCTCAAAGGCTTTTTAAAAAACAACAACACAAACTTGAAAAGTTTAAAGAAATGATTTCTCATGCCTGCCCACACATTTTCATTTACATCTCCATTTTTTCAGAAAGAAAGAAGGCTTACACCCACTCTTTAATCTTGGGATTAGTGTTTTCAGCATTTGCTAAAAACAAAACTGAACAAAGTAAGCAAATGAAGAACATAAACAGGAGGAGGCTGCCTGCCTCAACCTTCAGCTAAGCTCTGTTGGACCAAACAGGTGTCAAAGTGAGAAGAGCTCTCTAAGAGGGAAAAACATCTGGACTCCTGCTGTTCATTTCTTAATGCCTCACACGTGTGTCAGACTGTAATAGCTACTTTAGGTTCCTCTTTCATTATTCAAGGTACTGAGGCTGCACACCAGTTTGCAAATAGCCATAGAAAAGAAGTTGCTTCTACAGATCATGACAGCTGGCAGGTTTAAAACATTTGTACAGTCTTGGATCTCACACATACACACACACAAGTCTCCCTCTGCCAAGATCTTCCCACAGCTTCCAGTTACATCCTGAAGAGAGCAGATAGTTGCATGAACTCATTAGGTATGTCCCAAAGGTGTTTTTTCCAAGAAAGTCCAGTTGCCTCCAGAAAAAAAAACAGCTTTGGAATAACCATGACCTAGATGACTGAGAATCTCTACAAACTCATTAGATACTTTCTCCCCATTATTTTACCCAGAATCTTATCCTGCCACGCACATGGGATAAAGTACCACAAAAATCTAGTTTGACTGGGTCACGCATTATGGCAGGCAAATGTGCTGGTACTAACCTATAAAGCCCTTCATGGCTTGGGTCTAGGGTACCTGCAGGAGTGCCTCCTACCAACATGGAGGTCCAATCGCCCAGTACGCTCCCACAGGCAGGCCCTCCTGGGGGTGCCGTCGGCCAGACAATGTCGGGTGGTGGTCCCCGGGGGAGGGCCTTCTCTGTGGGGGCGCCCACCCTCTGGAACCAGCTGCCCCTGGAGCTGCAGTTGGCTCCTGACCTTCATTCCTTCCGCCGCGATCTAAAGACCTGGCTGTTTTTACAGGCCGGCCTGGATTGAGAGGGATTGGGGGTTTTAACGGGGTATTTTAGCATATATTTGGATTAGATTAATATTTTTATCTATTTTTGTATGTATATCATTTTGTGAGCCACCCCGAGTCCCCCCCAGAGATGGGGCAGCATATAAATCCATATATATATATATATATATATATATATATATATATATATATATATATGTTTAGCCGTCCGGAGTCCTTTGGGGTTGGGCGGCATATAGGTTTGATTAAATAAATAAATAAATAAATAAATAAATAAATAAATAAATAAATAAATGTGCTTCCTGGTAAATATCCTAAATCCTAATGAGAAGGAGACCATCTGAGAAATGATTTTTTTTCTTGAAAGCCATCATTCCACTTTAAATGTAGTTCACCCAAAATATACATTGTTGGGTTCTGCCCTGAAACTAAATGATAATTACAGAATATGTGGCATTAGTTTCCAGGGAGCACGTAGATTTCTTGTATCCTCACCTGTGGTGTAACAAATTTTGCAGCCTTCACAAAGGCTGCAACAATCAGCTGTTTTGTCAGAGGAAGGTACACACCGAATGCAGCCAGTTCTTTTTCAAACCATAATGCTATCCTCTGACGACTTTATTATTTGTTCTCAGCTTGATGTTCTTCATTGCCTTAGAGGAGCTTCCCAGAGACCAGTGTTCCTTACAATATCTCACCCTACCTGTCTTTCATTGGATACAAGATTTGCAAGCGAAAGAGTTTCAAGCAGTGACTCCTTACAGAAAAATCCCTTTGAAATGCTACCCAACTAAAGCCCCCACTAGTTTTGAATTTTATGAAGTTCAAGGAGCCACAGCTCGGTCAAGGATCCCAATTATGTGTAGGAACAGCCTGCTTGGAAGTGAATCGGATTATCAACCCTGCCACTCACTGTTACACTAACTAGCAGTTGCTTTCCTGGATTTTAGAAGTGACTTTTCCATAGCCCAGTGTTTCTCAACCTGGATAATTTTAAGGCCTGTGGACTTCTACTCCCAGAATTCCCCAGCCAAAATTATCCAGGTTGACATTACCATAGTCTATTCTTAAACATGCCAGGGTCACACTGCCTGCGAAGCCAAACTTCTAGAAGGTTTTAAGCAGATTGAGGAAATAAAAGTATTAAGACAAAGAGGAGAAAATGACACAAGAAAATCTGTGTATGTGTGAAAGTGTGTATGTGTATTTCTGCATATGTATTTTACAAATGGAAAACACCTATGAAAACAGCAATAGGAAGAGGAACTTGGCTTAAGAAGACAAATTGAAACATTAGCTGATATCTTTTTATCCAAAGAAAGATTAGAAATTTCCAGGAAGAACCAGAGGGAGTGAAATGGGATTTCAGTATCTGAAATCTGCAGGCTTCTAACAAATCCTTACCTAAACACATGCATTAAGAAGAATGGAATGGCAATCTGATTATAAAGAATAATATGATCCAGGATACTGTCCACAATCTTTCAGTTTATTAGGTCACACATATCTGTCAATAAACAATGAAATTGTCTCCACAAGGAAGCAGTGCAAAGCCTTGCACAAATAAAGCTAGTTGGGACAAAGAATAATTCCATCAGAGATAAGAGAGACTCTAAACAGGTTGTTTCTGATCATTTCCCCTCCTTTTGAAAAAAAAATCACCTTAGAGTCCTTTAGCTCCTGCAAAGTTGCTGAAGAAAAAGGCTTACTAGAGAAATGAGAACTAGTAAGAAAAGACAACTTTGACAAAACTGTTCCCCTGTGCTTCTGGGATGATTCGAATGGATTGACGCTTATGAAATTTCTTTTCTTTTAAATAAAAAGTCATTTGTCACAAAGGTCCAGGTCAAAATCTTGGTGCATTTATAAATATTTGCATATTTGTCCATGGAATGTCTTCTCTTAAGGATGCCTCATAACAGAGCTTTGCAATCAGAAGAAATGTCTAATCTCAGTCCACAGTTGGCCCTTGCAACAAGCAACAACTTGAACACGTGAAAACCAGTCTGATAACTTCCCAGTTAGGCAGCAATACGAGGCTTTATTTAAACAAGCCCCAAAATCTAGAATTTTAGCTGCTTGGGAACAAATCCCATTGGCTGTGACTTTATTTCCTATCAAATAACATTTTTATTGAGTTATAGAGTAATATAAAATACAAAGTAAATAGGAAAGCAGAGGGAAAGGAGAGGTGAGGAAAGATAAGACTCTCTCTGTTACAGTAAAATAAAGCATTAACATCAAATCACAACTTTTTACTTTTTACTAATAGTATGAATAAGCCTTTTCTATAAAGATCTGTCAGTCTAATCGGTAAATCCCAAAGTCAGAGTTTCAGTCTTCTCCACATCAAGCACAAAGTTCAGAAGCTGTCTCCATGTAGAAACAAAAGTACTTATGTTTTTTTCTTTAATCAGAGTGGTTAGTTTTGCCATTTCAGTCAACTCCATCAAATTTCTGCAACCATTTGTCCATAGTAGGAATCGAAGTGTTGTTCCATTTTTGTGTATACAATAGTCTTGCTGCTGTCAACATGCCATGTACAATTTGGATAACCACATTTTAAGAGGGGAAAAAATGACAACAAAGAGGAATATGTGTAGAGAATTTTTTTTCTCCAGTTGTTTTTCCATTAAACCCAAAAGGAAAAGCTCTGGTTTCATTTCTATCTCCATTTTTTAAAAAAATGTATTAAAAGATAAATCATACTCCATTTTTTTTATCACATCTATCATAGATGATCAAAAGTCCCCTTTTTACTTTTAGCATTCATACTAATTCATACTAACTACTTCCAGCATTCATGTGATTTTATTTCCAAGCTCAATTCAAGATCCCAATAAAGTCATCTAAAGTTTGCTGTTCCACACCAGCCTTTCCCTCTTTACCCGGTCATTTTGGGTATGTCTCAGCATTTCTATATATTTTATTGAGCTGTTAGGTTAAACTGTTCTGTTATTACTTTTTAAATATATAATTGTAAGCCATCCAGAAGACAATACAGATGTTTTTATTTTGGAAATTTTGTTGAAGAATCAACTCCTTCAACCAAATAACCAAGGGTTATTACTCCAAGCTTTGGGTATACTATATTAACAGGCTGTAACTTGTTTCAATTCTTAAATTTTAGCATCTTTTGGTAAATCTCTTTGGCAATCTTGCCTAATGTCAGCATAGGATTATTTTGATGAATAAACAAACACTTCCCTTTAAAGTAGGTCTAACTTAGTTGGGTGCAGCTTTGTGTGTGTAAACTTTGCAACAAAAGATGAGTGACTGTTTCCAACTTAAAGAGACCACAACAAAACTATGTGTATCAGCTTCCGTTCCCTGGGAGTGGCAACTTAATTCCCTGTGCTATTTGCAAGAGTCATAATTGCAAATTATCACAATGACATTTTTGATGGGTAGGATTTCATGATAATGTAAGCTCTCCCCCTCTCTCCCAGGTTTTAAACCAAAGCAAAATCAATTGCTGGGAGCCAAATACATTTTTTTTACTCAGGAAAAAAACAGATCAAATGCTTAGGTTATAGCAAGGGTCTTCAGACTTGACACCTTTAAGACTTGTGGACTTCAACTCCCAGAATTCCTGAGGTAACAAGACTGGAGGAGGAATTCTGGGAGTTGAAGTCCACAAGTCTTAAAGGTGTCAAGTCTGAAGACCCAGGGGTTATAGAATGGAGGAAGTCTTGTTTATTATGATAATAAAAATGAAAAGGATCTTAGGATAGTAATGGATCATAAGTGGAATATGAGTCAGCTGTTTTGGTATGATGGTTAAAAAGGAAAATTCTATTTTAGGCTGTATCTAATAAAATATAGCGATAAATAATAGCTTCATATGATACTGTGTGCAATTTGGAGAACAACATTTTAAGAGGGGGAAAACAAAGAGGAATATGTGTAGAGAAGAGCATGAAGGATGCTCAGGGACAGGATACTGAATTTCATCAAAGGACTTGAATAGAATTGGATTTGTACAGTCTTGAGAAAAGTAATGATGAGAATTGCAAAGCACTTTGCTGGCATTTGAAGGAGCATCTGGTGCCAGTTTCTGTCCTATAGAGTAGGGGTCTCCAACCTTGGCAACTTTAAGACTTGTGGGCTTCAACTCCCAGAATTCCTCAGCCAGCAATGCTGGCTGAGGAATTCTAAGAGTTGAAATCCACAAGTCTTAAAGTTGCCAAGGTTGGAGACCTCTGATATAGAGCCAATTTGGTGTAGTGGTTAAGGTACTGGGCTAGAAACCAGGAGACTGTGAGTTCTAGTTCCACAATAGGCATGAAAGAAAGCTGGGTGACTTTAGATCACTCACTCTCTCTTAGCCTAACTCATCTCATAGGATTATTGTTATGAGAAGAATAGGAGGAGGAAGGAGTAGTAGGTATGATTGCTGCCTTGAGTTACTTACAAAGTGATAAAGTCAGGGTAAAAATCAAATAAATAAACACCACACAAAAGATCATCAAGTCCTGTTTCCTTTTCTCCAGAGTTTGTGGCTGGGAATACAGGTAGTTTTCAATTTACAACCATTGAATAAGCCACAGTGGCACAGTGGTTAGAGTGCAGTACTGCAGGCTACTTCTGCTGACTGCCGGCTGCCTGCAACTTGGCAGTTCAAATCTCACCAGGCTCAAGGTTGAACTCAGCCTTCCATCCTTCCCAGGTGGGTAAAATGAAGCCACAGATTGTTGGGGGCAATATGCTGACTTTATAAACTGCTTAAAGAGGGTTGTAAAGCACTGTAAAGTAGTATATAAGTTTAAGTGCTATTCAGAGGTGGTATTCAGAAGGTTCTGACCAGTTCTGGAGAACCGGTAGTGGAAATTTTGAGTAGTTCAGAGAGCCGGCAAACACCACCTCTGACTGGCCCCGCCCCTATCTATTCTCTGCCTCCAGAGCCCCAGCTGATCGGCTGGGACTTCTTTTGTTGCCCTGCACAGGAGAATGGAGCTCGAAAGCAGGTTAGTTGGGTGGGGAGGGAATGGGATTTTGCAGTAACCTTCCCCTGCCATGCCCACCAAGCCACGCCCACCAAGCCACACCCACAGAAAATTTTGAAGCCCACCACTGGTGCTATTGCTATTTGTTTAATTACCATTCGAACTTACAATATCACCAAAAAAAAGTGACTTGTGACCAGTTTTCACACTTAGGACCTTTGCACCATCTCCATGGTCACATGACCAAACTTTGGGTGCCTGGCAACTGGCATGTATTTATGACAGTTTGCACAGTCCTGGGGTCACATGATAACCATTTGTAACCTTCCCAGTGGACTTCCAGCAAGCAAAGTTAATGGAGGAGGACAGATTCACTTAAGGACTGCATGGTTCACTTAATCTGCAGCGATTTGCTTAACAACCATGTACAAAACCTTCATAAAATGGGGATGATTCACTTAATGACTGTCTTGCTTAGCAATGGACATTTTGGGCTCCTTTGTGGTCCTAAGTCAAGGCCCATCTGAAAAAGTGTTAAATTACAAGAAGGAAAATTCTAGTTGAATATTAAGGGGGGCAGTAGTGGTATTCAGCAGGTTCTGATCAGTCCTGGAGAACCGGTAGCAGAAATTTTGAGTATTTCAGAGAACCAGCAAAAATACCACCTCTGACTGGCCCCGCCTCCATCTATTCTCTGCCTCCCGAGTCCCAGCTGATTGGCTGGGTCTTCTTTTGTTGCTCTGCACAGGAGAATGGAGCTGGAAAACAGGTTAGTGGGGTGTGGAGGGGATTTTGCGGTAACCTTCCCCTGGAGTGGGGTGGGAATGGAGATTTTGCAGTATCCTTCTCCTGCCAAGCCCTCCAAGCCATGCCCACCAAGCCACGTCCACAGAACCGGTAGTAAATTTATTTGCATCCTACCACTGAGGTGGGGGAAACGGGACTCAAACAGAAAACCAGAAGGGATGTAAAGCAAAAAAACAAGCTTCCAAAAGAAGCGATAACTTCCCTTTTATTGAATTGGTTAAGCAAAAGTTGCCAGAAGGGACTTTTGAAATGAAGTGAAGCTCCGTCCAAGTTGAACGGCTTTCCCTTAATTTTTTTAATCACCTACTGTCCTGCCGTACTCACTGGAATAGCATCGGAAAAGACCAGCCCATCTAAAAGGGAGATTTTAGGAAAAGGCAGGAACGACATCGGTTGCCAGACCTGCTTTTGAAAAATCTACCCTTGTGCTTGGCCTGGTCCTGGGCTCAGCTGATAAGTGTGCTAGGGGCGGAGAGAAAGCCTGAAGGGTGAATCGTATCAGATTGAGAAGAAGAATTCATGTAAAGGTAGAGTTGGCCAGGGAAGGAGCTCCTCACAAAATGGTCTGGCATGATGGATGCAGTTGTGGTATGTATGGAAGCTGAAGAGACGAGGCAACCTGGAGGTTAAGGGCGACCAGAGATAGAAGAGCTATAAAACCTAAGATGATGAAAGAGACGGAACACGCAACTGTATGTCAGGCTGCTTGCATGAGATTGCTGTTAGACTGTCTCTGATTCTTTGATTGGCGGGGATAGGGCAACTAGAACAACCCCCTGGGTGTCCATTTTATCAGCCATGTATGCCATCCTTGTACATTTCATTGCAATTTCATACATATGCAACAGGACAGACACAGACTTCAGGGGATAATTAGGACTGCAGGAAAAACAGTTACTACCAACCTGCCTTCAATTGAGGACCTGTGTACTGCATGAGTCAAAAAGAGGGCTGTGAAAACATCTACAGACCCCTCACATCCCAGACATAAACTGTTTCAACTCCTACCCTCAAAACGACACTATAGAACACTGCACACCAGAACAACTAGACACAAGGGCAGTTTTTCCCCCAAACGCCATCACTCTGATAAACAAATAATTCCCTCAACATTGTCCAACTATTTACAAAGTGTGCATTACTATTACTATTAATTTTCTCATCACTCCTTATCATCCACCCCCTCCCACTTGTGACTGTATGACTGTAACTTTGTTGCTTGTATCCTTACGATTTATATTAACTGTTTCCTAGTATTATTTGATTGCTTCTTTGTACCCTATGACTATCATTAAGTGTTGTACCTTATGATTCTTGACTCTTGACGAATGTATCTTTTCTTTTTATGCACACTGAGAGCATTTGCACCGACAAATTCCTTGTGTGTCCCATCACACTTGGCCAATAAAGAATTCTATCTATGTATCTATCTATATTCAAGCCTACAGTCCTAATCCTTCAGAACATGGTTGACAATGCTACATATCCTTAAAGGGATTTTCTGTTCCCTTGAATGTATCTTGCCCACAGAGGAAGGAGAACCAAGAAGATCTACAGCTCTGTGCAGTCAAGAATTAATCCTTCTTGATAGATAAACGTTTTGCCCATTACAGCCTCCTAACTCAACAACCGCCTTCTGGTTCTGCCCTAATCTCCCTCTTGTGGGCCACTTGAAAGCTACACTCCCCCCCACCAATAACTTTATTTTACAGCTAATGGCAGAGGAGAGAAGCTCTGCAACAGCTGGACAAGGCAGTAGCAGCTGAACGTCCTGCGGGGAAAGTGAGCACAAGTGGGATGGAGGTTTGGAGAGATGGCACTGCAGAAACACCATCTCCAAAACCTTAGTAAAGCCTTAGTGAAGTCATTATAGCTGCTCCCCCCCCCACCTCTGGCCTTGTCCTCCAGGTTCATAAAGCAAAAGAGGACCCCATTTTTAGTGAATTATTGAGATGCAAACATAATGTCCATTGCTTTGTGGTGTGGAGTTAATTCTGGGCACATGAGCTGAACAAGATTCGAGCAGGGCTGGGCTTCAAAAATTTTAGCAATGGGTTCTCTGCCCGGTTGCTGGGTGGGCATGGCCATGGTGGGTGTGGCCTAGTCGGCCACCTGCACCACCACAAGGGGTGGGGGGCGTTTTTGCCCTCCCTGGGCTCCGGAGGCTTTCCTTGAGCCTCCGGGAGGGCAAAAACAGCCTCCCTGAACTCCAGAGGCTCTCTGGAAGCTGGAAACAGGCCTGTTTTCGGCCTTCCCAAACTGCCCATGTTTTGCCCTCCCTGAGCCTCTGCATGCACCCTGCACTTACCTGCAGGGGTGGGATTCAAATTTTTTAACAACCTGTTCTGTGGGCGTGGTTTAGTTGGTGGGCGTGGCTTGGTGGTCATGTGACTGGCTGGGCGTGGCCAACTCAACATCACTCACATCGAGGCACGCATCTCCTCACATGGCCTCTCGTGACTGTGGGGATGCTGCAACAGTCGTAAGTGTGAAAAATGGTCATAAGTCATTTTTTTCAGTGCCATTGTAACTTTGAATGGTCACTCCACACAAGCAAAGTTCCAACAAAGGAGGGGAAAAAAACTCCAGAGAAGTTCCTGAGACAGGAAGTCTAGTCCTGCCAAGAATGTAATAAGGGTTAACGGAGAGGCAGTTTCTGTAAGCAACACCAGAATGTTTCCTCCCTGCCTTCCTTACAAGATTAGGCCAGTAATTTCTTCTAACAACCGGTTCTCCGAACTGCTTAGAATGTTAACAACTGGTTCTAGAGAGTAGGTGCGAACTGGTAGAATCCCACCCCTGCTTACCTGCATCCAAAACAGCCACATGGGGACTCCTGGGAGGGGTGGGGTGAGGGTAGGCAGGGCTAGCCATGAATGGGATTTGGGGGTTCTCCAAACTGTGCAGAATCTTAGCTAGTGGATCTCCCAAACCCCTTCGAACCCCCAGCAGCACACCTCTAGACTCAAGCCTAAGAGGCAAGAGCCAATGTAGATAGATAATGCATAGCTTTCTACCCCTATAACCAAGAAGCTTCCATGCAGAATATCCCCATATTAACTTGAGCAACAGGAACAAACAGAACCTCAAGTGTCAATCCAGACAGTTCTCTTTCAGTGCGAACAATTTTTATGATTATTATTTGCCTGCTTCCAATTTTCATATGTCGTGAAGTTACGAGCCGCCAAGTCAAGTTATTAAGTAATAAACTTAAATGCAATAGCAGGGTGTCGGGATTCTGTGCCTTTCCTTTTGGTTGTCTCCTCTCCTGATGCAAGAGAAATAAATGAAGGCTGTCTGTTGTAATTACCTACAAGATCGTAAAACCCTCAAATAGATTCAGAAATCTGTTTGTGATTAGATGCTCCATCTTCTCAGCCTCCCGTCCCCTCGTTTGTATACATAGAAGCCAGAGCTCTGAGCTCAGCTATAATTAGAAAGAACTAATCTAATTTCAGATTTTAGTATCCTTTATCATTGTAATGCAGACATTAAAATTTTTATTAAGATAGCCCTCGGTATACAGCATAGAGAGGCAGTGGCACTGAGATGTCTCCGCTAAGCCACTATGAACAGAAAGGATGTTTTTAAAAGCATCTTGTGTCAGTGTATCTTGTATGCAAACATGGGCTACAGCTGCAGACTTTTTACTTAAAAGATTTAAAGGTGTTACATCTTTAAATAAAGCTGTACAGAGAGAGAAACATGCTTCTGCAAAAAAAACATGCACAGTCTTGGGTGGCCTGATTATCTAGTTAGTTTTCAATGAGTGGATTATGACTCACAACAACCCCAAAGCATACAGAGAGACAGAGAGAGAACAATAACGATGTCACAGCAGTTTTCCTTGCTTAGCACAGAAATTACTTTCCCAATATTGAACAGGATGCTCTGCATTCAAACATAGAAGATATAGAAGTGCCCCCCTCAGAAACAATGGACCAAGAGGACTTTTCTGATCTGCAGCTAAAGAAAATCACAATTAAATGTATCTCTTTGCTTCCTGGGGAGAATTTGGTTACATAGGATGTATTCCTTTGCAAGCTATTTCCCTATAGCCACAATTATTTGCCCTGTGACAAGGAACATCCCCTCCTAATGCATTTCAACATGGATTAAATGGGCTGCATGGCCCAACATAAACAGCTTGGCCTTATGCACCAGCCAATGGAATGCGCCCTCAGTGCATATGAGACTAAATCAATGCCCATGCAAAAAGACTTGGTTATAGTGGAGATTATGGGCATGCAAAAACTCATTCGCTTTGCTTAGCAAATTAAAAATAAGTTCCATGATGCAGATGGACTTTAAAAGAGGGCTCATGATTTGAATTATATTGAAATTGTTGAATACCACTACAGCATACATTTGGATAGCAAATATTTTTACAAAGTAGAGAATACATTCAGGATCATTTTTCTGGAACTATATCCAACTCATTTATCATCACCCATTGTAGGTGGTTCTCTCTCTCTCTCTCTCTCTCTCTCTCTCTCTCTCTCTCTCTCTCTCTCTCTATACACCCATCTGCATGTATGGATCTCTCAACACATTTCATCTCTCTGTGTTACTATCTAGACCCTGGGAAGCACAGCATGGGTGTGTGTGCTCTGTTCTGAGTCAGGAACCCAGGAAAGAGGAAGGAAGAGACAGCTTAAAATGGAGGAGTAAGCAACATTTTAAGCCAAGGACCTCATCCATAAGGATGCAGTGGAGGAATTGCACACGCCAAAATCCCCAGCCTGATCTAGGCTATTTTTTAAAAAAATCTTCCTTTTTGATGCCTTCTCCCTCAACATCAAATTTTATCTCATTTCATTCCATTTTTGGAAAATTATAATAAATTCTTATTCTGTTGGGATAGACAGAATACTGATTCCTTTTACATAACTCCTTTGGGTGGAAAAAAAACCAAGAATCACTCCCGTTATCCTCAGCATTTGTAATTTGGTCAACATTTCTTTAATTCATGAAGAACCGGCAATAAAAAAATAACCCCACAGAGACCATTTGTGTTACTTTCATATGCGGGTCAAATCATTCTTCCCTAAAACCTTCAGAATTGCAATCAGATGATATTCCCAAATCATTTCCTCCTGAAGCTGTACTTCTAGCAATTATGCCCTTGGGGTACTGCATCAGATTCAATGGCTTTAGGCTAGGATATCTGAAACTGATCTGCCAGCCAGCTTCTTCATGGAATCTGAGACCTCGTCTTCTCTAAAGCAAGGTTGGTTGAGAAATTCTGGGAGTTGAAGTCCACAAGTACTTAAAGTGCCAAGTTTGGAAACCCCTGCTCTAGAGCCTAGATCAGGGGTCTTCAACTTAGGAAGTTTAAGATTTATGGACTTCAACTCCCAGAATTCCTCCTCTAGTCATGTTAGCTGAGGAATTGTGGGAGTTGAAGTCCACAAGTCTTAAACTTGCCAAGTTTGAAGACCCTTGGCCTAGATTGACATCATTATAGAGGAAAGGCTCAAATTTTTACAGGAGGTCTTTACATAGGCCAAGAAACAATCTTGGAAGCCAACAACCCATCAGATCCTTTCTGAGCTTTCCATGAATTTCAGAAAATATCTAATGGGAAAAAAAAACCAATAACCAGAATTCATTGACAGGAATATGGATTCTGGGTCTGAGAGTCACATAACAAACTAAAATCATAGAGGTGAATGTGGAGCCCAGCCAATCTTCTCTATTGTTTCTCCTTTTTACTTTTGGGAAGATGAGAGACCTTATTTTATGTTTGTTTACAAATGGGCGTGTTGCTGCAAATCCATGATGGATGCAGCTTAAATCCTCTCAAAGTATAACAAGGTAGTTATGTTATTTTCTTCTTCTCTTTGACAATGTATGTATCATTCTCACTATTGCTATTACAATTGTTTTGGGGCTCTTTTTTCCTTCTTTTTGTTATTAATTAAAAAGCAATAAAAGATGGGGTGGCTTTTTTAGGGTGTAGGAAGAGTCTTAGCTGGGAGTCCAGACAGAACTGCTACTAAGGGGAGACATTTAAGAGAACCAGAAGCTTGTCAGCAGTTTTTTGTTTTTCAAGTAGTGGTTTTATGGAACTTTATGAATAGAATAGAGTAGGGTAGAGTAGAGTGGAGTGGAGTGGAGTGGAGCGGAGCGGAGTGGAGTGGAGTGGAGTGGAGTGGAGTAGAGTAGAGTAGAGTAGAATTCTTTATTGGCCAAGTGTGATTGGACACACCAGGAATTTGTCTTGGTGCAAATGCTCTCAGTATAAATAAAAGAAAAGATGCATTCGTCAAGAGGCATAAGATACAGCACTTAATGATAGTCATAGGGTATAATAAGCAATCAAATCATACTAGGAAACAGTCAATATAAATCATAAGGATACAAGCAACAAAGTTACAGTCATACAGTCACAAGTAGGAGGGGATGGGCGATAAGGAACGATGAGAAGATTAATAGTAATAGTAATGCAGACTTTGTAAATAGTTCGACAGTGTTGAGGGAAATATTTGTTTAGCAGAGTGATGGCATTCAGGAAAAAACTGTCCTTGTGTCTAGTTGTTCTGTGTGCAGTGCTCTATAGCGTCGTTTTGAGGGTAGGAGTTGAAACAGTTTATGTCTGGGATGTGAGGGGTCTGTAGATATTTTCACAGCCCTCTTTTTGACTCGTGCATTATACAAGTCCTTGATTGAAGGCAGGTTGGTAGTAATTGTTTTTTCTGCCAGAGAAGGGAAAAAGAGATATGCAAGCAGGCAATCAAAGGACCATAATCTCTTTGGCTCCTGACCCACAGCTGCCCACAGTACCTAGCATCTGCTGTAGGCAGCCATATTTTTTTAATTCATTTTTAAAATACTTTCTAGGAACTGAGGACCTGTATCTCTCTAATATTCAGTTCAAGGCACAGAATCAAATACTGAAATCAGAAAGTGTCACGGAAAATATACCAGAAATGAGAAAACATATATTATGGGTAGTGGATCTCACAGGGAAAAGACATTTTCCTTGATCTATTAGGATCCCAGATTTGCAAGGGATAAAAGGACTCCATCTTGACAATGGAGTCTAGATGGACGCGGGCAATATTTTGAAACAGAGAATGAAACTAAGGGCTTTAGCACTCCTCTTGGGCATTGTGAAGATTTATGCAGCAAGCAAGAACAGGAGAAAGAGAAATTATTAGAGTTGTTACCATTTTCCCATCTCCAATATGTATCTGGGACTTCGAACAGCTGTTGTTTTCCTTATGGTGATAAGAGAGTCTGGACATACTTTTTGAATAGTATGTTCAACCTTTTTTCTTTTTAAATTAGACAGTATGGTCCCAAAGTCTTTTGGCAGCAGTGCAGGAAGGGAAAGCATGTACTTCTTGTTGCAAGGGACAAGAGACTTCTTTAAAAAAAAATTTGTGAGCGTACATTAGCTTCCCTTGATGGAACTCATTCAAAGCATTAGAAACCTAATGCTTTGCATGGTACAAATGGAATGACCGGCCTTCACAAATGCTTCTTATATGAAAGAGGCCATTTCTCTGCAGGACGTTATTATGATTAATAAGGTGCTTACAAACCGAAGACAACAGAATAGCAATCTGATGATAACCTAAAATAAATTGAACTAAGAAAATACATATTCATTTGACTCCCAACCGAAGTCTAAAGCTTCAGAGAAGATGACTAAGAGGACACAGCAAGATATCATTACAGTTAAAGATATTGAGACAGATTCACAGATGTCAAGGCTAAACAAAACTGCTAGATATGTCCATCATATGTCATCGCTGTTTCTGTAGTTTCTCATAAGTGTCAATATGGCACTGTAGGAACATTTTCAAGTCCTACCCTCAAAACAACGCTATAGAGCACTGCACACCAGAATAACTAGACGCAAGGACAGTTTTCCCCTGAACGCCATCACTCAGCTAAACAAATAATTCCCTCAACACTTTTCAACTATTACAAAGTCTGCACTACTATTAATGTTAATCTTCTCATCACTCTTTATCACCCATCCCCTTCTACTTGTGACTGTATGACTGTATGTAACTTTGTCACTTGTATCCTTACGATTTATATTGACTGTTTCCTAGTATGATTTGATTGCTTATTGTACCCTATGACTATCATTAAGTGTTGTACCTGATGATTCTTGATGAATGTATCTTTTCTTTTATTACACTGAGAGCATTTGCACCAAGACAAATTCCTTGTGTGTCCAATCACACTTGGTCAACAAAGAATTCTATTCTGTTCTGTTCTATAACAGAATGCTAGATCTGATCATCGTACTTCCTGATTCATTGTCAATACTTGGATGGGAGACCATAAAATAACCCTACACCAGGGGTCCCCAACTCCTGGTCCATGGCCCGATACTAGTCTGTGACCTCTTGAGAATCGGGCTATGCAAATGCCAAGCTACCACACAGAGCTCCATTTGCTCAAGCGGCCAGCACACATGCAAAACCATCTCCTCTTCCTGCCCCTCCTCCACCACCGTCACTTCCAGTCCACAGAGCTAAAAAGGGTGGGGACACTATCCTAGACTGTAAACGAGAAAGGACAGTTGAAAAAAAAATATCCTAGAAGCAACAGTACAGTAGCAAATGAGATCAGTACGGTTGCTAAAATAACTCAAGGATGCCTGTACACTAGTCACTAGGAATTTAACTTGACTCAGTGGAGAGTTTATCTTACCACCAGGTTTTTCTCTTAGATAGCACTGTGCAAATCTTATGAATGAGACTTCTATGCATACGAGATAAAAAGCAAGAATAGGGTATGATTTAAGCTCACAAATGACATGTTCTAAGTATGATAAGAGTGTAAAGGCAATGCCACGGGGGAAGTTATGCTATGTGAAGTTTCCAAAGTAAATAGATATCTGAATAGTTTGTTAGGCAGGAAAGTTATTAGAAAATTATGGGGGAAATGAGCCATCATCACAAACTGTAAGCACCAAAGAGTGAACAATGTTTGCAATGAGTAAACAATATTTTGGGTCTGTCTGTACTTTAAGTCACAGCAGCATATTTTTGACTAGAGTTGTAATGGTTTACACCCAAATGTAACTACTACACTAGAATACTGCATCCAGTTTTGGTCACCAACTATAAAAAAAGATGTTGAGACTCTAGAAAGAGTGCAAGAGAAGAACAAGCAAAATGATTAGGGGACTGGAGGCTCTAAAACATATGAAGAATGGTTGCAGGAACTGGGCATGTCTAGTCTAGAGAAAGACCAGGGGAGACATGATAGCCATATTCCAATATTTGAGGGGCTGCCACAGAGAGGAAGGGGTCAAGCTATTTTCTAAGGCACCTGAAGGCCAGACAAGAAATAATGGATGGAAACTGAACAAGGAGAGATTCAACCTAGAAATAAGGAGACATTTCCTGACAGTGAGAGCAATCTACCAATGGAACAGCTTGCTGTCGGAAGTTGTGGGAGCTTCATTACTGGAAACTTTGAAGAAGAGACTGGATACCATCTGTCAGAAATGGTGTAGGGTCTCCTGCTTGGGGTGGTTGGACTAGATGACCTACAAGGTCCCTTCCAACTCTGTTAACCTGTATCTGAGTGGAGGGTGCTTGAGTGGAAGACGCTTGTGCTCACGCCCGAAGCTCCACTTGTGCAAACGGAAGGTGTGCAAAGCTCAATTTATGTTATTAGAATCCAAACCAACACAGGGAGGGAACAAAATAAAGTGGTCCCCTTAGCTGGAAGGACTTTAGGGATTTCAAAGGCTAATGGATCAGGTCTCAGAAGGACTGCCAGCTTGGATGAAGAGTTTGCCTTACAACAGATGGTGTAGCAGGAAGACACAGGTGGCCTAAGACTTGCAGTCAGGGCCTTCCATCCACTTACCCAGCCCCCAGATGTATTATTTACTTTACAGCTCCAAAATTGGAATCAAGGCCTACGAAAAGCAACTTCCCAATTTCTTTGATGATAATGGTATTATTTGACTTCACTGTGGTGCCTCCTGGTCATTTCCCGCATTAACCTTCCAAGTTGTTCCTTGTGATATTGAAAGCAGCTACAGTACTTTTTCAGCTTTGGAATACAGTTTGCACTGTGCCACAATTTGGTTTGCTTTGCTTTTGCCTTAAGGCAATATGCAAATCTACATTGTGTGGACTGAGGTTTGCAAACCATGACTTAAAGCTTGGAGCAAGAGTTTATACAATTGAATAGTAATTGACCAAAAAAATCATATTTAAGTATACAGTGTTTAGCTCAATGCATAAACTAGATAATTTCTAGATAGGGAAATGATTGGGCAACTTATTGTTAGGCACAAAGAATTGGGACCCTTGGTAAGGTTGTAGCATAGAAGATTTATTCAAGTCTATACACAAGAATCCAGTCAACTAAAGTTCAACACTAAATTGTTGCCGGATAAGAGTCAATGGAAGTTGGATGACTTGTGAGAATACAGGGATTCTAAACTGATGATGCTCTTAATTCCACCTGCTAGTTCTGCCTGCTTTTCTTCTATATGTATGTCCAAATGGTTCCATGAAGTCCCCCCTGCATTCTATATGGAATTATCAGCCAATTTCATTCAAAACTTGGTGGCAAATTGGAGGCTACCATTTCCACTTCCACTCTTAATCTTCCTTAAAATGGCCCAGAGATATAGTCATCTTGGCATAATTTTTATCTATTTGGGGTCATGGGTGAAACTAGGAAGAGCTGACTACTTGGAAATATCTTGCTTCCATCCTCACCATTAAAAAACAAACACAACAAAATGGAAAGAGTCAAATCAGCCTACCCCTTGCAATGGCAAGTAAGTTGCAATGTCCCTAATCCAAGGGACATTGTCCAACTTGCTCTAGACTTACTTACTCATTCATTCATTCATTCATTCATTCATTCATTCATTCATTCACTCATATGCTGCCTTTATTTTTACAAATAACTCAAGGTGATGAACATACCCAACACACCTTCCTGCTCCTATTTTCCCACAACAACTGTGAGGTGAGTTGGGCTGGGACAAAGTGACTGACCCAAAGTCAGCAGTCTTGCTTTTATGGCTAAGGTGCGACTAGAACTCATGGTCTTGTAAGACTTATTAAGCCAAACTTGAACTCCTTGGAAGAAGTGAAGAAAATAAATGGAGCAAATGAATAGCAGCAAGGATCACTTGTTTGTCTCAAACTTCCTTGATGCTTCATTGATTTTAAAAAATCTATACATTAATGAACCTGACCTTTGATTCTGCTTCTTCCCCACTACCTTGGAAACTGTAACATTTTTGTCACATTTATGATCTTGCCCAAGTGGCATTAGGTGGCCATATCAGCCTCCCCCAGCCTGGTACCTTCCAGTTGTGTTGGACTATATTTCCCAAAATCTCTGGCACCAGGCCTTTGCCAAGCTCACTGAAGGATTTTGAAAATTGCAAACAAGTCTGGCAAGTACTAGACTGGAGATGTTTGGAACAGGACTAATCAGCTGATCCAGCATCATATTAAAGTCAGGCAAGAGGAGAAGGAGAAATCACAGAAAGTCTCAAAGACATTTTGGAGAGACTTCAAAGGAAAATAAATCAAACCCACAAGACTGATAACTGGTTGGGTAGGTTTCACCAGGCTCCCCCTTCATAAACCTTGTGTGAACGGAGCAACACCAGACTATTTCAAAACCTCTCTTATTTTGCCTTCCTGAGACAGCCTAGTGGAAACTGACTTGCCAGCAGGATTCTCCCCTTAAAGCAGAGGTGTCCAACCTTGGCAACTTTAAGACTCATAAACATGCTGGCTAGGGCAGGGGTCTCCAACTTTGGCAACTTTAAGACTTGTGGACTTCAATTCCCAGAACTCTGTCTTAAAGTCTTAAAGTCTTAAAGTTGCCAAGGTTGGAGACGCCTGGGCTAGGGAATTCTGGGAGTTGAAGTCCACAAGTCTTAAAGTTGCCAAGGCTGGAGACCCCTGGGCTAGGGAATTCTGGGAGTTGAAGTCCACAAGACTTAAAGTTGCCAAGGTTGGACACCCCCACCTTAAAGAAACACCAAAAGAGGGAGGGAACACATTCAAAGGCTGCTTATAGCTCAACAAGGTTCAAGTGTTGCACCAAGTATAGCAGCTAACTCTAATTAGCACCATCCCATCAGGGAAGGAACTGTTGGGGAATTGGGGCCCTATTACACTTTCCTTATTACTTCATTCCAAACTTTTTTAACTTTTCTGGAGAAAACGCCTAGAAAAAGTGCATCAATTACATGCATTCATTTTGTCTGGCCTCCCTCAGAATTAGTGCTTTTTCTTTCCAGTCCTACCTTCCCCCTCTCCTCTTATTCTTTGGACCTTGTTTTTCTCCTGCCTGCCCTGAGGAAGATAGACAGCAATACTCCCCCCTTAGATGAAGTTAACCTCCTCCTCTCCATCCCATCCTATGGTAGTGGCGGTGGTGGTGGTGGCGGCGGCAGCAGCATTAATGTATCCTGATAGGGTTTTGTCTTGCCCTAGTGAGCAGAGCTGACAGGCCATGGGAACAAGGGGCTGGCTGCTGTGGCTGTGGGTTGAAGAATGCTTTCCTTCTCTCTTTATCTATTGCCTCAGGCTCTCCTACCAGGGCGTCTGCAGATAATCAAGCAGCAGATTTGAAACCCAGGCGCCAGACAGGATCTTTATCTCCCTGTAAAGAGGAATGTGGATCAAGGCAACACTTATACGTTTTCGGGAGAGGGGAAAAACACACACACACACACACAGCCCAAAAAGAAAAGGGGAAGGCTGGGAGGAGACAAGCCAACCCTCCATGCTCTTGGATGGGACACCAGAGGAACAGACTCAGCAAAGTTGCTTTGAGAAAGGCTGTACATGAGATTTCTCCACAACGTTCATTGACAACAGCGGAGAGTGCTGTAGGAAGCCTTTCATGTCAAAACAGTCTTCCAACTCAGCATTTTCCTTGCACACTAACAAACTAGTCAATGGGCCTAGTTTCTCACTTACAATTGCCTTGCGATATCTATAGGATGGGAACAAGTCAGTTAAGTGCAGGCCAGATATGTAGACACGACCCAGCAGTTGTTCCCTTCCGTTCCTTGTCCTTTCCTTTTTTACTCCAGGCAAGCTACGCAAGGGTCACCTGTAATTTTTTTATTTTTATTTTTAATTACATTTATATGCCGCCCTTCTCCGGAGACTCAGGTGACTTACAATTTTTAGGATACAACCCAGTGTGCTCAGCAATAGCCTTCATTCCATTGTATATGCCTGCTTATTACTAAGCGGCATTTTTACAAGGTCAGCTAATTGCTCCCAACAATCTTGGGTCCTCAATTTACCTACCCCGAGAGGATGGAAGGCTGAGTCAACCTTGAGCCTGGTGGGATTCGAGCCTACAGCAGTTGTAGGCAGCTGGAACTTAAGTGCAGGCAATTAACAGCCTGAGCCACCAGGGACTGTTATGGAGGGCTGAACCTATTGGGCTCCCACCATGGATCAGAGAGGGACAGCAAAGGGCCAGATGTTCAAGACCAACTGGCAAATGTTCCAAGACTGGTTAGTTCTGAGTGGTCAGTGTGCATGGCTCCTTCAACCGGTGACTGGAGGTGAAGATGAAAAGGTAACTGCTAAAACACACATTTCTTTACAGATTCCCTGTTTCCTCTCTTTCCCTCTCCCCCCCCCCAACACGTTGCTCCCTCTGGCAGGTGGCAGGGCTACTTCTGTAACTGACTGTTGTTTGTGGCAACTTAAATATGGCTGCATTTTATCTGGTTGAAACTGATCTCCAGCTACTGTAGCCATGGTTGCAGCTTTTTAGTTCCCTTCTTAAGAAAACTCAAATTAACAGACTGTGTAAGTCTCAGCAGGTTCTGACCAGTCCTGGAGAACCGGCAGTGGAAATTTTGAGGAGTTTGGAGAACCGGCAAATAGCACATCTGACTTGCCCCGCCCCCATCTATTCTCTGCCTCCCGAGTCCCAGCTGATCGGCTGGGTCTTCTTTTGTTGCCCTGCACAGGAGAACGGAGCTGGAAAGCAGATTAGTGGGGTGGGGAGGGAATGGGATTTTGCAATAACCTTCCCCCAGGAGTGGGGAGGGAATGGAGATTTTACAGTATCCTTCCCCTGCCACGCCCACCAAGCCACACCCATAGAACCGGTAGTAAAACAATTTGAATCCCACCACTGGCAAGTCTATAGGGTATTAGGATGCTGTATCTATGGCAGAGGCACATAAGCCTATCTTTCTACTTTCATGGATGCATTTTATATATATATCCATGCCTTGAGCAAATCCTTCACCTTTTCACCCTCCAAAATTAGGAGGGTCCCTTCTGAATCACTTGTCCACTCACTTCCCTGCTGTAGGCTGCCTTTTATTTAATTATTCCCTTGGCTATATCTCATCTCTTATGGTCATTCCCACATACCATGACATGTTGGCTTACTTCACAACAGTGAAATAGACTGCAACTGACTCACATGCAGGCGGGATTGTGGCTGGGTGACCCTGTTCCAAATCCAGCTTCTTAACCATCGTGCTATATTGCAATGTATATATATATTTTTTAAAAAAATTCCTTGTCACTGATACTACAATGAACGAGGTTGCACTTCTACAACTGTATCAATGACTTGGTTACACCGCACACTATTCTGGTGACATGTTCAGTTGGGATAAATTATCTCTGCTTATGATATTCACAGCATAGGATTTGGGAGGTGGGGGCTCAAACGTTGTTGGTGCTGTAGATGAAATTAACGAGAAGATTTATATTAAAGCCCCGTCCTATTCATATTTACCTAGAAATAAATCTCTAATTAAAGCCAACAAGGATTTACTTTCATGTTAATTGTGATTACAGGCTCAAGCATCAAAACTGAGCACGCTCAGCTGTCTTTAAGTCTTACCCTCCATAACTCTGGATAAAAGGCATAGGATGCCTATGACTGACTAGGTTTAAAGAACTGGAGAAGGACACTGTTTAATGGTACAGAACCTGAATCCAACAGGATGGGAGCCCAGATGAAATCTGATGATCCAGTCAGCATCATTCATTCTGACCAACAGCATTGATGCTTTTTTTTTATCACAGAGCTTCACTAAATAGTTAATGGAATGGGAAAATTGAGGCTTTAACTTTCCTCCCTTCCTCTACATTTGTTTTTGCCAGCGGGAAGCAAATTCCCCCCATGGTAGAAAATCCAAGTTTTCTATCTATTGCAAATAAGAGGTGCGTATTTTCCGACAGGCACGGGGCTGTTGGTCTCGTGACTGTGAGCTAGTGAGATCCCCCCTTCTGTTGTTTACTGTTTTTAAATTGTTTTTAAATTTTTTATAAATGTCATTTTTGTGTTTTTTACTGTGAGCCGCCCGGAGTCCTTTGGGAGTTGGGCGGCATATAAGTCAAATAAATAAATGAAATAAATAAATAAGTATGTATTTGAGAAGGCATTGTGAACTGGGGTTGCCCTGGACAAGGAGAACAGAACAACTTCTTTGCCATGGTCCCACTCAACCTTCAATTTCACCCAACAACATTAGCTGAAGAAAAAAAAGCCATGCATTCCCTGGAAGTTGCGTGTTCTTTTCGGTTCCTGAGGCAAATGGCAAAAACTGAACTGTAGAGACAAAATGTGATGGTAGGAGGTGTGACTGGAAGGTCAGAGAAAGAAAATGTCATGGACTGGCTCAGCAAGTCACATGTCAGCACATGCCCAATGGGTGTGAATTAGAAAGCTGAGCATTGGGGATGTACGCAAAGTAGTCAAAGGCAGAAGGCAAAGTATTACAAAATCTTGCATTAACACTGTATGTAAAGAGCGCCACATAATCTCTGCAGCTTAGATTTACCAGAGACCCTTTACACGTGAAGCCCTAAGAGCTGTCAACCTCTTAAGAAAATGTGCTATGATTATTCCCCTTCATTAGAGAGCCAGACATAGGACTAGCTTCATAATGGCTCAACATTTTGATGTGTATTCACACGGGTGATTAATTCATTTCCAGTGTAGCCATTTAGATGAGTGCTGCTCCCCTTAATGGGAGCTGTTTCCCCATCCTAGGCTCTGCTAATTCAAATGATGCTTTTTGTCATAAATAACTCAAATACAAATGTCAGGGAGTATTATGCAAATAGTTCTTTACGGAATTGGAAAACGGTTGCCATAGGCTTCGGGATTTAGAAAGTTTTTATATTCACTTAAGAGGGATGTACCTGAAATAATGAAGGGATTCTTAAATTTAAGGGTTTCAGGTATAGTACTCTTGGTGAAGCATAGGAGTTATGAAACAAGTATATATTAAGCCCCAAAAATGAGGGAAAGTCAAAATCAAGATAATGGATAAGCAATGTTTGTAAATAGAACAATGTTAAAGACTTCTGATCAGCAGTGATTTTGATTTTTTGATCAGCAGTGATTTTTTCCTAAAATCAATTCCGCAGTAAAGGAGAAATACTGGATTAAGGGCAGAAGTTTTTTTTCCCTAACATAAAAGCTAATCACTGTCCTCCTATAAGAAATGCTAACACCCAAATATCTGGAACAACAGAGTGCTTAAAAATCAGGTAAACACACTTTAACAGTACATTCCTTAATGCATTGGTATCACGGACAGGTTTGAAAGAAAAATAGGTACCTCCAAGCAGTGGTGGGATTCAATTTTTTACTACCAGTTCTGTGGGCATGGCTTGGTGGGCATGGCAGGGGAAGGATACTGTAAAATCTCCAGTCAGAGGTGGTATTTGCTGGTTTTCCGAACTACTCAAAATTTCCACTACCGGTTCTCCAGAACTAGTTAGAACCTGCTGAATACCACCTCTGCCTCCAAGCAAACAAGCATTTCCCAACATAAATACATTGTAATTCTCTGCTCATTTACCTTAGAATAAAGTCCACTGAATTCCACTGAATTTGTTTCTAGAGTAGATTCTTACAAAACATACTAGAAAATCATACCTTAGGAAGTGAGCAAAGCCATGAACTGAAATGTACAGATACAGCTTACATCTGGATTATGCCTTCCACAAGAAAGGGAAGGATCCAGACAATCATATTTGAAACAAAATATGAAAGATATAATGGCGAAGTTATATCTCTTGAGTTCAATAGGGCTCTCCCAAACTTGGAGCCAATTCAGAGCAAGGATACGAAGAGGGGCAGCAATGGTACTGTTAGCATGATGAACCCAACTTGGCAAACCAAAGTTCATGGCCATATGAAGCTTTTTGGGAGCTAGTTCACTACTAGATTCTTGGAAGAAAGTTTGGGATACACATTTAATGAATTCGAATGATTCAGTCAATCAATAAGATCAAATAGGTAGAATACGTGGACTTTAGAGTCCTTAGTTATTTCTATGTTCCAATATTTTATTGTAAGTAAATTTCTCCATCAGACTAAAGTGATGGAACACTGCTTTCCTATATTTAAAGTATAGATCATCTCTCTTCTTCTGTCATCCTAGAACTACTGAAAGAATATTCCTTACTTTCCTGCTTTTACCATCTTCTCTTCTGCAAACCAGAGAAAGATTTACCCGGAGTGGAACTTGAGATTAAACTCTTAAATGTCCTTTGACAAAGCAGTTTTTGCTCAAATGCCTGAATAACTAAATTACTGCCTCTCTCTGGGCTTTTCGATGAAGAGGCATTGATGAATAGTGGAGCCTGGAGGTCCAGAGCAATTATTCTTTAATCTATTTATGTTAATCTTTGAAAGCATCCCTCCTTGTCTCTCTTCTTTGATGGCTCTACCCAACCCAACCCCACCCCATCCCCACACCGGACCAACAGAGGTGAAATAATAGAGTTGCTCCAGGCAGGGTGCCATGAAAAGCACCAGCAAGTTATGAGCTATGTTGTTGATTTTTCTGGTATTTTTACAACAAGGATTCCACAGGAAGGGAGGAAAAAAGGACCTGATGTTTTCTGTCTCATGTGTTCCAATGACCCAGCTGGCATTTGGATGCCAATTAAGTGGCAAATCATCCATTTGCTGTTCTTCTTCAGGCCAGAATCTCTCTTGACCTAACTCTTTCATGCAATAATTATCCACATATTCAAACCATCAATCTCTCTCTTTTTACTATCACCTGGGCAATTCCATTCTCAGCAGTGAAAAGCTTCAAGATTAATTCTCCCCATTTCTACTTGTTGCCTCCTTAATGCAATTTTCCTATCCTTAAGGCCAGTCAGTCAACCAGCCAGAAATATTCACAGCCATCTCTGAAGTCATTCGTAAACCCCTTTATGTGTCAATACAAGGACTATGTACATTCATACAAATGCACCACCTGGTTGGTTCTCAAGTAAGCCTTGATATAATTAATATACTTTTGTGATTAAGTGCTTCCTATTTTATATACCACTTTGAACCTGATTTCTCAGGAAAGAAACTAACATCCCATAAATACTGCATCCAGTTTTGGTCACTACAATGTAAAAAAAAGATGTTGAGACTCTAGAAAGAGTACAGAGAAGGGCAACAAATATGATTAGGGAACTGGAGGCTAAAATATATGAAGAACAGTTGCAGGAACTGGGTATGTCTAGTCTGATGAAAAGAAGGACTAGGGGAGACATGATAGCAGTGTTCCAGTATCTCAGGGGCTGCCACAAAGAAGAGGGAGTCAAGCTATTCTCCAAAGCAGCTGAAGGCAGGACAAGAAACAATGGGTGGAAACTAATCAAGGAGAGAAGCAACTTAGAACTAAGGAGAAATTTCCTGACAGAACAATTAATCAGTGGTAACAATTTGCTCCAGAAGTTGTCAATGCTCCAACACTGGAAGTTTTTAAGAGATTGAATAACCATTTGTCTGAAGTAGTGTAGTGTTTCCTGCCTAAGGAGGGGGTTGGACTAGAAGTCCCTTCCAAAGGTCCCTCTCCAATCTCTGTTATTCTATTCTATTCTATTCTATTCTATTCTACTCTACTCTAAATCTCTTATACATTAAGTTCCCTCACAAGACAGGATCCTGGCAGCAACTAAACAATTTATTCTTGCTGGGCATTAGAACATCACAAGGGACAGCAGGCGAAATGTTTATTTTGACTTATTGAAATGTACAGATTACCCTTTACATTTATTAAATTTGTCCAGCCTTGAAATAGCTAGCATTTAAATCAACATCAAATTCTTCTACACACAATGTTTTACACACTCAGCAGCCTATTCAAGAGATGCATCTGGCCTCTTAATAACACACATAGGTATAGGCTTACCTTAGCTCTGACCTTATTAAACTGGTTCAGGGAAAGAATGCAGGAATAAAAGTGAAATGGTGGCCACAACTACCTGAGAATTCTCAGAAACAAAACTGAATAAAATCTGTTTCTCTGCACCATGATTTTTCTTCTGCCTTGTGTTGGGCCTCAATTGCAAGCAGATAGACAACTGTTAACATCATTGCCCAGAAGATCCATTGGTTAAGACAACAACCCTCTGACATATTCCTCTTACAGATTACCTCGCTTTGAAGAGCTTGAAAATAGTAGCCGCTTTAACTAATCCTGCTACTTCTACAGGCACAAAGTTCAAAACAGCAGCCTAAATTCAAAAATCCAACTCATCCTGGGAAACATGGTTGCCCTCTCCCTCTTTGGAAGAGCTTTATAGCCTCAAAAATTTTGAACTATTACCATCTGGCAGACAGTACAGAATAATAAAAACAAGGACAAATAGGTCTGAAAAACAGTTTCTATCCCAGGGCAGTAATTCTATTGAATTCTACTGTATAGTACACTGAAGATTGTATTTAATTTCATTGTATGATGTGCAATGACAATAAAGTAAACTAAGCTAAACTATACACAACCGTGGTATCAAATCCTGTCGGAGCAACATTTGATCAAACAGTCACAACCATCAATCTGACTTTTTTGAACTTTCCCAACCCCTACTATGGACACTTCTTTCCTTTTCAAGAGATATTCTTTAAACATTTGCTTAATTCTTCCACCTTTTATTAAAAACCCATTTTATTTGTTTCATTTTTGAGATCTTCTCACGGCCTTTCAATGCCACTTCTTTATATGAAATGCCAGTGTTATTTTGAAATAATAGCTTTGTTTTTAATTAATTTATGTTGGCAAAATAGAAATCTAAAGAAAACTTCAAACATTGCTAAAGGGTATTAGAATGTTGTCCATGTATGGCCCAGGGCAGCTGCTTTACATTCTCACTGGCCTAAAGATTAGTATGTATTGAGAGTTCCCTACTACAGGTAATCCTTGATGGACAACCACAACTGAGCCCAAAATCTCTATTGTTAAGTGAGTTTTGCCCCATGTATGTCCTTTACTTGCCACCATTGTTAAGTGAAACACTGAAGTTCCTGAGTTAGTAATACACTCACTAAGTGAAATCTGGCTTCTCCATTGACTTTGCTTGTCAGAACATCACAAAAGGTGATCACCATCATAAATATGAATCAATTATCAAGTGTCTGAATTTTGATCCACATGACCATGGTGATCCCACAGTTGTAAGTGTGAAAATGGTCATAAGTCCCTTTTTTCAGTGCTGTTGTAACCTCAAGGAAAAGGTTGTAAGCCAAAGATTGGCCGTATATATTAGTACATTAAGTTTAAAACAAGGTGGATATCATTTTGTGGTGCTTCTGTTGGTGTAAAAAGCTGCACAAAAATGTATAAGTGCATAGATAGATAGATAGATAGATAGATAGATAGATAGATAGAATGAATTCTTTATTGGCCAAGTGTGGTTGGACACACAAGGAATTTGTCTTGCTTCAAAAGCTCTCAGTATACATAAAAGAAAAGATACATTCGTCAAGAGTCAAGAATCATCAGGTACAACACTTAGTGATAGTCATAGGGTACAATAAGCAATCAAATACTAGGAAACAATCAATATAGATCGTAAGGATTCAAGAGGCAAAGTTACAGTCATACAGTCACAAGTTGGAGGGGATGGGCAATAAGGAGTGATGAGAAGATTAACAGTAATAGTGCAGATTTTGTAATAGTTGAACTGTGTTGAGGGAATTATTTGTTTAGCAGAGTGATGGCATTTGGGAAAAAACTAAGCTTGTGTCTAGTTGTTCTGGTATGCAGTGCTCTATAGCATCGTTTTGAGGGAAGGAGTTGAAACAGTTTATGTCCTGGATGTGAGGAGTCTGTAAATATTTTCACAGCCCTCTTTTTGACTTGTGCAGTATACAGGTCCTCGATTGAAGGCAGGTTGGTAGCAATTGTTTTTTTCTTTCTGGCCTGGGATTTTCCAGACTTTCCTCTAGTATGTTACTTTTTTTCCCTTTGGGAACTAAGGTAAGGTTAATGTTTTAAGCTTATTCATTGGATTAAACATTAAAAGAAACCCTCACATCAGTTAAGAATTGTTTCCTCAACACTTATGATGGCACTTGGAAGAGACTTCAGTAGAAAACTGCCCACTCATGTCTCAAACAAAAGATTTCTTGCTTAAATATCTGTGCTTGTGGGGAGAAGACTGGAGGATGGAGGGAGGGAGAGGCTATATAAACACCCAAGTAGAAGAGTTTTCCATTTTACAAGGACCGGTTTATAACTTTTTTTTTCTGCCTGAGGCAGAACAGGAAAGGGAATGCCTATCCAATCCAATCAAAGAGATAGCTACAACAGTTAGCCAAGTTTTTTTCTGGCACATCAGCTAGAAAATCCCCCAAACATTCTTACCCCATTTCTGGCAATAAAACTCTGATAAATAACTACCCATTGGCTGCCCTTTCATGACACCTTAAATCTGTTACCTAGATGAGGGCCCCATGGTAGGATTCAAACCGTAATACCTCTCACTTCAAAGAATTATGAGGAAGTAAAACGATGTATGGTTTTGACTGCTGCGGATCGTATGTCCCTGTCCCACCAGCTCTTAAAATTATACATTTCACTTTGGAAAGATCTACAACTTAATTTTACGTCAGTATGTTTGCTTAGAAGAGGACTCAGCACTCCCACTGATAATTTCCAGTTGCAATGGAAGATTTTTCACTGGTGTTCCAATTCCAGTTTTCAAATCAATTGAAATTTGAAATTCAATGGAAATTTCTCTGTAATTCCACGATAAACACTGATTTCTACTCTTTGCTTCCATCAGATCTTAAGTTCCAATTTAGGCTTGTATTTACTAAAACAGCCATTGTTCTCAGACACAAAAAAGGATCTGAGAGACTTTCCTCTGTCTAGCTTCGGTAATTATCTTCGGTCTAAACAAATCAAGCTGAGTTTTAAGAAGTGGCAGTGCTCAGGCTTTCAATGTGTTGATCTATACAATTTAGTCAAATGGAAAAGAAAGGTTGAAAGCCTTCAAATACTCTTTAAGCATCTGCATTCTAAACATTATTAACCTCTGTGAAGCTAAATAGCCTTGTACAGCTTCAATAGTAGAAGTAGAAGATAGTAGAAGCTTGCAATGGTTTAGTTGTTTATCATACATACAATTGGGGTTACCAGCTGGAAAAGGAAACAATTCTGTTTTTTTCTCCCCTTTCTCCACAAGGATCAGGGAAATGGCTTATGCTGAGCTTGCATGAAATGAAGACCTCAAATATAAGATGGTATAATGTAAAGATATAAGATCAGGAGAGACCAGGTTCAACCCACCTCAACAATGGAAACTCATTAGGTGATTTGTCATGATATTAAAAAATGGAAGAAAGACAAAATATATCATTTTACAAACAAACAAACAAACATGATAATCAAATCTACATTCAAGTTAAAACAATTAAGATTGTGCTGTAACATATAGTACACACGTTTCCACTTTACAAGTAGGATTAGTTTAATACATAACTATCTTTTAAAAATTATTTTAAATTTATTTTTGCAACTCCCATAGTTGCCCACAAGCAAAGCAACTTTCCTCTATTATGAATCATAGAGTAGTAGCAGCTTAAAGAAGGAAGAACTAATTTCACCTACATTGCAGCTTTTCCTTTTTCTTTGGCATATAATTTTATGAAGAATTTTGATTAGAATAGTAAAAACTAATACAGTCTAAAGACTAAGAATAAGAAATAATAAAAATATTTCTTAAAAGAATAAGAAATAATAAAAAATGGAAGAAAAAAAGAATAAAAAAGAAATATATAAAGAAGTGATTTCCAACCTTCATTAAAACAAGTACAAATTTAGTATAATGTTACACACACACACACACACACACACACACATATAATTTTAACTTTGACCCAATAAACCAATTCCTTCCTTTTACTTCTAACAACTTAATCTTTAGCTCATACAAATATTGCTACTGGATTTGATTTTACTTAAATACTTTTTTATTCCATTGCAGTTTCCAAGGCTTTTTTTGTAGATCCAGTAACAAAATATTTTCCAGGCCATTCTCTTGATTTGTCACTCATAGTTGCCCTTTAATTTTTTAAACTCCAGCCAGTTTCTTTTGTATATCCAAGACCTAAGTGAACGTATGTATGTATGTATGTATGTATGTATGTATGTGTGTGTGTGTGTGTATATATGTGTGTGTGTGTATATATATATATGTGTGTATATATATATATATATATATGTAGGTCTTGGTGTATTCGGGTCTTGTCCCGTGTAAGATTGAGAATACCTTGGCAACGTTTCGACGAAATCTCATCCGTCATCTTCAGGCTGGTGTCTTCAGCTTCATTCTCCTGGGAGAAGTGTGTGATCGTGGCTGTTTTTCCCTTTTAAACTCTAGAGTTGGATGTGTTGTTACTTTTTGATTGGTTTGTGGAGTTGATGTATGCAGATTTTGTCGAACGCTGCCAAGGTATTCTCAATCTTACACGGACAAGACCAATACACCAAGACCTACATACCTTTACCCGTGAAAATCTATAAACATATATATATATATATATATATATATATATATATATATATATATATGTACATACATGGAAATCTGGATATAATCTGCAGCAGCCTTCCAAAATGGTGATGACTTTAATACTAACATGCTTTGCACCATCTTCATAGTCCTAACAAATTGTTCTCCCAGCTCTAATTTCACTTTCTTCCAGATAATGTATTGAAATCAATATATGGTTGAAACTAGTCTAGCTTGCCAATTTCTCAAATCCTTAACTAAAATAACCTCATAGTTTATGAATCTAAAATTTGGGAGAGAAAGTCCAAAAGTCACAGGTAATATGAGAGGTCATGCTTATTTGAACCAGAATCTCTTTTAAGTCTCTTATTGTTTATTATCTCAAAGCGATAAGCAGCCTCTCTAAGGAAGAAGTCATATGTAATAAATTTCTCCTTCTAGTTCTATTTCTGTTCTCAGTAGCAGTGCTACAGCAAGGCATATTAAAGATTTTTACCTTGTCCCATCCTGAAAAGTGGATCAAGTAGCAAAGGGCAAAGAAATATGCTATAAAGACATGAGATGTATTTGGATGGAAAAGAAAAAGAATATATTGCACCTGGTTTCTTTTCTTTTCTTTTTTCATGCTGGCTGGGAATTCTGAGAGTTGAAATCCACACATCTTCAAGTGGTCAAGATTGAGAAACATTGATTAGCTATTGTTTTTCAGCCTTACTAAATCTATTTGCTCTCCAAACGTAGCTTCCCACTCAAACTCTCCAAAAGTCCATCAAGAATGACTATGTGGGCTGAAAATTTGAGGAATACATTCCAGGCTGAAGAAGGCTCTTGCTGGTTTAACTAACAGAATTTTTACATAATTTAAAAGTAAAGCATATTCTCAGATATGAGGATATACAGTATCTAAACTGTTCATTTCAAAGACCAAACTGTTCTGCAGCCCTGAAAGAGAAGGTCCGGTAGTCCTATCTCAAACAAACAAACAAAAATTTCACAATAATTCTCCCCATTTTTATTTCTTTCTAAAATGAACTCTTTATAAAAATGCTTAAAATAGCCAAAATGGTGCAGTCAGATTCTTAAGAGTCACTGACATTACTTTATGGATGTGTGCCATCCACTCCAATAAATAGTGTGTCAACTTTCTTCATTTAGAACTCATGTCTTCACACATTTCTCAGGGCTTGGTATGCTACTATTAACATACTGTGCCATCTGAATCAAGTAAGAAGTATACAGTTTAAAGGAATCTGATGTATTTGTTTTTCTACTACAGCATGGTAAAGACACAAGAAATCCACATGTGAAAAATGTCTACTGCAACTATGGATGATAGTATTTATGCTGTGGTCACTTCCTGATTGGATTTTGAAATGTGCTCTTCATAAGGATGTCCCTAAAGACCACCCAGAAGCTGCAACTGGTCTAGAATATGTGTGGCACTGAGGGTAGTTCTGGATGCCTGTAATACTCTGCTGCTACATGAGCTGCTCCAGAATTCAGTTTCTTTCTGGGTTTAATTCAAGGTCCTTTAGGGTTCTTTAACGCCCTAAGCAGCATTGGACCAAGCTACTTGTGGGATTGCCTCTCCTTGAGAGCAACTGTCTGACCCACCAGTTCGGATAGCAAGATCCATTGAAACTTCATTATCTAGTGCAGGGGTGTCAAACAAAAGGTCCAGGGCCCAATCCGGCCTGTGGTGTGCTTATATCTGACCAACAGGGCCACTCTGGAAACAACAAAGGACCTGACCACAATGCCTCTGCCAGTGAAAACAGAGCTTGGGAGGGCTGCGTGGGACACTCCCGAGCTCCGTTTTCACTGGCAGTGGGTAGCAGGAGGCCATCATAGCCAAAAACAGAGCTCAGGAGGGCTGCGTGGGACACTCCTGAGCTCTGTTTTCCCAGGCAGAGGGTAGCAGGAGGCCATCATAGCCAAAAACAGAGCTCGGGAGGGTTGCGGGGGACACTCCCAAGGTCCATTTTCACTGGCAGAGGGTTGCAGAAAGCCCTCGCAGGCGAAAATGGAGCTCAGGAGTCTGTATTCACTGGCTGAGTGCTCAAGCCACCATAGGCACCCCCAACATGAGTGACGTCAAGCTGGCCACGCCCACCCTGGCCACATCCACCCAGCTCCCTAAGGTCAACCCTGATGCAGCCTTCAATGAAATCGTGTTTGACACCCTTGACCTAGTCTAGTGAGACATAGGAAGTGTGCCTTCTCCATAGCTGCTGTGCCCTGAGGAATATCCCTCACCCAGAGATCTAGCAAAAAAGAAACCCCCATACTCCTTGCCTTCCAGAAAGCCTTGAAGAGCTCACCCTTCCCACAAATGCTGCAGTAAGATGAGGCTTGATAAGTAAGCTGGTACATGAATGTATGGCAGCATGTTGCCTTGCAGTGTCACCAGTTTTTACAAACGGTTATGTTTCATCGGTTTTTTATTCTGATTGTTTTGGGGAAATTTGCTGCTTTTACTGTTTTGGCCCCCCAAGAGTTGTTGTGAAAACATGGATGGCTATATAGGTTTAAAATAAAATAAGTTAGTAAAATAAATAAAACAGGAGTTTCTTTGTGAAGGGAGAATGAACAGACCTAAGGGCGAATTTGTTTTTTTTTTTCTGGATAAAATGGCCGATTAGTGGTGGGGACCAATTCAAAATCCATTCTTTAAAGAGATGCCTAATAGAGAAAAATATTGTACTGGCTAGTTACACTTAATAAAACAAATATCCGTAGACTATCTGGCACCATTTTAATCAGATAATGCAAGGAATGGAACCTAGGATTTTAGCATTCGAAGTACATGGCCTAGCACTAAGCTACTGTCATTTTTTGCTATCTTTAATAGGGACTATAAAAAAGGTTTCTGTTTAAACTAGAAGACTAGACTGATACTATTGATTAAAAAGTCAGAACTTAGGCCAGAAAAAATATATAATAGATCAAGTAATGTTGTCTGCATTAAAATGCAGATAGATCAAGTGGCTAACTAAAGGAATTACGATTTCACAGAATTGCCAGGATCAGAGAAAGAATTAGGTAAGAAGTATGCCAATGCTCTCTACCAAGGAAATACCAACCAACACCTGAATCCAACAACACACGCCCCACCAAGAATCCTGGAAAAGCCAGGAAAACCATGAGTTTATTAACTCACAATTCCAGAGAACCCCACCTACCTCCTTAGGTTTCAACTCTCAAAAGAATCCCAATTACATCATATGATACTGCCTTGCTCATCCCTTTTTGCTCTACCCAAATGACTAAACCAAGTAAATGCAGGCAACCTATCAGAAAGAAAACCTGAAGACTCATCTGGGTGACTTCCCAGCACCTTGTTCCACATATCCTTCTTAAATAGAGATGAGTCACCATACTCGGTGTCACTGATCAATGTAAAACTAGGCTTCGTCATTCCTTTAAATCACTAACCAAGTTTATTGATGAACCCACACCAATGGTTTTTATAATCCCATTTGGTTTTATGCCATTGCCACTGCAGGAACCTAAGTCATCACGGGGCTTTCTTTCTCCTCGTTTGTCACTCATATAACATTTGCTTTCTTTTGGCCAGTATGGTATTATTCCCAAATGCTCTGATTTTCAGAAATAATCCACTGAATGTCACCGAATCAGGGAGTTAAAAATTCTTGTTCAAAAATATTTTTTTTAATCCAATAACCAGCCATTGTTTGTAGATTAACCTGAGACAATTATTATTTCTTTTTTTCATTCTGGGCCATCAAATCATAAAATTCTAAGGGACCACAGAAGATTTTCTTCATAATACTTGAGAAAAAAGGCAGATAAAGGTCAGGATATTGGGGTTCTTTTTGAATCTCGGGATCTGTTAGCAATCTTGAACTGCTTGATGATTTTCTTTCAATATGGAAATGTATTGATTCTGCTGACATGTATCATTAGCTTCCATGCTGACACTTGTCTAAATACAATTTTTCCTCCCACTGGAAAAGTGTAATCTGCCTAATTGGGAATTATGTTCTATCTTAGATACCATGTGCGTGATTTTTTTTTATATTCCAAAAACTAAGCTGATATGTGTACAAACATTTGTGATTGAATTATTCCATACAAATTTTCAATAAGGAAACATAAATAGATCTATTTGAACAAACCCATGGAAAGCTGGAAACCTTCCAATTCCCAGACTGTTTACAAAACTAAATCCGAAATTCAATGCAAAGGTATAGCAAAGCAGTCTGTCAATTTATTACCGTGTATTTGCAAGATCACAATATATTTGAACAAACAACAGCAAAAACAACACTCTGAGCTAATGACAAAGCTGAATTCATGGACTAGAAAAGGAGTAAGAAATTAATCAGCAAGCAGGCTATGTAGTTTTTAAAATTCAAGAAGGCTAACATTGTCAGGAACGACAACAAAACTGCAATCTAAACCACAGAAATAACAGTACAGCCAACAGCTACTCCAAACCATGGAGTGATTGTGTAGATATTTGCCATGTAGCACAACTTCCTGTTCTCCATTGTCACTACTTCTCCTTCTTGTGAAGACTAAAATCCTATACTAATCAGCCGTTAGTATCATCAATTTTAATTTTTTGACTACCTTCCTGTACATATTTCAGCACTGACAAATTCAAAACCTGGGCTGATCAAGGAATTAAAAACTGAAATCAAATCAGGAGTAGATTTAAGTCCTGTTACATTTGTGAATGAATTCCTAAACAGTTTTTTTTGTTTTTGTTTTCACCACATTGTATGAAGGTTTTCATTGGAAAGTTGTTTCAAGAATTACACAAGAAACAAGGGGTTACTGTTGTTTTTAAAATCAATTTAGTAACATCCTAGTATAGTTTCCTGGCTTCCCTTCACTTAATATTGACAGCTATGTTTTCCCCATGTTGACTGCATATTGTTAAGAAGTAGCAGGATTTGCAACAGTACATCTATTGTCAGTTATGCTTATTTTTACAATAACCCCACTAAAATCAATGGCACCCCACGGATCTTTTGCCTATAAATGGGTTCAAGGAGTTGCAGTATTTTCACATTGGAGAAGAAATCCACAATACTCAGATGATAATAAAATACAGTTATTGACTTATTTTCAGTTGTTTTTTTACTTAGTTTGACGGCTCTCATTTCTAATTTTAAATAGAGAGGCTTCTCTTCATCTTAGCTATGATTACAAGCCCTTTCTAGACTCAGAATGTAATTTTAGAAAAAGAATATTGTTACTTTCAAGGGTTGTTTACAACTACTATGCTTTATAGATAAAAATTTAAAGCTAACAATGCAGTCCACACCAATTCTACTCAAAAGCAAGTTGCAGGCAGCATCCAGAAATTCAGCATTTAAAAATTATTCCATCTATCAGGCCTGTTTCCACCCCTAATATTTCAATTTAATAAACTCTGCAGTGAATAGATGACATCTTAATGTAAGCAGCCTAGTCATTTCCATTTTATTCTTTGCTCTCAAGAAATAGGGCAGATGAGCTTTGTGATATATCTGAGGCTGGGAATATGGATTTTCTTGATGAAACTCTCCTCAAATGCCAACAGACCCTGCCCTTGTGAAGGCTGCAGACATGAAGTGTGAACTTGCCTGTGGTTCTTGAATGCAGAAGGGACCTGTAACCCAGCCCATTTGAAGGGCATATAGTTAGAAAAATAACTTCCACTATGACAGAGTGAAAGAACTCATTCGGGGGAGGGATTTCTGTTTTCCTAAGGAAAGAAAGGAATTGAAAAGCGTAAAAGACCAGCTTAAATTCTTCCTTTATTTAGAAGTTACGGCATCTTGGTTTTGACTGACAGATTACATGCCATGAGGTTGTTGTGAACTCTTAGCAACCACATAGATATTTCTCCATGACATTTTATTCCCTAACCTGGTCTTTCAGGTCTTCTAACAGTTCACCAATCACTACTGTAACTTTGCCCACCCCTCCCCTTGCTTCTGGTCATCCTCCTCTTCTCTTTCTTTCTACCTGTCCCAGCATTAGAGAACCCTTTCCAGAGAACTAGGTCTTCGCACATGTCCAAAGTAGGATAATTTGACTTGGTGCCAGCCTGCAGTACTGTATTATTGTAGAATCCAGCAAGACAAATATAGAATAAGCCTGAGAGCATTTAACAGAAGTGGGCAGCGGAATGGTGGCAGGTTGCTTCTTTCCATAATCCACTGCTGAAAAAGAACAGCGGTAGGATGACTGGGTAAGTGGGAGGTGATTATTCCCTCCTGAACACTGCTGAAATGTCGCTTTCTGTCCCCCACCAATCAGTCATAGCACAAGTTAGGTAAGGCGTGCAAATCCCCCCCTCTTCTTGTTTTTACTAGTACCAACAGAACCCTGTGCATTTTGTTGTTCTCCTCTGCGCAGGCCCCAATATGTTTTTTTCTGAGTGAAAAGCATACACTCATCTCTTTATATCACTCTCTAAAGGCTTAAGACAGACCGAGGCAGAATTAGATGGAACAGCTGGCAATAAAACTCCTCAGCTGAGACTACTAAGTGGTCTTGGCTATTGTGCAGAGGGGTCATTAAAAATCAAGATGGAAGTGCTGCATTCCCTCACAGAAAGTCCATAAATACTCATGAAAACAGAACCAAAATGTCAGCTGTACACACAGAAACAGGTACTCAAAGGTAGTCAAAAGGTTTTGGGAATACCAAAAACTCTCCTGTACAAAATACGGGATAGTAAACTTGTGCGGTTGTGGAAATGGGAAGGAGGGTGCAATATAAAATTCTATGGATGCCTTTAGTTCTTGGGAATCATTGCCCTGAATAATGTCACTTCAGAATGAAGATTTCTGTTCAAGTACCATTAATGAGCAATGGCCTTCAAAAAGAAGGTTAAAGAAATGTACCAACCAATAGTTCTGTTTATTTTTAAATATGCAAACAGAATAGAAGATTGGTTTGCCAAATGGCCTCTGCATGACGTATGGAGGCAAAAGAGAAAACACATTGCGACTTTCTCTACCTGCATAAAAAAGGTAGGAATCTCAGGCTGCTGATGCTGAAATAAAAAAGATAACAGACTGTAAATGCAGAGCAGGAGTGTTAAACTCAAGGCCCGCAAGCTGGATTCAGCCCACAGGGTGCTTAGATCTGGAAACAGTGAAGGAATGGCCTGTGGTGCCTCTACCACCAATAATGGAGCTCGGGATGGTCACATGTGGCCCTCCCAGGCTCCGTTTTCGCTAGCCGAGGGCTGTAGGAGGGCGTCGCAGCCAAAAATGGAGCCCAGGTGGGCCGCACACAGTCTCCCTGAGCTCCACTTTCGCTAGCAGAGGGCTGCAGGAGGCCATCGTGGCTGAAAACGGAGCCTCGATGAGTGACATGGAGCTAGCCACGCCCACCCTGGCCATACACCCCCCAGTCCCCCGAGGTCAAACACAACCCTGATGTGGCCTTCAATGAAATTGAGTTTGACACCCCTGATGTAGCGAGTAAAGAAGACGATTTCAACAGAGAAAGGCCAGATGCATTACCACAGCAACCAGAGGGAAATATGGCTTGAGCACAAAACGAGAAGAAGATATAAGCAAGGGATTCAGGCAGACACTCCCTTAATTCACATGAGTGCAAACAAGGAAAGGAGGGAAACACAATGAGATTTGCAAGATCCTATTGCTACAGCTAATATTAATAAAAGTAGTCTTATCTTTCTGGTGAAGTTGGCTTCTTGGTTTGGTCTATGTAATGGGGCTGACATTAAATTATGTAAAAGATAATCAAGATACACATTTGGATTTGAGCTAAATTGTGAATTCAAAATGAAATAATGAGTAACTGCAATGGCATAAAACCCAATTTGAGTAATCTGTTTAGTAAGTGCCCAAAGCACCCCAGTCCAACTCTACGTCTAGATATGAGCAAGCACACAAGCCACTCGGTTCAAGCTATCAAAAGTATACAATGTTAATTTATCCAACATCAGCAAACATCCAAAACCAGGTGCCTGGAAAAAAATGAGGTAGTCAAAAGCAGGGAGAGAGAAGAAAGGGAGATGAACCATGGGCAAGAATTTACATTATCTGTGTATCTGTATATCAAAGGCATTGAACTTTCCAGAACCTTTGAAAACAATATCATGGTAATTAGCATGGACAGTATCAAAGACAGTTGGCCTCTGGCTGCTCTAGATTTAACTCTTTTACGTCTAAACACAATTTGGTGGATGTACCTAACAAAATGTTCCTCTCAAAGGATTTCACAAACTGAATGGCCTTGGAGTTGGGAGAGGGTACAGAACATTTTCAAAAAATAAAAATAAAAATAAATGCTGAGTGACAGTTACTCCAGAAATGTAAATGGGAAAGCCTGAATTATAAGGATTCACCCTTATCTATGCAATTTCACCACTGCATTATTACTGAAAGGAGGAATTAGATGGAGAGAAGCTATAAATAACGCCCACATCATGACACTTCCATGCCTGGCTTTTAGAAGAGTTAGCAGCAAGCTCTGCATTTTATAGCAGCAGCACCCCTAATGCTGTTGTAAATATACTGTTGGTTAAGATTAAAAAAAAAAACCCTGCTTACACCATCGTTTCTGGATGAAAACTACTTGTGCCAAGACATCAAGGAGATCTGATGCCCAGCATGACAGGTTATGACCACAAGCGGGAAGCATAAGCTATCATATTCACTTCCATGTGGCCTGAGCTTGATGTTTGTATAACGATCGCTGGCTGCGACTATTATTAGCTGGAGTGAAGTAAGGAACTATAAGGATTAACACAAAGGGAAAAAAATTGAAATTAAACATGAGCAGTGAATTAAGTCCAAATTCATGGGATTGATGGTTCCTAAAGATATGATAGGCCTTCAAAGCTATCCTATAACTGGAAGTTTTAAGAAGAGGTTGTCTGAAATGGTGCAGGGGTGTCAAACTGGCAGCCCATGGGCCAATGTGTCATGCCCAGCCACACCCACCCCAGTGCCACAAAGACAAAAGTCACATGATACGTCATGTGACGTGATCGAGTTTGACACCTGTGGTAAAAGGTTTCCTGCCTGAGCAGTGGGTAGCAATAGCAATAGCACTTAGACTTACATACCGCTTTATAGTGCTTTACAGCCCTCTCTAAGAGGTTTACAGAGTCAGCCTATTGCCCCCAACAATCTGGGTTCCACATTTTACCCACCTCAGAAGGATGGAAGGCTGAGTCAACCTTGAGCCTGGTGGGATTTGAACTGCCAAACTGTAGGCAGCTGGCTGCAGCAGAAGTAGCTTGCAGTACTGCACTCTAACCACTGCGCCACAGAGGCTCTTTTAGGGTAGGACTAGAAGACCTCCAAGGTCCCTTCCAACTGTTACTCTCTATTTATGAATTTGGAAGTAAACATTATTTACAAAATGCCAGTCTGCTTTCCCCTACTTTTATCAGCAGGAAGTTCTGTCTACACATGTTATTTTCCATGGTCCAAAATAAGATTATTAAGAGCGAAAATTGTGATGTGGCCTCATGGAACCAGGCCAAACCTAGAAATGTGGTTTATGATTCAGTGGCATAATTCAGAGGCAAAGCCATAGCAATTGTAACTGGCTGTTGTGGGAAATGTATCTGTGTAATACGGATAATTTTCCAAAATTCCAGGATTTGGTTGGATGAAATATCTCTAATCTTGTGCTTTCTATGGACTTGATCATGATAAAAGTTGTTGCATTGACAATATGACAATATGATTGTTAGATCGTTTTTGACCCCATTGCAAACTCAGGTCATAGTATCAACTCAAGCTTTCCTTTCTAACTATACCTGATATGGAGAGAAAAAAGTTCTCCTTTTTTTTTGTATGACGGTATAGTTGCACAAGAAATTTGATAAATCAATTCTCTGCTGGACTGGAGGAGAATCCACAAAACATTTGTAAACATTTTAGCCATTCTTCAGACTTATCTCATAAGATATCAAGTAATATCCTGTCTATATAAAAAAAATATTGTGTGGATGTGTTTCTTTATAGATTTCAAAATCAAATGGGCGCATGGGTTTAATAAGTAGCACCATAGAAAGGCTAAAAGGCAATTTTTCAATCTGTCAAGGTAGCGGTATCAAACATATAACAACAATGTTCCAGGAGTGAATTCCCTCACATTATACAAGGGACATAGGAGCAAGTTAAACTAATAAGATACTACAAACAGGCACTGCAGTAATTGGAGCATAACATTGTCTAAACCACTTTATGCATGAGAAATTTTTGATTCTTTGTTGCTCAGAATGAGCAATTTCTGCTGAGTTAAAAAAATGCAAATCCAGTATTAAGGATTTTAAGTGTCTATGGAGATTCTCAGTCATCCAGATCATGGCTGTCCCATAGATGCTTTTACAAGAGGCAACTGGACTTTCTGGTTTTTCTTTGAAGTTGTTTCACTTCTCATCCAAGAAGCTTCTTCAGCTCTGACTGGATGGTGGGGAATGGATAAGAATTTAAAGGTTTTTAGATGATGCTAAACCAGGGTTGGGCTGCTACTGGTTCACACTGGTTCAAATGAAGGGATTGTTAATTTTATGGACAGTTCAGCAAACCGGCAAATTCCACCGCTGGCTGGCCCCGTCCACCCCACCCTGCCACTCCCAGGAGTCCCCGCAGCCTGTTTTGGATTGCAGGTAAGTGCAGAGCAGGGGTGGGATTCTACCAGTTTGCACCTATTCTCTAGAACCAGTTGTTAACATTCTAAGCAGTTCGGAGAACCGGATGTTAGAAGAAATTACTGGCCTAATCCTGTAAGGAAGGCAGGAAGGAAACATTCTGGTGTTGCTTACAGAAACTGCCTCTCTGTTAACCCTTATTACATTCTTGGCAGGACTAGACTTCCTGTCTCAGGAACATCTCTGGAGTTTTTTCCCCCTCCTTTGCTGGTACTTTGCTTGTGTGGAGTGACCATTCAAAGTTACAATAGCACTGAAAAAAGTGACTTATGTCCATTTTTTCACACTTACGACTGTTGCAGCATCCCCACAGTCACGAGAGGCCAGGCGAGGAGAGGCATGCCTCGATGTGAGTGATATTGAGTTGCCCACACCCAGACAATAACATGACCACCAAGCCATGTCCACCCAGTCACATGACCACCAAGCCATGCCCACCAATTAAGCCACGCCCACAGAACCTGTTGTTAAAAAATTTGAATCCCACCCCTGGTGCAGAGCATGTGCAGAGGCTCGGGGAGTGCAAAAACAGGCCTCCTAGAAGTTCTGGAAGGCCGGAAATGGGAAGAGCTCTGGAGCCCAGGGAGGCTTATCTGGGTTTTGGCATCCTCCCAACTGTGGGTGCTGTGTTATCCTTTGAAAGTCTGCAATTTATCATCCTGGCCTGCCGTGTTAATTACTTCAGTGTGGTTTGTGTTTTTTTTTTTATTATTTCTAATTATCTTTACTTTGGGTTCGGACTGCATTTCTGCCCTTCATAGACTGTTTTTTGAAGAGTATCCAGCCGGGGATAATTGGACATTGGGGCCAAGTTGGAGGCATTAAAGGGAATTTATTCTACTTTTGTGACTTTGCTATTTTTGTGTCATGTCCCAGGTCATCACAAGTGGCCCAATATCACAGGGGCTGCCACAAAGAAGAGGGAGTCAAGCTATTCTCCAAAACACCTGAGGGCAGGAGAAGAAGCAATGAGTGGAAACTAATCAAGGAGAGAAGCTACTTAGAACTAAGGAGATTGTTCTCAGGAGTTAGAACAATTAATCAGCGGAACAACTTGACTCCAGAAGTTGTAAATGCTCCAACACTGGAGTTTTTAAGAAGAGATTGGATAACCATTTGTCTGCAATGGTGTAGGGCAGGGGTGTCAAACTCGAAGGCCGCGGGCCAGATGCATCACATGCTGGCCCTGCCCTCGCCCGGTTTAGCGAAGGAGGAAAAAGTCCCAATACATCAAGTGATCGTGTCATTACAATGCAAGTTTGACACCCCTGGTGTAGGGTTTCCTGCCTAAGCAGGGGGTTGGACTAGAAGACCTCCAAGGTCCCTTCCAACTCTGTTATTCTATTCTGTAATTTTTGCAGCCATCTCATTCAATTGTTTATCCAGGAGTAGTATATTTAAGTTGATGAATGTGTATGCAGAGCCAGTGTGGAGTAGAGTGGATGGCAAATTATGCTTACCCAAAGAAAATCTGAAGATGTTTTGGACTACTCACTTAATGGGAGGTTCAGACAGAATAGCTGCCATGGCATGGAAGAAGAATGGGATTGCAGTCAGACAGAATGTATGATTTGTTTGGAGCAGGTGAGAAGAGGTAGTCTTCAACTTACAATAGTTCATTTAATGGCCTTTCGAAGTTACAACACCATTGAAAAAATGACTTATGACCATTTTTCACACTCATGACCATTGCACACACCCATGGTCACATGATCCAAATTCAGATGCCCGACAACTGATTCATATTTACGATGGTCGCATTGTCATGTGATCACCTTACGGGACCTTCTGACAAGCAAAGTCAATGGGGAAGCCAGATTCACTTAACAACTGGGTTACTAACTAATCAACTGCAGTGCTTCACTTAACAACGGTGGCAAGAAAGGTCGTAAAGAAGGGGCAAAACTCACTTAGCAACAGAGGTTTTGGGCTCAGTTATGATCGCAAGTCAAGGACCACCTGTAATAACTTTTAAATGATATGCTGGAGATTTTAAAAAACGGTGACAAGTGTAAAATCAGCAACTACTTTTAGCCTAACTTCTGGTAGATCATAAGACTACATTACTGAGCTCACCATCCTAATGAGCATTAATTATTTGCAGTACGCCAATCAGTAGCTTTAGCAAAGTCCTCCTCTCACCTTAGGTATTGCCTCTCTTTAAAAAGTTTGTTCTGATTGTGTTGCATCCTTCAAAATGCAAATGTCTCTGTTTAAGGGGGAAAGAGGCACCCTATTACAGATTAACAGAATTGGGAGGAATCTTGTGGGTCATCTAGTCCACCAGCTCCCACGCCCAAGCAGACCCTTCACCATTTTTGACAGGTGGTCCAGTCTCTTCTTGAAAGCTTCCAGTGATGAAGCTCCCACAATTTCTGAAGGCAGGCTGTTTCATTGGTTGATTGTCCTCACTGTCAGAAAACTTCCCCTTATTTCCAGGTTGAATCTCTCCTTGTTCAGTTTCCATCCATTATTCCTTGTCTGGCCTTCAGGTGCTTTAGAAAATAGCTTGACCCCTTCCTCTCTGTGGGAGCTCTTCAAATATTGGAACACTGCTATCATGTCTACCCCTGGTCCTTCTCTTCACTAGACTAGCCAAGCCCAGTTCCTGCAACTGTTCATCGTATGTTTTAGCCTCCAGTCCCCTAATCACCCTGGTTGCTCTTCTCTGCACTTTTTCCAGAGTCTCAACATCTTTTTTTATAGTGTATTATCAGTCTGAAGTGAATATTCTTGTTTGTTACATCATTACCCATGGAGTTAGCTTGACCAAATAACCATTCCTTCCATATGAGTAATTTGCTACAGCTACTCCTAAAGCTATCTGAACTTTTGATATCTTCTCCAAAACCACTTTACAAAGGCACAAAGCATCACTGCTGCAGGCAATGCGAAATGCATTCATTCATACTTGCTCATTGGAAATTGGAATTAAGGGACGGTTATAGCTAACCGACTTAAAATTTCATATCCACAAAGGGTCTACTCCACTTTTGTACCCTATCACAACGACAGACAGGGTTATTATCATACAACATGCCTTTTATTTACATCGTCAGGCTGTGATTTGGAGAACCAGCGATTGCATTTTAATGGTAGCAATTGTAGTGGGAAATCAGCCAGCTTCCTGCCCGGTTTTGGCTTTCCTGATCAGCTCCCATCTTACAGCCTTCCATTTTATTTTGCCTGCTTTGCAAAGCAGATATTCAGAATTGCTCTCCAGTAGGTAGGATGGTGAATGTGAGGATGAATTCTGCAAGCTGCAGCCTAGCAACCCTTGTTTTCAAGACAGTTTATTATACTAAGCCATGGCAACTTGCCCAAGGCTACCTTAAGAGCTTCAGCATTAAGCAGAGCTTAGAAAGCCCAAACCTCTTTAGCTCAGCTTTCCACAAACGGACAACTTCTAAATGTATTGAACTGCCATTCCATAATCCATAGGTGGCATGGCCAAAGAGAGAATTATAATCGATCAGCAGGGCACCAGAGTGGGAAAACGCTCTACCATGCTGGTTCTAGTGATTGCAGTGACACAATAAGCTTAGCCATGCCAATTAAACCAAAAGCCTAGATAATAAAATGGGTCTGTGTGTTGCACAAAAAGTGGCAAGTGTCACACATGAGGACACAGGGAGAACCTGCACTGAGAATGCCTTCACTCAGGTAGCAGTATCAGGAGGGCAACTGCTGTGTCTTAGAAATTAGGACATTAGGAAACCTAAAGGAAAAAACAATAATCTTCTAGATCAGTGTTTCTTAGCCTTGAGAACTCTTAAGTTGTGTGGACCTCAATTCCCAGAATTCCCTAGATAGCAAGTTTATATTGAGTCCCAGATGTGGTATTCAGCAGGTTCTGACCAGTTCTGGAGAACCGGCAGCAGAAATTTTGAGTAGTTGGGAGAACTGGTAAATACCACCTCTGACTGGCCCCGCCCCCATCTATTCTCTGCCTCCCGAGTCCCAGCTGATCGGCTGGGTCTTCTTTTGTTGCCCTGCACAGGAGAATGGAACTGGAAAGCAGGTTAGTGGGATGGGGAGGGAATGGGATTTTGCAGTAACCTTCCCCTGGAGTCGGGTGGAAGTGGATATTTTACAGTATCCTTCCCCTGCCTCACCTACCAATCTACACCCACAGAAACAGTAGTAAAAAAAATTTGAATCCCATCACCGGTTAGTCCTCAACTTACTGCTACAACCGGGATTGGAGCATCTGTGACTAAGTAACGCAGCTGTTAATCACATCCAATTTTATGTGGTCATTAAACAAATCAGGCTTCCCTCATTCACTTTGTTGTTGTTGTTGGACGCACCCTGGGAAAGTTGCAAATAGTGATTTCATAACCTGTGGGATGCTGCAGCTATTGTAAAAACATGTCGGTTGCCATGCGCCCAAATTTTGACCATGTGACCATTTCAATGTGCAAGGATTGGTCATGAGTCACTTTTTCAGCAGCGCTGTGACTTCACATGGCTGTTACATGAATGATTGCTAAGTCAAGGACTGCCTGTACTTCTTCTGTGTACAATTTATACAAATGTCCAGAAGAAGAACCCATTAGAATATCTAATTATTCCATCTCTTCACGGTGGCTACACTGAGGGAGTGTAGCATAGGCTGTGATAAGAAGAAGATAAGCCAGGAGCAAAAGTTTGAGGGCACTCCCTGAACATCAGCCACCCAATGAGTCCTAACCACACCTTCCATAATTCTATGTTAACCCAATTACCTTGCTTCAGTTCAACTTCATAACAAGATATTGACGCCTTCAGTTGGCATTCAGTATAACTGAATGAAAAAACTGGCATAGAACAACTTTTTTATTACAAAAAGTAAAAAGGTAAAGGTTTCCTGACGTGCCCCTGTCAGGGTCTGAATCCAAGGAGAAAGACAAACAGCTGACAGGGAGTCGGAGTGTGGCTTTTTTTGGCTGTGGAGAAAACTGGGAAAGAGTTTTCTGTCTCCTGGGCAGAGCAGGAGAGAGGTAGAACAAGGGAGAAGGAGTTCAGAGGAAGACCCAGGCCCACCCCCTCTTCATCCTAGGGCACGCAGGGAGGAACGGAGAAGAGGGAACTTTGGATATCTGCGTTCCTGGCATCCTCCCAACCGTGTTGAGTTATTGCCATTATTTTATTCATTATTTTTTATTTTATTTTGTTATTATTCATGTCTGGAATTCTTCCTCCTGCTCTGCCAGACTAATTACCTCGTTTTGCCTAGTTTGGACTTATAGATACAGTTTTTGTTGACCACGTTTTGGACTTGATTCTCTGCAGCCAAAGCCTGTTCCTGGAAGAGTTTTTCTCCAGCCCAGAAGGTAACTAGGACATAGGGGGCAAAGTTGGAGCTAATAAGGGGACTCCTATTGATTATCTGACTTTGTTGCCTTTGTGCCATGCCCTTTTGGGTCATCACAGTTTTCCCTGTCCAGTCATGTCAACTCTAGGGAGGTGGTGCTCATCTCCGCTTCCTAGCATTATTGTCCAAAGACACTTCCGTGATTATGTGGTCAGCATGATTATACACTGATATGGTACCTATTTATCTACTTGCATTTGCATGCTTTCGAACTGCTAGGTGGCAGGAGCTGGGTCAAGTAAAGGGAGCTCACCCCATCACATGGTACTTGAACTGCTGACCTTCTGGTAGACAAAGCCCAGTATCTTAACTGCTAGGCCTCCGTGCCCTGTACTAGAACAAAGTTATGTACATGTTTTCTGTTTCTACTCTGAGAACAAAACAACACTTTATTCCAGGACCTTTCCCAGTAGCAACTTTTGTTTCTTGAAGAAATGCTTGGTGGAGCCAAAGCAGAGAAAAATGTGGGCGAACCTACCAGTCCTGTCAAAACAGATTTAAGTCCGGTCTTACCTAATGTTCTCCTTTCATGGGTGGACAACCAGTTGCCATAAAGAATTGGGATGTAAACATATTATCATATGTGGTGGACCTGCCCAGAGGCTCGGAAATACTGGCATAAAATTCAAAAATGGTTGCAAGAAATTACAAGTGAAAAATTAGATCTAGAACTGGGACTCTTCCTGTTGGGAATCCTTAAAAGAAAATATGCAAAAAATATAAAATACCTACTAATACATTTACTAACTGCTGCAAGGATTATATCTGTGCAATGCTGGAAACAGTCGTACATTCCTACGGATGAAATGGTTATACAAAAAATTATGAGTTGCGTGGAAATGGATAAGTTATCATTAAGTTTGAAAGAGAAAGAAGATTCAATATTTTATATGGTCTGGGAACGATGGTACAATTGGTTAGATAGGAAATAAGATAAAGATAAGTAATTATTAAATAGAGGCTATAGATAGAACAAAATATATTTTGGTATAAGTCATTATTTGTTAGAATGTATATAGGATTGCTATGTAAAGATCGCCACAGGTAGTTGTTAAGGAATAATATACTTTTAATGTTTTGATGTTTTATGTTTGTGTGTTTGATGTTTTGTTTTGTCTTTTTAATATAATAAAAGTTAATAAAGTTTATTTAAAAAAAAAGAATTGGGATGTAAAAACTGAGCATGGGTGTCTTTCTGTTTCTCAGTATATTATATCAGGTATCGAAGGCAGTAAACAGCCCTCATGGCTACTGTGAAACCTTTTCTGCGTAAACATTCTTCTGTGGAAAAGCCAAGGTCTAAATCTAATCTAATAAATAAATAAAAATCTAATAAAATAAGGTTGTACATTACACAGAGAGTCTTCATGAACAGAAGAGATTCAGCACGTCAGATACACATCCAGTTCTCATAAATGCACGATAGGCAAGTCAGAGATGGGTGGAGGTGATACTAGGATGGTATGTCCCTTTGTTTTCTGTCCTTTTTTTTCCCTCTCCTCCTTTTCCCAGCTTAAAGAGAATTTGAATTTTCCTACTCAAAGAACATTCTTGATAAATGTCTGGTTTTTCTACCACTGGATTTTGACAGCCTTCCAGAGTAAAAAAAATATATATATATAATAATTAAGGGCAGAAGACTCCCTTTGTCAAAATCTAATTTTATCTAGGGAGTTCCTTTCAAGCATGTATTAATAGGCCACAATCAGAGAGTAGGCTTTGATCTCATATTTCATCACATTTCTAATTATATAATAGCGTAACAAAATATATCAGTCTTTGAGCAAGGCATTTATATGTGTGTGTGTGTTTTTGTGTGTGTGTGGTGGGATTCAAAAAAATTTACTACCGGTTCTGTGGGCATGGTGTGGCTTGGTGGGTGTAGCTTGGTGGGCATGGCAGGGGAAGGATACTGTAAATTCCTCATACCCTCCCCACTCCTGGTGGAGTGCAAAATCCCATTCCCTCCCCACCCCACTAACCTGCTTTCCAGCTCCGTTCTCCTGTGCAGGGCAACCAAAGAAGACCCAGCTGATCAGCTGGGACTTGGGAGGCAGAGAATAGATGGGGGCGAGGCCAGTCCAGTACTTAATATTTGGGACCATCTTTTCAAAATAATCCAAAAACTTACTCCTACAAACTATACTCAATGTGGTCAGCATAGTGACTCCCTGATTTTAAAAATCAATATTGGGAAAAATACCAGCTTTTAATAGATAAGTAAAATATTTAACTATATCTAATGGCTAACAAAGTTAATTAAAAAACCCCAACTTACTATAATAGATTAGCCCTGTTATTGCCATTAAATATTAGAAAGTTCATAAATCACAATCTCTCTCGTAGGAAAAGATATCAACCTTGCCAAGAAACTCATCAAGGGGAACTTTTCTCATCTAAAATACAAATAAATTAGTTCAAACACATACCCAGTCATTAAGTAGGGATTTAGTTAATGAAATATTACATCCATCAATTAACAATAATAAACCAACAATGAAGTCTTCCATTTTACACTCCTGGTTTGTTTGTTTTTTTAAAAAACGCCGAATAACCCAAGACATGTTTTTAATTACTGTATGACTAAAACAGCCAGCCAAATTACATTTTAGAGCTCAAAATTCATTTCCAAGGCCTCCTCATAGTTTATCTATTAATCTTACGTATACAATAGACATAAGTAAGGCTAAGATGGCAATATTATGTTCTCAAAAATAAACCACACTCATTTCAATAGTTTGCTCCCAGGTATTGATCACAGTCTATACAGCAGCAACACTTACCTTGCTGTCTGGCTATAAGAAAGAAATATACAAGAGCATAGAAATACTGGAGAAGGGCTAGTATTGTACAGGTAGTCTTTGACTTACAACAGTTCGTTTAGTGACCGTTCGAAGTTACAACACCACTAGAAAAAGTGACTCATGACTGTTTTTCATACTTATGACTGTTGGAGCATCCCCATGGTCACGTGGTCAAAATTCAGGTGCTTGACAACCAGAGCTGGTATTCAGCAGGTTCTGACCAGTTCTGGAGAACCGGTAGTGGAAATTTTGAGTAGTTCAGAGAACTGGCAAATACCACCTCTGACTAGCCTCGCCCCCATCTGTTCTCTGCCTCCCGAGTCCCAGCTGATTGGCTGGGTCTTCTTTTGTTGCCCTGCACAGGAGAATGGAGCTGGAATGCAGGTTAGTGGGGTGAGGAGCAGAGATGGTATTCAGCAGGTTCTGACCAGTTCTGGAGAACTGTAGTGGAAATTTTGAGTAGTTCGGATAACCGGCAAATACCACCTCTGACTGGAGATTTTACAGTATCCTTCCCCTGCCATGCCCACCAAGCCATACCCAAAGAACCAGTAGTAAAAAAATTTGAATCCCACCACTATTGACAACTGACTCATATTTATGACAGTTGCAGTGTCCTGGGGTCAAGTGATATTGCGACAAACCAAGTCAACGGGGGGACCAGATTCAAGCTTCCTACGAACTTAACCAGTGATTCCCTGGTTTTTACCAAGATGGTAAAACGGGGCGAAATTCACTTCACAACTGTCTCCGTTTAGCAACAGAAATGTTGGACTCCATTGTGGCTGTAAGTCGAGGACCCCCTGTAACATTTGAAAGGCATTTGGACTCATATGCAAAGGCTTGCTTTCCAACAGCTGCTTTGTAACTGAATTGGCATCCTTCAGTCTCAAGAGACTATGGTATCGTGCGATGAAACCGGTAACCGCCACTTTCCGTGTTGTTTCAATGCTGCATGCAAAGCTGGAGTGTCCTCTCCAGAGCACGAGGCCTGGGTAATTTAATATGGAGGATAAACCGTTACCCAAGCAGCAGATCCCCACTTTCCACATCACTGAAATAGTCTAATGGAACAGCAGAGCTGATACGATTAGTTCCAGTTGTGTCGCAGGAGTTACCAGAACGTGATTGTACACAGTCACAAACTGCTTCCGGGACTCCGGCTCCGGATTTTGCCTTGAGGTTGACTCCTGAAGCCTTTTCCAAGAATAGATAGAGCCACGAGGCAGTGGAGGTTTGAAATCAGAGTTTCCTTTCTCCTAGAAGATGGTTCTACCGTTTTATCTGCCATTGGGGCATAAAGCCCACTTCCACCTTCAAAACTGTTGACCTTCTTCCCCTGTAACCCTGGAAAGGGGTCCTTATGAGATGCTACCAGCCGGGCCAGCTGGACCAAGGTTTTTAAAGGTGGTATTACTCCTCTGGCACTCCTCCTCACTCCAGGACACCCAGATCAGCTCTGTAACTACGCAGGCAATAGAAAAGTTTTACTGGACTACTCATACCTACATGTTGTGGCCCCGCCTCGTGAGCCTGTGCTGACAGAGGAAGAGGACCTGGATGATGAAGAAGAGGAGGAACGGGCAATGCCTTCCTCACCAGGGCCTTCCTCCCCAGGACCTTCCTCCCTGGCAAGGTCTCCAAAATCAAGTTATCTCTCCCGATAAGAGTGTTGGCAGTCACCCAGGCTCTCACTGTCAAATTTGGAGCTGACAAGAAATGAAGTACTCACAGAAGGAATGATTTATTCCCAAAGTTCAAAGCAGGCACAACACAGATGGAATCCTCAGCTTATTCCACACTTTGTCATGTACAGAGTTTGTAACGTAGGCACACCCACTTTTATACCTGGTGGGGTGTGGTCCAGCTCAATCTCTGGCCCTCCCACGCCCCCTACGTTGCTGCTGACGTTTCTCCCTCCGACGTTGCCTGGGATCAAGCCAGGAATCCTCCTCCTCCCTCCCTCGCCGTGGCCGTACCGATACGCGTCTCTCAGGCTGTTCCTCTTGGCTTTCCGAAGAAACCTGAGGCATTGCCAGGGAGGAAGGTCCTGGGGAGGGAGGCCTTGCCAGGGAGGAAGGTCCTGGAGAGGAAGGCATTGTCAGGGAGGAAGGTCCTGGAGAGGGAGGCCTTGCCAGGGAGGAAGGTTCTGGGGAGGGAGGCCTTGCCAGGGAGGAAGGTCCTGGGGAGGAAGGCCCTGGTGAGGAAGGCATTGCCCGTTCCTTCTCTTCTTCATCATCCAGGTCCTCTTCCTCTGTCAGCACAGGCTCACGAGGCGGGGCCACAACACCTACAGTTGTGCAATTCACTGAAAAGAAAATCCAGACCATTCACAACCTCTCTCTGTAGCCTTGCTTACATCCTTCAGCTTACTCTGCTTGCCTAGGAGGTCTCTGCCTCTCCTCTTTTGGTGGCCTTGGTGCCAAAGAGAAAGACAGCTCACCCTGGAGGCAGATGGGTCTAATAAGCATTAAAATTCCGCAAATGAGATTTTCCACGCTCTTTCACAAGGAAACAATCCCTTCCAGTTTGGTATGCGCTGTATCTATGTGTAGAGAAAAGGAAGAGAGAAAGAAAAGGACTCTTGAAGGCAAAGAGAAGTGTGGGAGAGGGAATCCTGCTGCCCCAGCTCCTCCTGCACTGGAAATTTGCCTTTTTATTCCTGGATTGATGATTTTATAATAAAGGAAACCATTTCAAGCCCCTTTGGTGCATTTGAAATGCCCCTCTCAAACAAATCATATGAATAGCAACACATGAACCATTCTCCATGCTTCTGTACTGACGCTATAGTGTTGAATGAGGTGGAAACATCTGCAGAAGACATGCAAAAAAAAAAATTGTTCCCTGATGAAAAAGTTGCAGTTCATTCCCGGACGATTCAGTTCCATCACATTGCAAAGGACACCAGTGTGGGGATTCAATAACCAGTCATTTCAGTGTCCAAAGATGTCTGACTGCCTGGGCAGTGTTTATTCTTTTTATACCATTTTTACAAGCAAAGAAGAGCAGCATAGATACAGTATTTGGATTGGAGAATAGATCCCACATGGGTGAAACCCCTCAACCACATTGGTATAACCCCTCAACCAATCCTTAAGGTTAGTGGTGATGTTAGTAAATGAGATCACCTATATACCTGGAAAATCAGGGACTTTCCAACCCAACAGATACAGGATGAGATCATGGGGTAGCAAAAGAGGCCCCCTCAACCAGGCTACAGTGTGCTGCTAGCTTCTAGTGTCATCCAGGGAATCTCAGTGGCTACCACACACCAGTAGATCTGCCTCTTCAAACTCAGCTATACCCAGAGGTGGTATTCAGCAGGTCCTGACCAGTTCTGGAGAACCGGTAGCAGAAATTTTGAGTAGTTCGGAGAACCGGCAAATCCCACCTCTGTCTGGAGATTTTACAGTATCCTTCCTCTGCCATGCCCACCAAGCCACGCCCACAAAACCAGTAATAAAAAAATTTGAATCCCACCATTGGCTACACTCCAGCTCAAGGCTTTAGCACAGTAATATATTGGAAAGCTGGCCACTTTTTAAAAAGTTCCTTCTGTGAGAAAACACAAGGAATACTTCTTTTCCACGGCTTGCCTCAACCATGTTTGATTTTAAGCTTTCTTCCATCCAGAAGAGCCTCCCTATTTCAGAACTTAGGAAAAGAATTTCCTAACTAAATTGGCCAAGATTCCAATTGGAGCAGATTGCTTTCTTGTCTCAGCTGCTGGCAAGAATGTTTTTAATCTGATGTTCTAGTATCTTGCATACCACAGATGTGCTGAACTACATCTTCCATTAGTCAAAGTCACTGACCAGGTAAAATTAATGTAAAAGTTAATTGTATTCCAACATGTAGTAACAGGTAGTAGCATCTAGTTGGCCTTGGTGGATCATGAGCAAACCCAGCTAAGTCAGACCTGGATAGTCTTGATTGCAAGAAAATTGCAACACCGTAGACTAGACTTTAACACTGGAGGAATGCTAAAATCCCAGAAGAAGGCAATGGCAAAATATTATTTTGCTTAAAAAACAATAAATATAGCCATGCACTTATAGTCACCAGAAATCACTTTGCTAACTTCAAATTGGAATGACCCCAGAATAATATCCCAGTCACAATAATACAATAAACTATCTAAACTGCAAAACTGAATTGAGATGGGATAGAAATGAGGAAAAGAATTAAAACAAACAACAAAATAACCCTCTCTCCTTTGTATTGCTGAAAGGGAAAAATTATCATGATTTCCAAATTCTTATATGTGCCAATTTATGTTACTATTTTAATTTAAAAAAATCAGAATAGATCCTAATCAGCTAAGAGTTTTCCTACCCTTGAATTTTTGTAGAGAGAAATGGAAATTCTTCCTAAGACAAAAGGTTTGTTGATTATACATAATTATTACTTCAGTTGGAATGGATTGTGGAAAAAGCTTCTTTCCCTATAACTTAAATTGTCTTATCTACTGACAAAGGAAGCTTTTCCCAAAGGACAAGCAGGATGGCACAGATCTGCTTTCATACTAATCCCATAGTTTGCAATAATCAAGCATGCCAGGGGCATTTCAAAGTTTTAGAGCTTATATCTAAGATACACTTAAATCTGCTTCACTTCACAAATCTTGGTAAGTTCTATCTCCGTATCTAAAAATGAAGGTTTGGTTTTACTCTGTAATCTTAAAGTATACAGTGGGGCGAATAAATGGGTTCAGTGTTTTGTCTTATTATAATAAACAAAAGCTGTCCTAACTAAACTCAATTCCAATTGTGAAATTCCAATGACCCTAAATTAATTTCATTATTCCATAACATGTTTGGAGAAAGGCATGACTCATTTTATCTACTTTCCGGGAGTTTAATTGCTGTTATGTCATAAAAGTTGGTCAATGTGTTCTTGATGTTAGAGATAAGCAACATGGGACACCTAAAGAGGCTTACACCTTTTCTGTCAATCTTGGCACCTCCTGCTTCTGTCCCTCCTTTTTCCCCAACTCATTTGTTCTTCCAACTCAAAGAACAGCATTCCATCCCAAGAGTTCTCACGAATGAGCAGCAGGATACAAATGAGGAAATCTAGAACTCCAATATTAGTATTCAGGAAGAATTTAAAAGCAGTTGCTCCAGTGTCTTTGAGCAGCTGAGAGGACTCAGTGACTAAGCTTCCACAATTAAATGTTGCTTATGATATTTTTTCCCTGTAAAATATACAAAGAATAGAATTTGTAATCCATTACTAAACATTCAAGGATATTGTTCAAATGATTGATATAGATTTCTGAGAGATCCTTGAATAGGAGAGTAGTCTGTACAATTCTCTTGTACATTTACATTTATAGAGGAATGGAATGGAATGGAATGGAATGGAATGGAATGGAATAGAATAGAATAGAATAGAATAGAATAGAATAGAATAGAATGGAATGATAGGACATATGAATTTGTCTCTGATGCATAAGCCTACAGTGCATATACCTGTGATGGCGAATCTATGGCACATGTGGGACAAGTGGCACACAGACCCATTTGTGCCGGCATGTGAGCCACAGGCAAACTTACCTCACTGCGCATGCGCATGCCTTAGAGCTGATTTTTCAGCTGGTTTGAGGCCTTTTTCAGCCTTCCAGAGGCTTGGAAAAGCCTCTGCAAGGTTTTCAGGACAATTAGGCCCATTTTGTCACTTCCTGTAATACTGGAAGTGACGAAATGGGCATATTATTCAGCCTGAAAAGCCTTGCAGAGGCTTTTTCCAGGCCTCTGGGAGGCCGAAAAAGGCCTCAAACCAGCTGAAAAATTAGCTGTGAGGCTCAGTGCAGGTAAGGAGGTGGCATGGGGGGGATTGCGTGCACATGCGCAGGGGGCATGGGGGTTGTGTGCATTGCATTCTGGGTGCTGGCATGTGAGTGCACGTGCGCTAATGCACGCACAATTTTTGGCACAGAGCCCAAAAAGGTTAGCTAGCACTGGTATATACAAACAACAAGGTAATATAATAGCAATAGCACTTAGACTTGTATACTGCCTCACAGTGTTTCACAGCCCTCTCTAAGCAGTTTACAGAGTCAGTCTATTGCCTCCAACAATTTTGAGTCCTCATTTTACCCACTTCAGAAAGCTGGAAGGCTGAGTCAACCTTGAGCAAGGTGAAATTTGAACTGCCAAACTGCAGGCAGCCGGCTGTCAGCAGAAGCAGCATGCAGTACTGCACTCTAACCACTGCACCACCATGGCTTAGTAGTATGAGATATCAATAGGAGAAGGTACTAGAAAAGATACAGGCAAAAATGTGAAACCAGGAAGAATATTCTACCTTTGAAAAATTAAATCCAGATTTGGTTCCAATATACTTTCAGCTTCCTTCAAACAAGCAAGCGATACCAAATTGGTTTTTTCCCTGATGCAATAACAACGTGAATACCAATGTTAAAGTAGTAATTGCATGATTTTCTCCTATTGTGTCTGTCTGGAGAACAGCTAGGTGAAGGAGAAAGACTAAAATATTCACACATATTCCAGAATCAAGTGTGATTGAAGTGTGACTTCCTAAGGGAAGTCATTTCCTGAAATCCACCATTCTTGATTACTCTTTCTGCATCCTAATTACCACCTATACATAATTCTGTACAATAAAATAATTAGAAGGAAAAGTAGGTCCATTCTGAGCAGGGTTTGAAAGAATGCAGGGCAGTTGCTTGAAGCAGAAGAGAAGGTTTATTTCCAAAGGGACAGTACAAGAAAAGTGCAAGATCAGCTGCTCAGAGGTGGCAGCACCTCAATTTCTCAGGACAGTTTCTTTTATAAAAAAAAAAATTACTACCAATCTGCCTTCAGTCGAGGACCTGTATACTGCACGAGTCAAAAAGAGGGCTGTGAAAATATTTACAGACCCCTCACATCCTGGACATAAACTGTTTCAACTCCTTCCCTCAAAACAACGCTATAGACCACTGCACACCAGAACAACTAGACACAAGGACAGTTTTTTCTTGAATGCCATCACTCTGCTAAACAAATAATTACCTCAACACTGTTGAACTACTTATAAAGTCTGCACTACTATTACTATTAATCTTCTCATTACTCCTTATCACCCATCCCCTCCCACTTGTGACTGTATGACTATAACTTTGTCGCTTGTATCCTTATGATCTATATTGACTGTTTCCTAGTATGATTTGATTGCTTATTGTACCCTATAACTATCATTAAGTGTTGTACCTTATGATTCTTGACTCTTGACAAATGTATCTTTTCTTTTATGTACACTGAGAGCATTTGCACCAAGACAAATTCCTTGTGTGTCCATTCATACTTGGCTAATAAAGAATTCTTTCTGTCTATCTGTCTGTCCCTCCCATCCCGTCCATCCATCCATCCATCCATCCATCCATCCATCCATCCATCCATCTATCTATCAGAAAACTCTTCCAAATTTACATACTTTGGAAGCATGTAAAAATTCCTCTTGGGATTTTTGGAAGGCGCAATTAGCCAGCTAGCCAAAAGGGGGAGCTTTGTGGTCAGGCACCCTGCTGGGCTTGTGAGTTTTTGCATTATGAATCAAGGTGATGGCCCTCAGAAGCACAAGACCTTATGTTTATGAAATGAGGAAAGCTCAGATAGCAAGGGGTAGTAGTTTCTGGTATCCTACAGAGATTTTCTTTATTTGAGTAGGCTGGTGCCCTTTGCTATCTTGCAAATTTCAACCGTGGTGTTAAATCCCTTTAAACTGATGGGAAAGGTTGAATGAAAAGGAATGGGGGAATATTGAACAGCGGAAGATTAAATGGATGGGGAGAGGAAGATCTGATTACCTTCCTACATTCCCCCCGCCCCATTTTTTAAAGGGAATTCTTTACCACAAAGGAAACTGGTTGAGGAATTAATACAGAAGTGGGCAAATGCATGCTAAGCAAAAATCATTCTTGAAGGAGGGGGAACAGATTGCAAAGTGGTTTGATTGCCCCATGTTACAATAAAAATGAACCTAGATTTTGGAAGGAACGTTGCTGTTGTTTTAAATTATATTTCACGGCTTAGCCTTCCATTTTCATATGATGAAGGAAACAAATGATAGGAGATGGCACCTTACTATTTCAGGGATATTAACAAAGGAAGAATATACTTCATTTTAAATACTTTCCTTACGTTAAGTAGGTCACTGGAGATGTCTCATCACATTGCTTGGCAAAATAGTATTTGTTTAACAGAGAAAAGAATCAAGTAATTTTAAAAGAAGAGCCTGTTGATGATAAATAAGGCAAAGGCTTCTTAAAAAAAGCAAAACACCCAAAATATTAAGTCAGCCAGGAAGGGGAGTGTAGATTGCCAGACTGTAATAAAAAAGTCACTGGTCATTTATCACACTTAATGAAAAGGTATGGCTATAGATGACTGGAACAAAATGGGGTGCAGGAAATACCACACAGAAATGGCCTGGGAAGATTCTAGAAACTCTCACCTGAAACTTATTTTTTCCTTCCTTTCTCCTCTTAAGACTAGCTGAGCAATGTTTAAAAGATCAAAGTTTCCACATCATTGGGTTTATTAGTGCATAGGCCTTTCCTTCTCAAGTGTTCTCTGACAAAAAAAAATACTATGTATTATTTTTTTAATTTTGCCCTAAACTCTTGGGAGGCTGGGTGAGAAATCTATAATAAAAGAGCCTGTGGACACATTTCTCATGAATGCTGCTGGTAACAGGGATCTTCACTGACCTAGGTCGGGGTTGGGCCTTCTGAACTGCTTGTTCAGGCAAGAACAATGCTGAGCGCATTGGGTTGTGCTCCAAAAAATTGTAAGCCGCCCTGAGTCTCCGGAGAAGGGTGGGATATAAATATGAATTTTAAAAAAAGAAGCTGGTCTGTCTCCTATGGAGGAAATTTATTACTTGTTCACAGAATGGGGTGTGGATTCTGGAAAGCAGACAAACTGGGGTGGAGAAAAAGTGGAACTGACCCATTAAAGCCGAGTGATGTAGGACAACCTGCTACAAACCCAGTATTAAAGGCTTAGCCTACTTCCTCCCACCTCTTCCTCTGTCCCACTTCTTTTTCGTTCTCATTCACAAAATTTCATCCTTTGGCTTTGGAATGGATTTTCTGGCTACAACATAAAATAGAGTTCTTCTTCTATGTAGACATGAACCTACATGCATATCCCTAGTCCTCAGACCAAAATGTAGATGTGGAAAAGATAGGGGCATGGAAAGAAGGGAAAAGGAACTTCGGTTCAGCCATAGAGGATTAATCTAAGCAAAGAGCCATTGTCAATATCAAGGAAACTCTCCTTAGCACGGGTAGGAAGTGGCTTCTAGGGGCCACTTTAGATCTGTGGACTTCAACTCCCAGAATTCCCCAGCTAGCCTATTGGCAAGGGAATTCTGGGAGTTGAAGTCCATACATCTTAAAGATTCCAAGGTTGAAAAATACTGCTCTATTATATGAGAAGCATTCCTCATTTTGGGAAGATTAAAAAAAATAAATTCCTCACTCATTTCTCCTTCTCCAAGAGAACTCAATAAACTCATGCAGGACAAAAGAAAAACACTACAAAAGAAAAACACTGCAAGTCCTTTTGAGGAATTTACCAACATCCAATTAGTTTTTTCCATCCTGGCCAAAAAGATATGTGTGAAAAAACATACCTCACAATGAATTCATGATGAATTCACAATGAATTATTATTGTTATTTTCAAATTATAGATGTGAATTTATCTCTTCCTCCTAGCAATTTAAAGTCATCCAAGGGCTCTCATTTAAAGCTTAAAGCAACATCATTCCTCTTGCTCCTCCATCAATTTTCTCAGTTTTATAGTTATGGATATCCTTGATTTTTTCAAGGTCCTCCAAAGCAGAACAAATCAGACTTCTCTTTTTCTCCTTCATCTCTAGGAGGAGTAGAAAAAAAAATCTAGCTCAACATTTGTGAAACAAGTCACAGTGCCAGGTAGACTTCAGCTAATCTCAGCAAAAGTTGGTGCTTGGACAGAGTCAGGGGTGGTATTCTACAGATTCGGACCGGTTCTCATGAATCGGATGTTAAATTTGTATCTGGTTCGCTGAACCAGTATTTGAACTGACCGGTTGCCCACCCCCATCCCTCCCCTCCCCAGAGTCTCCATGTGGCCCATTTTCGATGCAGGTAAGTGAGGAGTCAGCGCGGAGGTCCTGGGAGGGGGAAACAGGCCTTCTGGAAATACCGGAAGTCCAAAAACAGGCTCGTTTTTGGTCAGCAAACCAGTTGCTGGGATTTTTGAATCCCACCCCTGGGCAGAGTGTCACTAGGTAACTATGGCACAAATCAGCTTCAGAATGGTGTTGACTTAAAACACAAATCCTGCAAAAGACTTCTGTCTTCCTTTTTCGTTGTGAGAGAAAGTCAGTTGTTATTTGCTCCCTTCTCTTTTAGCAGAAATGGCTCTGTCCCCCTCCCCAGGGAATCTCGGTAGCAGTTTCAGTTTAATCATGATGGATCTTTAAAGGGCCCTTAGGGAAAACCACCTTTGGGGAAGAAACAATATGTGGATTTTCGTAATCAAATCAGTGCGATAGCTCCATCTAAAACTGGCGAAAATGAGCTGTAATCAAGGTTAACAGTCAAAGAAATACTCTGTTGGATTCTTGTTTTTCAGAAAAATGGCAACTTTAGAGCATCAATGCAACCCAAGAAGGCCTCGCCAGTCTAAGACTGCATCCATTTTGGCTTCTGTTATTTGGGTGCAATTTAAATTATCACCACGTAGATGATTCATATAGAAAAGATATAGCAGCTTAAATTGATAAAACTTCTTTTGGGGGCCACAGTATTTCCATATTCAACAGCCTTTGATTAAAGAAGGATGAATTCTGTTTTATTACGAGCCTTGAAAATTCCTACATACTCCTCCCCCAGAGTACCACAATAAAAGATGCCCCCATAATTTTCCAAAATCCCTATATTGTGGGGTTGCATTTTGATTCATGTATCAGAAACAGATGCAAACAAAACTCACAATTAAAGATAAGAGCTGAACATATCATTGACCTTCATAATTAGCAAGGAATAGCAATTCACAAAGAGGTGTGGCTGTATGGGAGAGGTGTTGTCACGCCAGCATTTTACCATTTGTGTACAAATATCCCACCATTGTTGATTTCACACCTCTCCAGAACAGAACCAATGGCGAATCCAGTTTAGTTACTGTTGAAAGATATTACGGAAGCTTCTTGAAAGGCAGGAAAAGTAGATATGAAGTTCTAGTTTGTGCAGTTTTTCTAAATGCCAGCTTAATGACTTCCAACTCCAGAATCACAACACAACTCATTACTAATAGAAAGATGTAAATCATGGTGATAGGGACTCTGTTTTGCTCCTTTTTTCTAATTACAATCTCATTACTGTGTTTGCAAGAAGGCCTTGCAACTTCATAGGAAAGAATACACACACTTGGCTTCTAGGTGCTCACTAAGAAAGGATTTTTCAAAATGACCATCAGAGCATTAGTATTTCGTATATTATTATTAACACGCTCTGATGCTAAGGAGTTCTACTCCCCCTCCCCACCTGAAAATAAATCTGTTCCAAATGCAAAACACAAGCAGAGGAGAGTAGTTTCAGTTTCAGTTTTCATTTCACAACACCGAGCAGCTTTAGTACAGAACAGTTGAGCTAAGCCACGCCCAGGCTCCTTGCTGTCTCCTTCTTGCTCACACAGCAAATAGTTTCAGTTTCCAAACAGCCCTCAACTCTCCCGTACACTGACAGGACGCTAGCCAGATGAATACCAATGGAAGCTGGTAGGCAGAGGCAGAGTTTCCCCCCTTATTTTCCTCCCCCAAAACTAAGCCCGATCATATAGTTTCATAGCAAAGCACGGGTTAGACTAGCTAGTTAGACATATTTTCCAGAATTTCTATGACAAACAAGAGGTTTGTCCAGAAGGCTATCTGGCCACCACTTCCTACAGATGTATACATACACACACACACAGCTAATTTCCAATCAACAAAACCAAGAACGGAAAGGCCGTTCTCTCAAGTGAGGAAGCAGTGCAAAATGTATCTAGTTTTCACAGTGTGGACTTTGGTAGGTTTTCATATTAAAACAGTTTTCCTCCTGAGGTTTATTCTGCGGATGAACAGAACAAGAGAACAGGCTTCCTTAATACCCTGCTTTGCTATCAGTGGCTTAACAACATTAATGAAAAGTAAACATTCCTTTGAATCAAGATTAACTTTTGGCTAGACTACACCCATGTAATTTTTGGGGAGATATGAGGTCCTATGTTTTCTTGGTAGTCTTCCATCTAAGTCCTAACCAAGCCTGACCTTGTCATTTTTCTGCAATCAGGTCCATGCTGCCAGAAAGAAAGGGAAATGTCTCCTTAACCTTTTGAAGTGGATTTGTTGTCACAGTGGGGATTATCGTTTAGTGCTGGAGCACAAATGAGCAACTCCGACTTTGCATCTTCCTACACCATGAAAAGGATCTGCTTGGCAGTTACCAACGGGAATGGATGGCACCCAGCAAAATAACTAGGGGGGTGGAAATCACCCACAAAGTTCCACCACTTCCAGATTGTTTCACTGGATTCATGGATACAGGAAAATAAGCAAGAGATGTATGTAGTTCAGGGTAGGGAGCAGGTCTCCTTCAGAAGTGCCAAGAAACAGAGAAGCTCTGCAGAGTAACGAACTCGTGTTTGCTGACCATCACTGAATTAAATTCACATTGCCAAAGAGATGCTAATAAGGCCTATTTTGTGGCAGGATGGGGAGAGGGAGGGAGGCTGAGTTGTCTGTGACTCTCAATCCAAATAGACAAATAAAAGTAGAAGACAGAAAAGGGAAGACAGGCGAGGCATGTGTGGAGAATTCAGGAGGGAAAGAAGGCTGTGATTTATATCTCCACTTCAGCCAAATGTTTTCCTTAACATTAGCATCGCTAAAGCCTAAAGGATATAAGTGAATAAGAAACAGCAGGGACCTGTGGCTTTATGGCAGGAACATCTGCTGTAATGAACTCCTTGCAGACTGTGTACAGCCCTCTCCATCATCAACTCAGAGCTCAGGGCTTTCTGCCAGCTCCCCAAACATACTTACAACAAGTCGGGGGGGGGGGAGCCCACATATTAGCAGAGTAGATCTTCCATCAGCCCACCCAGAAAGCTGAAGGAAGTTTAATACGGAGTAGTAGACGTGCAAAATTGTTCCTAAAGGCAGTAGGACAAGGCCACTAATTTTCTTCTTTACATCACTTCTTCTCCAAGAATCTGGTCCAGCAGGTTCTTGACCAGTTCTGGAGAACCAGTAGTGGAAATTTTGAGTAGTTTGGAGAACTGGCAAATACCACCTCTGACTGGAGATTTTACAGTATCCTTCCTTTGCCACGCCCACCAAGCCATGCCCACAGAACTGGTAGTAAACAAATTTGAATCCCACCACTGATCTGGTCTAGTGATTAAGGCATCAGGCTAGAAACTTGGAGACTGTGAGTTCTAGTCCCGCCTTAGGTGTGAAAGCTGGCTTGGGTGACTTTGGGCCAGGGGTTTTCAAACTTAACAGCTTTAAGACTTGTGGACTTTAACTCCCAGAATTCCTCCTCCAGTCATGTTAGCTCAGGAATTCTGGGAGATGAAGTCCACAAGTCTTAAACTTGCCAAGTTTGAAGACCCTTGATTTGGGCCAATCATTCTCTCTCAGCCCACTCCAGCTCACTGGCTTGTTGTTGTGGGGAACATAGGAGGGGGAGCAATTATTATGCAATTATGTTTGCAGCTTTGTAAAAATAACACAGGCAGGATAAAAAATAAATAAATAAAAAGCTTTCCAGCCCTACTCCATTTAATCTATAAATCACACGTCTAGCCCTTCTGGCTATAGAGTCAAAAATGCTAAAGTTGCAAAGCCCAGGGAGTCGGCACCCTAAGTGTCTGCTTCTCTTTTACCACCAGCACCACTGCATTACATTATTGTTATAAAGGCAAGACTGCTATTGCCACATCACCCACCTATTTATTGCCATAGTTTTATTCAAGGAAGGGAGGGAGGGAGGGAGGGAGGAAGGAAGACAACCCAATATTTGGCAAGGATTCCATTGTGAAATAAATCTATCAAATTAACATAGCTTGTGAAATGATGGACAATATTATTCTCTGGAATCTCCCACTCAGTGGAGAACTAGGCAGCAGACAAGGAAGCAGATGTCAAGAATCACTTTGAATATTTTATTATTATTATTATTGTTGTTGTTGATCATCGCACAATCAGCCAGATGTTCAGACTGGGTTTGCCATTTTAATCTACCTATCGAGTCCTTACCAAGGACCTGGGACAGGCAAATCTGGATGTTTGACGCTGTTACAGATATCATCGCAGGATGGAAGCTGTTCCAAGTAAAGGTGCCTTCTGCAATTGACTGATGGTAAATTTGTCAATGCCTGTGATGACCCAGAGTATCTCAGAAATATAACAAAATATATTTGTTTTATTGAAGTCCTTTAATGCCTTCAACTCGGCTTCACTGTTTAATTGTTCACAGTGTAGGAGTCAAAATAACATTTCAAAGGCAAGAAACACAGTTGACATTCAAAAAGCCAATAACAAAGCAAAAGCCAAAAACAAACTGCATTAAATAAAGTTCCGCGACAGACCAGGATGGATAATTGCCAGCTTCAGGAAGATAACCAGGGACAATCTGTTGGAGGAACGCCAACCAAGATAAACCTTCTTTAGAACTAACACACTAATTTGTCTGCAGTGTCTGTTAGCATGCAGGCCCAAACTCTTATGCAAATCTTACACCTGCAACCCATGAAAAGGATCATGGCCCTCTCCTCCCGAGTAGACCACATTTTACCCTGGCCCTCTCCTCCCTGCGTGCCCTAGGATGGAGAGAGGATGGGCCTGGGTCCTCCTCTGACTGCCCAGCCGGCCTCTGCCCTTCCCCAGCCTCCTCCACCACCTCTGGAGCCATACTTCCACTCCCTGTCAGCTGTTCCTACTCTCCCTCAGAGTCAGTCTCCACCAGGGGCATGACAATGCCTATGGTGTTCAAGTGGTGCTCCAGTTGTTTTGGGACTGTACCCAAGTCACCTATTACTCTTGGTACTAACTTTGTTTGCCTTTGCCACAGTTATTCTATTTCTGTTTGCAGGTCTTTGTATTTTATCTTCTCCAGTTCCTTCTCTTCTATTGTGCCGTCTCCAGCCACTGCCACCTCCAGTATCCAGACTTTTTTTTTGTCTTTCTTATCGACAATTGTTAAGTCTGGGGTGTTATGCAGGGTGTTATGTGCCTGTCTGTTTGAATTCTAAAGTCCCAGAGGAATTTAACTTCTTCATTTTCTATGACTTTCCCTATTTTATGGTCCCACCAGTTCCTGCTTGCAGGCAAATGCTATTATTTGCAGATCTTCCAATGCACCATTGTTGCTACTTTGGAGAGGGGAGAGGATCTATAACAGACTACTATTAAGCTTGTTCTACTCTAGCTTCAACCAAATGCTAATCTGGTTGATAATCTATACTTGCTGTCATCTACACTGAGGAAATTTGGCCAAAATGTATTATGGAAATTGGAGTCCAACATATCAGGATGTCCGTGATGTTGTGGGAAATTTTTCTAATTCTTTCTTCAGAAGAAAATCCTCAGTTGGGATTCAATAGCAATAGATTTCTCCAGAGAATCTCCAGATTTCTCTAGAAGGTCTAGAATTGTTCTAGATTCCTTTAGAACAGGGGTCTTCAAACTTGACAGCTTTAAGACTTGTGGACTTCAACTCCCAGAATTCCTCCTCCAGTCATGTTAGCTCAGGAATTCTGGGAGTTGAAGTCCACAAGTCTTAAACTTGCCAACTTTGAAGACCCTTGCTTTAGGTTTAGAACAATGGTATTCGCAGCATGCTGGGCTATGGCATGCTGAGTGAGAATTGAAATCCATGCCTCTTGAAAGTGGTTGAAGTTGAGAAGCACTGCTCTAGAATTCACACAAATGATTCCCAAATGGCCAAATGTTATTTCCTTTAAAAATGAATTGGCAAGTCTTATCCCTTGGCAAGTCCTTTGCCCCAGCTTCATCATAGGGGCACTGCGTTCCAAGGCATGCTGCTAAAAGTTTATCTTTGAAAATCTAGAATCTCCTTTAAAAAAAAACAGACAACACTTTGCATCTTCGCAGAGTGCCTATAAATCACAAGTGCAAGACACACCTGCTGTTAATATTCTGTGGTTCCACCCCCTCCCCCTCCTTCCTCAATTCAGCAGGGTAAACCCAGTATGTCTTCTCCTCCATTTTATTTTTAAACCTATTGTTTAAAAGGTTCAAAGCCAGTATGCTCACCAGTTTCAAACATGAGCTCTGCTATTTGATCATCAACAATCATCACAAGTTCACACTCCTGCTGGTAGGAGAATGCGGAAGCCCTGTTTGCTGCAACCCACTCCAGATTTTCACAGCTGCTTAAGGCAGATGCCACAGTGGGGAGAAGAGAAGAAAGGATGGCAGGCAAGACCCAAGGGAGCTGCAAACCTTGTTTCTGAGCTTCACAAGCCACTCCTGATTTGAAGCAAACATCTAATCAAGTCAACAGTGTGGCACCGGTTTTCCTTTCCAATGAAACCCTTCAAGGCCCCCTTCAAATGCTGTTTCTTGCCCTTATCCCAACATAAACACCTGCCAGAAGAGGGTCTACAATGCTTAGAAGCAAAGAGCACAGAATTTCACACATAACATGAGAGCTGCCGCTATTACGGTGGCGCAGAGTGGCACAGTAGCTAGAAAATTAGACACTATGCTCATCTCGCTGGTGTTTGCAGGGAGGAAGCTCACAGGGGCAGAGGTGGTATTTAGCAGGTTCTGACCGGTTCTAGAGAACCGGTAGCAGAAATTTTGAGTAGTTTGGAGAACTGGCAAATAACACCTCTGACTGGCCCCGCTCCCATCTATTCTCTGCCTCCCTAGTCCCAGCTGATCGGCTGGGTCTTCTTTTCTTGCCCTGCACAAGAGAACAGAGCTGGAAAGCAGGTTAGTGGGGTGGGGAGGGAAGGAGGATTTTGCAGTATATCCTTCCCTCAAGAGTGGGGAGGGAATGGAGATTTTACAGTATCCTTCCCCTTCCATGCCCACCAAGCCACACCCACATAACCGGTAGTAAAAAAATTTGAATCCCACCACTGCACAGGGGTAAGAACGACATCACACAGGGTCCCCAAACCTGCAACTTTCTGTTTTGGGCTAGGAACCAAGCCCCAGTGGTGCTTTTTAAAATTCTGCCTGATTAATACTGTTGTTTTTCTTCTTTCTTGTGTGGTTTATGAATTTCCAAGAGTTGGTTTTAAAATAGAGATCTGAAGACCCTCTCAAATAAAGAAACTTACAGCATTCTGGTGTATGACTATAACTTGGGACATTGCAACCAGTGCCTTCATTACTTCCAAAGGCAGTGACAGAAAATGCAGGTGCTGCCTTTCCTCACAGGCTGTTGCAAATACCTGGTTTTGCCAGTCAAAAATAGGGATGGAACAGGTGAAAAGAACAGCTAAAGAAAAGGGAAAGAGAAGCAGCATTTTTATTCTTTTTTTTTACACGAAACTTTGGAGATTGTTACTGCAATTGTCTTGGTTTTATCACAATAGCAGTGTCAAACCCTCAATCTCTTCTCTTCTTCTCTTCCCAGCCAACAAAGCCATTCCCATCAGAGACATCTCTCCATCTTAAACCACAAAGGTCCCATAATATTATACATCTAAAGAGAAAATGCAGATTACTAATGGATAGAATGGAGCTGTGGAGAAGTGAACAATAAAATAGTCGAACAGACACAACAAACCAAACCAAAGAAAGAGATACACCCGAGAAGTGACGGGAAGGCTCAAGAGCTGTTACTGACTTGTATAGTGACAAATGGTTGCCAAACTGACAACTTATCCAAAATACACACAGACAATACATTTTAAATTCTAGGCTTCAAATATCTCTTGCAAAAACCTTTCACTGAATTTTGTAAACCACTATTTCTCTACTGGAATGGATTTGCGCAGCAGCCCTGAGCCAAAGGAACAATCCTGATTTGGTGTATACTGTATTACAGTTTTCAATGTTGCAAAGATGGTTCTCTTTTGTTTAACTGTCTCTTTGTACCTACCCGTACATGCAAAAGCTGACTTATATTTTCTGAACCAGTCTCTGTATTAAACACATCATGCTCACGCTAACATTTGGCAAGTTTGAAGAACTAAATTTCTGCTTGCTGCAGTTCAGAAACTGGGATGGCAGAGAGCTCTAGGAGATGATGATCTTTCCCTTACCCCACCCCACCCCCCAGTCCATCAAGTGTGCATTTTGTGGGCCCCAAAACAGGCACAGGACATGACAGAAACAAGCAAACTGATGGAGAAATCAATGCTTGTTGACTTGCTGTGTGTTGTGTACTTATTAGACTGGAACACAGCCGTACCAGGAAGAAAATGTGAATCTGACTTGGCCATTTGCTGGCAATAATGGGGCTCATTGATTTGAAGCCAAAGAAACAGAGAAGGCAAACGGATTAATTTTTTTTAGACTCTGCACAGGGCTGCAAATTCGGCACTAAAATGTTTCACGAAAGCAAAGGAAAAGCAAGTGCATGCATGCACACTGAAGCATCACTCTTTTCTAAAAGGCAAGCTCTTAATTATACACACCCATGCACAGACAAATAGTGACTAAGAATATCCAAATATTATTATTTATTTATTTTGCAGTGTTAATGTAAAGAGTTTTAGATTTAAGTATCAGACTGAGTCTACATACAGGAAGGGGGAATACAGAAAGACAAAATTGCCTTTCTCCTACTTGAAAACCCTAAAGAAAGGAGATTTAGTTGTAAGATACCAATGTTCATGTAACTGTTGAACTTCATTTTTTTCTCCTAACCTTTCCTGCAGTTCTCGCTCTTGGTCAGCCTTGAAAATCTGTATTGTAAATCATCATCAGGTCAGCAATTCCTTCCTCTCCACTTGACATACTTCCCCTCCATAATTTGAGAAGCAGTGATTAGGCCCTTTGGCCTGTCAAATAAATGCAAACAATAAAACAACCCCAAAAACACATCCATTAGCTTCTGCCCCACTTTTACAGAAGAAGGGAATTATTACGGTACTGTAATTCCTAGGTACCGTAATTCCTAGAGGCGTTCTTCCTATTCAAAAAGTTTTTTTTTCAAGTTGTTAAACTTTCACAGCCAACCCTATGTAGAACCACACATAAATAGTTCTTCTGATTCAAACCTGCAATAATACATTTCTAACATGGAGATCTCTCCCTCTCTCTTGCCCCCCTCCTCTCTCCTGTGTCTCTGTCTGCAAACACCTACACCTACAGAGAGTGTCTTCTATAATTTTATATTTCTGCTTTAGTGACAATTTGCCTTACTTCCCAATAATGTGGACTGGACTGGCACATGTGCCATTTTAGCAGCATGAAACAAAGAAACTGGGAAAAAGCTAAGATGTTATCTGAATAAGCTATCCCAGATCTTGCGTCCTTCAAATGCATCAGTTTACTATTCTCAACACAAACTTCCAACTGTCTTGTTGAACTGAGGGGTGTTGAGGTTGTAGTCGTAAGTTCGAGAACCTCCTGTTTTCAGGCCAAGAGAATACCATTTCTAAACAATTATTTGTGGTGTGGATTTTTATTGTACTAGCAGCAACTAGCTGATTCATTTCCTGTATGAAAACAAAATCTCTGATAATAGTTCTATGCTAATGTATATCCAAGTCTGTGTGGGTTTTTAAATTAAGTAGAAAACATTCGTGGGTTGGGAAAGAGAGAGGCTTATTTTCTTTAACGTTGTTGATGTTTTTGATACACAGACAGCTGACTCTTTATCTTTATTTATCCTATGCAAAGATATTGCAAAGGCCATAAGTGTGAAAAATGATCACAAGTCACTTTTTTCAGGGCTGGGGTAACTACGAATAGTCACTAAATGAAAGATTGGTAAGTTGAGGACTACCTGTACACAATGAAGATGAGCAACCTTGCAAAATTTATCAGGTGGAGGAAATACAAACTTACACAGCCCTCCATGTAATCACATTTAGCGTGTATAGCAATTCAAGGATGAACTACAGCTGGCTAGTCATATTCAACACCTATCTGTACCTAACAACGTGGGTGGAGAAGAGATGAACCAAAGAAATATTCCTGCCAGAACATGAATTGAGCTATAGTACCTACTCTATGGAGAAACATTCTCTGTGGAGAAGTCTGCAAGTGACTAGGTAGTACGAGAGAAGGTTAGGAAAAGAAGAAGCAGGAAAAGTAAACTGTTTAAATGAGAGGTGTCCAACCTTGGCAACTTTAAGATTTGTGGACTTCAATTCCCAGAATTTCCCAGTCAGAGTGACTGGCTGGGGAATTCTGGGAGTTGAAGTCCACAAATCAAGGAAGAATCTCTTGCTCCTCATTCTGGCTAAACAGCCCAGACCTGTGTATCTATTACCTCAGCCTTCCCCCAAACTGGTACCCCCTCCCAAACGAGATGGGAAATTATGAAGTCTCATAATTACTGCAGGATTAGTTCAGCTGCTAAGAAAACAAAGACGGTGAAATAGCAGTGGAGCTCATAACTGTATTTCAACACCAGGAACTTCTGGTATACAAACAATAGGTAAGTGAAGCTGATTTAAGCGGAGTTAATTAAAGAAGAGATGCATCAGTGTTTTCTTATGTTAAAGATCAGTATATGAATTTAGAATAGAATGAGGGGGAAGGGATCTTGGAGGTCCAGCCTCCTGTTCAATCAGGAGAACCTATGCCAGTGGCTAACCTTTTTGGGCTCCTGTGCCAAAAATTGTGTATGCGCTTGCACGCTCGCGCTCGCATGCCAGCACCCAGAAGGCAATCCGCGTGCCCCCACGCCCCCTACGCATGCGTGCGCAAATCAATCACAGCTGATTTTCGGCTGGTTTGAGGCCTTTTTCGGCCTTCCAGAGGAAGGCTTTTGCAGGCTTTGCAGGCTGAAAACTAGACCCGTTTCATCACTTCCTGTTTTTCCGGAAATACCAGAAGTGATGAAACGGGCCTACTTTTAGGCCTGCAGAAGCTTGCAGAAGCCTTCCTCAAGCTTCTGGGAGGCCGAAAAAGGCCTCAAACCAGCCGAAAATCAGCTGTGAGGCACAGTGCAGTTACAGGGGTGGGGGGGTAGATGGGGGGTGGGATTGTGCGCACATGCATAAGGGGCATGGGAGAGGCACGCATTGCCTTCTGGGTGCTGGCATGTGAGCATAAGCGTGCAGGCGCACACAATTTTTGGCATAGGAGCCCAAAAAGGTTAGCCACCACTGACCTATACCATTTCAGATAAGTGACTGTCTAGTACAGGGGTCTCTGACCTTGGCAACTTTTAAGACTTGTGGACTTCAAGTCCTCAGCCAGCTTTGCTGTTGAAGTGCACAAGTCTTAAAGTTGCCAAGGCTGGAGACTCCAGGTCTAGTAGTCTCTTCTTAAAGACATCCAGTGATGGAGCGTCCACAACTTCTCAAGTCAAGCTGTTCCACTGGTTAATTGTCCTGACTGTTAGGAAGTTTCTCCTTAATTCCAGGTTGCTTCTCTCTTTGATTAGTTCCCAGTGAATTTAGGAGGTGTTGGAAAATCTGGGCTGGAAATAGCACAGTTTGCATGTACTATTAAAGGTGATACATTCTGCAAACATCCCAGCACTTTAACTATATTGTCAAAACAAAGCGTTCCCCTTTCAGTTTTCTCTCACAAGACATGTTTGCCCCAAGATGCTTCTGGCCACGAGCAGACCTAAGCTGCTAATTTATCTAGTGACACATTGCTGCGCTTATTAAAAGCCTCCTTCTGCTTTTACCAGGAAGGAGGAGAACAGCCTGTACAGTTAAAAAGCCTTCGAAGTCATTTTCAAGGAAACATATAAATTCTTTGGCTTGTCCCTGTCGGTCAGGGGACACCAAACCCTCCATATTTATTGCCAGGATCTGTCCCAAACTCTGCAGCCATCAGGTTTTATGGTTTCCTGTCTTGTGAGATAAGCAGTCAAAAACACCCTTTTGTATCTCATACTCAAAAGGGAACTTCACACTACCTTCTTATTGATGACCCAAGCTGTAAAGTTGCAATGCATAGATAGCATATAGTCTCTAGAAGCGATTGTGTGTTGCTAGAATGGAAGTAGCACAAAGCAAGGAGATTTAAATGCCTACCTATTCTAGATAGCCTTGGGCCTTATGCCCTCCAGAACTATAATTCTGCAGACACCCCAATAATCTGCAACATATCTGAAGGCATCATTTTGATGTAGAGGAGTGTTTTCCAAACTTGACAACTTTAAGAGGTGTGGACTTCAACTCCCACAATTCCCCAGCCTGGCTTCTTCTCGGAGTTCATGTCTATACATCTTAAAGTTGTCACGTTTGAAAAAAAAACCCGCCATAAACCAACTAAAATAAAAGGTACAGAATAATACAAACAAGGACAAACAGGCTGAAAAACAGCTTCTATCCTAGGGCAGTAGCTCTTTTGAATTCTACTGTAGAGTGCAGTGTTGGTGTGATGTTGGGGCTTTCAATTCAATGTGTGGAGTGTGAAGGATGTGTGTTTGTGTTTATTTTCATGGTTATGATATGCACTGAAAATGGTGTTTGATTTCATTGTACGAGGTGCAATGACAATAAAGTAAACTAACTAACTAACTAACTAACTAACTAACTAACTAACTAACTAAAATAACCTCAAGGATAGAGAGGGCACCCAACAGGCAAATGCACCAAAAGTGAGAAAATTTAAAAGATTCAAGCTTTCCCACAGTACAAGCGTTGTGATTCCTCTACATTTTACGAAGAAACTTAGTCCTTGCTCAAAAGGGTTAAGAAAAGTTAAGAACCTGACTCTATATCAATAAATTGTTATGTACCTGCGTGGGGCAAATATAATTCAAGTTGATATTTGATGCAGCATTGGAGAAGCAGAAAAGGCATTTCTTGAGAGTTTAAATTATTATTGTTTTCATGTCATTTCCTCGGTAAGAAGTCTGATGCCTGAAATTCAAGTAATAGCATGACTATTAAATGAAAAGAGTAGATAGCTCAACAGGCTTATCATTTGCTCAGCCAGCAAAATGGAACATCAATAAGGTTCAAATACAGCTCAAAACTGTATCAATAACAGCAGGGGCAGTCATTCATACTCTCCTACCCTCTCCCATTCTTTCTTTCTTTCTTAGGGTCATTTATTCCTAAATCAGGTTATCTGAGGTGGCATGACTGTTTTTTTTAAAGGAACCAGCTCCCTACTTCAAAATTGGAGTTTTATGCCTATCCTTCCCCGTCCTCTCAATTTTTCTTATATTCTAGCAGATGGTTGGGATACAAATAAGACCCTACATTTGAAAAAAGTGTTTCAGCTCAACCCTCTTTAAGTGTATATAAGAAAGCATATTTATAAATGCACAAGTCCTATAGCATAAGTCCTATTTTACATTCCAGAATCCCTTTAAACACTGTACTATTCTCATACTCAGTTTTCTCCCTCTATCATTAACTGCAACTTCAAGATAGATCTTTAAAATACCAGACTCAATACAAATTATAATATGATTCCAGTTAATTACAAGCCAGCTCTTTGGAACCAGAGCAAACAGCACCCTATAAACAATGCACCCAGTGTACTGAGTAACAGCTGCTCAGCATACATAGCAACTATCAGCAATTAGGGACATTCTCATCCATCATCAGTTTTCACCAAAATTGTCTCTAGATTATCTTGTCAGAATGGCTTGGCTTCATACAGAATGGACCACCTCAAAGCATCTGCCCTTAAACTACTGTCAGGAGAACATGAAATAGAAAATGAGGGGGTTCTACTCAGGTCACATTAGAGATTAAATTGAGGAGAGGGAGTTAAAGGACATTGCATTTTTCACTTTGCTCATTCTTTCCACTGAGGGAAAACTGTTCCTGTGGGGTGGAATAAATATTTATCTACTGAATTGCTATATTTGCAGTGGAAGACTCAAACAAATCCAACCAAAGCAGCTACTTTCCATTATTTAAATGCTTGTCTCCATATTTTTAGGCAAAATAATTATCTCTATTAAATACACTATCATGTCAGCTATATTAATCTGAAGAAACTTAAGGACTCTAAGAGTTCACATGTTTTTAAAACAACTAATACGCTAACATTTTGGGGTTTCTTCCCTCTCTATACATTTGCAAAAACCATCCCATTTTCCCTTACAGTTCAACTTTGACAGTCCACTCCCCAAGTCTGATACTAAAGAGGAACCAAATAACGTTCTTGGCTTTATAACACATCACCCAAGCATTTAGTGGAATTATTAATTACCCCAATAAATAACTTCACCACGTGAAGTTCCTCCTGGTCATTTTGATAAACCTCAACGCTAAAGCTCTTTGGGGAGGAAATAGGAATCAGTTTCTTTGTATGTTTCATTGGCTTTCCTTCTAAATCAAGAACCGTTTTCAGGATTTGAGGAAGTTACAGGATGAAATTATAGCCTGTGGATCCCAAATTAAGTCTAGTTGTATTAAAATTAGAGGTCCCTTTAAGTTCAAAGTCCTTCTTCTCCAGAGGGAAAAAATAAATGTGCATTTGGGCTGCAGCTGAAAGCAGCAGAAGCCGGTTGAGGTCAGCGGATCAACTCAATGAACAGCCCAGACTGAGAACTACCAAATTCAGGCAATTGCAGAGTTAATCAGCCAAGAAGCACAGAAAACCCTTTGTGGCCACCTAGTGGTCATCTGGATTTTTGCATCTCAGCTTTACCTGAAATATGCTATTTTGCAAAACAAGATCTCTAAACTACTGTCAAATAAAATGCCTCCTAGTAATCAGTGCCCCCATTCTAGCCTGTGTTCCTTGAAGGAAAGGAAAAGTAGCGGTTATTATTTCTCTTGGCATTTTTTAAAATATACCTTTACTGGGGCAATTTCTGCCCTTTAGCTACACAGCACAAACAGACCCTGAGAAAAATTAGGCCCTTCCTTGCCTGGTTTCCAACATATAGTATTTTTAAAGAAGTTGAGATTTTTCACAACAGCCATGACATTATTTCTCACTACCTGGACCTATGAGACCTGCTTTCAAAAAATTACCAGACCCACAAGCCAATGGTGACAGTGCTGGGTTAATCTAAACATCAGAAGAATTTTATTCTCTTTCCTTTAAAAACATAATAATAGATATCCCTCATTGTCAGTTAACCTTACATGGTTATTAAGTCAGTCTGGCAAGGATGTAGCATGCAGGGTCTCCAAACTTGGCAACTTTAAGACTTGTGGACTTCAACTCTCAGAATTCTGGGAGTTGAAGTCCACAAGTCTTAAAGTTGCCAAGTTTGGGGGGCCCTGATTTGTAGTGGCTTAGAGGCCAAGGGGGGTGGGCACACATCTTTGATAAAAAATAGATAGCAGGAAAATCCTCTGGAACTTAGACCAAGCCTGGTTACACACAAAACTGGAAGAAGTCAAACGACCCCAGTTTTTAAATGTTCCCACTCAAATCCTCCCAGCATTGAGTCAGGCCAAGCAAGACCTCCAAGGACACACCCCACTCTCAGTCGTCCCAAACGCACCCCCGCCCCCGCAACAACCCATCCAAGACGAGCCGGGTGGCTTTACATTCAAGAAAGGGAAAGTTTGCCTCCCCGTCCAGTTCCTCCAGATCCGGAATCAGAATTGAGTTGGAAGGGACCTTGGGAGGTCTTCTAGTCCAACCCCCGGCTCAAAGCAGGAGTTCGCCACCTGGCCTTTCCAAACTTCCACTTCGAGGTCTCCTACGCGCAAACTTACCGTCCCTTGCCAAGGAAACCCTCGCGGAACTTCTCCACCTAGTCGGAGCTTCAAAGGATCGGGCTTCGGAAGCGAAGCTCTTCTCCGCTTTTGGTGACACC